>JAKELP010000052.1:5634745-5701934 GCA_029929735.1 Mimosa pudica
ATGTCACTAAAACGCAAAAACTAGATTGAAATGGTCAAAATCCAAACTTGGGCTCCTTTTAGTGCTAAAACGTGCAATTGGGCTTAAAACGAGTTATTGTGATGCACTTGGCAAACTTTTGGTTGTTGTTCACCAGAAGTACCACACTCTAGAGAATATGTCACTAAATGCAAAAACTAGATTGAAATGGTCAAAATCCAAACTTTGCTGTTTTTAGTGCTAAAACGTACATTGGGCTTTAAACGAGTTATGTTCATGCAGTTGCAAACTTTTAGTGTTTGTTGACCAAATGTCCACACTGATTTAACCTAAATGTCGCCTTTCAGGTCAATCAAAGATTTTCTAACTCAAATCCACTAAGTGACTAATGGTGAGTATTAGGTCTTTTCCACAATTCAGTTGAATCTAGCAAATTCTAGGCTACTTTTGTCACGCAAATTAAGTAAGTATGTGAGAATGATTTTGATTTTTTTTAACTACAAATTTAACCTAACAAAGAACTATACTAGCCGAATAGAAAAGTGTAAAGAAATGAGATAAGAAATCACCTCCCTCTCCAAGTACTTAGTGCTTTGATGAATTAGACTTATGTCCTTGTTACACTTAATATAAACTAGTTAAATCCTTGAGACTTCCTTAATCAAAATTTAACAAGCATTTTAACTAATTTAATCAAGCCTAAAGCTCTTTTAAGCTAAGAACATACCAAAAGCAACATTAAGTACTAATCTAGCACTTAAGAAATACATCATTCCACAAACATAATAGCTAATCGCACACAAATACATTCATGAAACTACAAAGATTAAGCTTAGGTTTTCATGTCCTTAACCTAAAAGAGAGATTTGTGAGCCAAAGTCAAATAGACACTTAAAGCTAAATGTCCTAACCTAATGTAACCTAAATCTAGGAAAACATTAGGCAAAAAGATAAGTCTAGCTCACAAACCTAAAAGATTACATCAACAAGTACATGAGGCCAAATAGAAGATCTACAAGCACATCCTTTGGAAGAGAGATGATGAAGCTTAGCACACATGGAGAAGGTGGAAGGAAGATGAATGGCGTGAGAATCCATGGAGGATGAAGCTTGGCGAAAGTTTTGGTGAGAATGGTGAAAAGGATGAGAGAAAAGTGAGAGAAAATGGAGAAGATAGAGAAAAGTGAAAGTGGGAATGTTGTCACCAATGAAAGGTGTTAGGGTTTTAAATGAAGTTAGTTTGGGTTAATGAGAGTGATTAGGAGTTTGATGAGTTGTCAAGGATGGAATTAGTTGTCAAAGAAGATATTTTTATGTTGTGGAAGGAGGTTTTGTGAGGTTTGTTATGGTGAGGGAAGGAAGGGTATTTTAGGGATTAGGTGAAAAGTGAGGATGAATGTGGTCCAAATTGTCTCCATGCATTTCTAAAAATTCCTCCTTTTTCTCCTCTCCATTGTGCTACCCTTTTTTGCCCTTAATGAAGCTCCCAACTTTGAATTTGAATTTTGGCTCCATATTACCCCTTTTGGAAATGTGCAAATCCCTTGTTTTTGACAAAGGGGTAACTTTTATCTTATGCCCTTTGCCTTTCCCTCCAGCCATTCCTTGCACTCCAAGCTATCCCAAAGGGTTGTGGGGCCCACGTGGGACCCCCCTACACATGAAAACGCACAACTAGTCAAAAATGACCAAAAACCCTTGGTTACTTAATGCAAGTAATTAAGCTAGGATTTTCCATATAATCACCTATAAGCATGTGCACATAAATCACCAATAATGATCAAATATAACAATTAAACCTTACTAATTAAGCTCAAATGCACATGCTTAAAAATATAAAATTCGGTCCAATCAAATCCCCCACACTTAATCTTTGAACTCCGGTCAAAAGTCATCCAAAAAGTGTAAGTTATCTTAAGCATATTGAAGGCAATTGAATTGTCAGTGTGTACAAGTTGATCTTTTTGAACCTTTCCCTAGAGCATCACATGGCCAAATCTAGAATACAAAGTGAATGCAAGTTTAGCAAGCAACTAGATTTAAGGAGGAGTGCCAATTGAGATTTTTCCTCACCGGATAAAGTGTTTACACTCATTCACTCAAGTTAGGAAAAAATGCCTAACTAAGGACTTGTGATCACTCTTTTGGCTCAATGCACTTAACCTCTCCATAAGCTTGTAGTAGCTCTAAGTTCTCCACCCATTATTATGCATGGCACACGCAAATCTAGGGGACTTTGGGGTTTGGATGGAAGGCTAATCATGAATGGTGAATGATAGATAGTAGTCATGACCAATGATATGAACAAGTAATCACCACATATGAATGCAATCAATGAGTTTAATTCTAATAAAGCATACTAAACATCTCTCTATCTCTTTCTTTCTTTTTTTTCAAGCACTTTGTGCTTCCCTCATTTTTCTTTTTTCACTCTTATGCTTTGGCATACTCAAGCACTTTGTGCTTTCATTTTTTTTTCTTCTTTTTAGGCCTTTGGCCTAATTTTTTTTTTTGCTTTTCTTGGCTTTGGCATCTCTCCTTTCTTTTCTATCCAATGTGGCTCTCGCCATCTTTTATTTCTCACCATATAGCATGCTTTTCACAAGATACACAATACCACACCCTAATATAAATGCAAGCATATGCTATAATCACTCATTCAAACTTGGTCAAGGTGGTAGAAAAGAATAGTGAATGGCCCAAAGGGTTAATCAAAGGATATATTTTTGTGGCTTAGTGTTTGGGTCAAAAGGGTTTGGAAAGAATGCCCCTTTCATTTTCAATCATGTCATGCATTGTGATCTTGAACAAGAGCTAGGACAAGTTCTAGGAGATCAAGTAGACTATTGGACCACTCAATTCGGTTGGAGGCTTCTCACTTTAATGGCTTACTCTAATTAGTCACTTCCTCCCAAAAAAAATTAATGATGAAACTTACACCCTCTTTATACCTTAAAAGTGCCCCAAGCAATGCCCTAAGTAATCATTCCAAAAATTCTACTTACACACTAGAGGACAATTCCATTTACTTTCAAGAGCCATGATCAAGTTAACTTCCTACACAATCATGCCAAATAATCCACAAATCAAGTGTGAAAGCTTTGAATTAGACCACTTTTAAGCACATAATACACCCCCCACACTTAAGCATGCATTGTCCTCGATGGGACAATCAAATCAAGTAGGAAGGCATAAACAAAGGCAAGGCAGCAAGTAATAAGGCCGGGCAGTCCACACATGCAAATGGCCATCATGTATTATTCACAAAACTACACTAAACACAACCTAACACAAGTTTATATATATATATTTTTTTTCTTTGTTTTTCTAACCACCTATAACAAAATACTAGAAATTAAACCTAACACAATTCTATATTTTCTTCTAACAAATGTCTTCCCCCACACTTAAGATATTAGACTAAGCAAAACAAGTGAGGAAAGGATAGAAACAACCTTTAGGGAGGCTTGAAATTCTCTTTGAAGAACTTGGTTTTGGTGTAGCCGTTGATGAGCATGTCGTGGCCACTCTTATCATGAAAACTTTTGAGCTCTTCTTCCACATGATTCCACTTAATCAATTCGGCATTCTTGTAGAATGGGAGCTTCCAAGTTGAATTTTAGTATTTGCTCCCTTCTTCTTCTCCTTTGGCCTCCTAGCTCTCCAAAATGCTTGTAGTTTCAAGAGAAACTTTTGAACTCTCCTTGCAAGGAATACTAGAAGTGTAGGTTCATGCATTGTGGCTTTCAACACTTGGCCCTTAACTTCCATGTTCCTTTTAAACATCTTCAAGCGAACCACTAGCCCTTGATGTCATCTTTGGTTAGCTTGCCATTGAAGAAATCTAGTTCTTCCTTTGTGGCTTCAAGTTCCAAACTCCTCTTGAGATGCTTTTCGGCCTTCAACACATTCAAGCTACGATCATCCGCTATAGAATTGTTGCAAGCTCCATCTTGTCCTTCTTTTCTTCCCAATAGTCCTTATGCATCCTAAAGAACCTACAACATATAGCAAACTTCCCTTTTGCAAGGGGTTGTAGGTATACAAAGAGGATTATAAATGGAACATAATGAGAATCAAGGTGAACATGTATAGGAAAACATCATAGGCCATGAGATTCACATGCTTAGAAGAGACATAATCATTAAACATAGTAGTCAAATTAGGCATTTTTAATCTAGCAAGATGTTGCCCCTTCAAAGCACTTAGCCAATAACTTTCAATCGGCCTACACCTTAAACTTGTGGTGTCACTTCTAGAAGAAAAGTCAAGTGAGCCACATCATGCAAACAAGGTCCAATCAAAGCTTGATTAAGAGGGTTTCCTTGCAAAGCACTTTCTTGAAGCATACTCCTCAAACTGCTCTTCCAATCCAATATGGTATATGAGGCATAAAATGCAGGCTTCTTTCAAATGCAACCCGACCTCTATCATGAGATGAAGCACTCCTTCCAACCTAGCTTTATCCACAAAATCGAACAAACATCACTTTTTCCAAGGGGTTGTAGCTATACAAGGAGTATGTAAATGTAGCAACATCATCAAGATCACAATTATCATGCTTGGGACTAGTAAGATCAAGAGGCATGCTCACAATATTAGAATCATCATCAAGAGAACTCATACAAGCATCATTAATATTCACCAAGCAAGAATCAAATGAACCTAGAGATTTGTGCACAACATCATGTGAAGCTAATCTCAAAGGACTTACATGTTGCTCTATCACATTATCAATCATCATTGTATATGGCCTACATGCTTCCTTATATATGTAAAGATTATATGAAGGCTTAGCATAAGTAAAAATTGGCTCAAGAACAACAAGCAATGACACATTAAATTCAAGCATAGAAAACAAATCAAGCATCATTCTTTGGATTATGTCATGATAGTTCTTCTTCCCTAAGTTACATGAACTAGGAAAGGAAACAAGTGTAGAGTCAAGAATTATACCTTTGGAAGTGTTCTCTACACTTGAATGCTTGATTTGAGAAGTAGAAAAGATTGTAGCTCTTGTGCCAAATGCTCTCCAACCTTGCTTTCCTCTTGTAAAACTTCATGCTCTTCTTCTTCTTCAAGAGGGCCTTGGCTTTTGGCCTCTTTGCATTCTCCACCCAAGTGAGGGGTAGTCTCGGCCTCCTTACCAATGTCACCCTCCTCATGGTTTTCTAGGTATTTGAGTGATGTTCAACATGTATATCATCCCTAGAAGTGCCTCATCCATTGTGTCATTACCCAATACAACATCACTATGGGATGTTTGCAATTCTTTCAATTTTTTTCTATGGAATTCCATGAGAAGAGAAGATTTACCCTCATAACACTCAACACAAATGTTCAACGCATCACATGAACAAGGCATAGAATCATCAAGATCATCACTAGGATAAGCACTAGGCAAGACACCATTAGACTCAAAGGTGCTAGGTTGATTTGCAACATTCATCTCAATCCTAGGATTTACCTCTTGGCACTCTTGAGGTTCATGCTCTTTTTCATCAAGGTAAGGAATTGATTCAACTTGAACTCCTCCTTCCAAATTCATGTCATTCAAAGAAGTATGATTTACAACCATATTGGAAGGTAGGTCACCTTTCATTGCCTTTTCCTCGGACCTTTTATTCAGCCATTGAGAAGCAAATGAACAAATGTCCTCTTGCTTCTTAAGACTCTCTTCAAATCCATTCATCTTCTCCATAATTGATGCACACATTTGCATCATCAAGTTATTTGTACTAGAAAAGAGAGAAGAATCTTCTCTGGAGGAGCATACTCATTTGGCACTTGAGCATGAAAGAAGTCATTTTGCTCCATATGTGTAGGAACAAAGCCTTGTAGAGGCGCTTGATGATCATAAAAATTTTGCCCATAACCATAAGGAGGTGGATTAGACTCATATTGAGAAGCTTCTTGATAAGCATACACATCCGGCCTTTGAGCACAAGAAGAATGAGGTCTCATTTGGTTAGGGTCATAATGATCTTGATAGTGAGGAGCATACTCTTGTTGAATTTCAAAAGCATGTGATGTAGTAGCATAACCTCCTCCCCCCCACTTGAAGCACGGATGGTCCATCCATCCTTGAGTGTATGTGTTGGTGTAAGGAGTATGCTCTTGGAATGGAGGTCTTGGAGGCATTGCCGAAACATTATTGCTCATATTCTTCTCCATGGTTGGCCAAAGAGCATGCATCTTGTCAACAAGGTTGTCCAACTTCTCATCATAGGAGAGATAAGAATTATCATGCATACTCAAGTGATCCCTCCCATAGAATTGTTGTGGAGTGGTGGCCATGCCATGAGGTGAGAATGATGCACATGGCCTTGAAAATTCCTCATTGGCTTATGAGTGTGAACAAGCCTCAATGAAGCAAGAATAATATGCCATGACCTGCAAAGAAAACCAATACAATCCAGCCACAATATATCCAGAATGGCAGCCATATATCCCGCAAAATGTAGCACAAGAGCACAAGAAAGTGCTTGCAATGTGCTTAGCAGGTAGCTCTAAACAAGCTTGCAAAAATCCAAAGATATGGACACAAGACCAGCCAAGGTTAAGGCTCCAGAATAGCCTCAAATATGGTTAATAAGTCCCTGCAAGGTGTTAGAATAACCTACACAAATTCCAGAAAAACACAACACAAAACAGTGTAATTGAACAAAGTTCCGGTTAGAAAATGAAGGCAACTAGAGCACCTTTTTCACACAAATTCCAAACCAATTTTTCCAGAATAACCAGGCAGATATAAAGTGCAAAGAACCAGCTTTCAAACAGACCAAACACTGCTCAAAACAGATAAGTAAATGCAAACAGTTTTGGTTCAAAATTGAGCAGGACAATGCACAATTACAGGTAGTTTTTGACCTCTAGAAAATCGAATACTGCACCAAAAATTCAGCACAATATATCAATCAAAATCTAATTCAAAACTGGTTCCAATGAGCCAAAGATCATGCAAAACAGCGCAGGATAAGATCAAACAGATAGGCTCCAAAGTCAGCAGGTTCCGCAGGAAAATTCCAGAAAAACAGGGCAAATGGAAAAATTCACCCTGACAGTAGAAAACGAGTTTTCTGGCAAATTATATATCAAATTAAAGCTTGAATCTTCTAGTTTTACCAGTAAAAACAGTTTCCAAAAATGCAGTATAGATTTTTCCCAGTTTGGAAAACAGTGAGTCAGTCAAAACAGTGTTTTCAGAGCAATTTCCAGCAAAATGATTACAATGTCCAGCAAGCTTTGTAGCAAGATTTTGGCTATCTAGGGCAGCCAATACACACTAAAACAGTCCAACAATATGCAAAAAGATAATGAGCAAGGACAATATGAAGCACAATTTATAAAGTTGCTCAAAATCACAAAATGTCCAATTTCAACAAAACAACTACAAATTAAAATGTGACTTGTAAAACCTAAAACTAGCAAGAATCAACCTAAATCGGCAACGGCGCCACTTGATTTAACCTAAATGTCGCCTTTTAGGTCAATCAAAGATTTTCTAAACTCAAATCCACTAAGTGACTATGGTGAGTATTAGGTCTTTTCCACAATTCAAGTTGAATCTAGCAAATTCTAGGCTACTTTTGTCACGCAAATTAAGTAAGTATGTGAGAATGATTTTGATTTTTTCTTAACTACAAATTTAACCTAACAAAGAACTATACTAGCCGAATAGAAAAGTGTAAAGAAATGGGATAAGAAATCACCTCCCTCTCCAAGTACTTAGTGCTTTGATGAATTAGACTTCATGTCCTTGTTACACTTAATATAAACTAGTTAAATCCTTGAGACTTCCTTAATCAAAGAAATCTACAAGCATTTAACTAATTTAATCAAGCCTAAAGCTCTTTTAAGCTAAGAACATACCAAAAGCAACATTAAGTACTAAATCTAGCACTTAAGAAATACATTCATTCCACAAACATAATAGGAGCTAATCGCACACAAATACATTCATGAAACTACAAAAGATTAAGCTTAGGTTTTCATGTCCTTAACCTAAAAGAGAGATTTGTGAGCCAAAGTCAAATAGAACACTTAAAGCTAAATGTCCTAACCTAATGTAACCTAAATCTAGGAAAACATTAGGCAAAAAGATAAGTCTAGCTCAAAACCTAAAAAGATTACATCAACAAGTACATGAGGCCAAATATGAAGATCTACAAGCACATTCCTTTGGAGAGAGAGAGATGAAGCTTAGCCACACATGGAGAAGGTGGAAGGAAGATGAATGGCGTGAGAATCCATGGAGGATGAAGCTTGGCCGAAAGTTTTGGTGAGAATGGTGAAAAGGATGAGAGAAAAGTGAGAGAAAATGGAGAAGAGAGAGAAAAGTGAAAGTGGGAATGTTGTCACAAATGAAAGGTGTTAGGGTTTTAAATGAAGTTAGTTTGGGTTAATGAGAGTGATTAGGAGTTGATGAGTTGTCAAGGATGGAATTAGTTGTCAAAGAAGATATTTTTATGTTGTGGAAGGAGGTTATGTGTGAGGTTTGGTTATGGTGAGGGAAGGAAGGGTATTTTAGGGATTAGGTGAAAAGTGAGGATGAATGTGGTCCAAAAATTGTCTCCATGCATTTCTAAAAATTCCTCCTTTTTCTCCTCTCCATTGTGCTACCCTTTTTGCCCTTAATGAAGCCTCCAACTTGAATTTGAATTTTTGGCTCCATATTACCCCTTTTGGAATGTGCAAATCCCTTGTTTTTGACAAAAGGGGTAACTTTATCTTATGCCTTTGCCTTTCCTCCAACCAATTCCTTGCACTCCAAGCTATCCCAAAGGGTTGTGGGGCCCACGTGGGACCCCCCTACACATGAAAACGCACAACTAGTCAAAAATGACCAAAATACCCTTGGTTACTTAAAATGCAAATAATTAAGCTAGGATTTTCCATATAATCACTTATAAGCATGTGCACATAAAATCACCAATAATGATCAAATATAACAATTAAACCTTACTAATTAAGCTCAAATGCACATGCTTAAACATATAAAATTCGGTCCAATCACACACTCTAGAGAATAATGTCACTAAAACGCAAAAACTAGATTGAAATGGTCAAAATCCAAACTTGTGCTCCTTTTAGTGCTAAAACGTGCAATTCGGCTTAAAACGAGTTATGTTCATGCATTTGGCAAACTTTTGGTGTTTGTTGACCAAATGTACCACACTCTAGAGAATAATGTCACTAAAACGCAAAAACTAGATTGAAATGGTCAAAATCCAAACTTGTGCTCCTTTTAGTGCTAAAACGTGCAATTGGGCTTAAAACGAGTTATGTTCATGCATTTGGCAAACTTTTGGTGTTTGTTGACCAAAAGTACCACACTCTAGAGAATAATGTCACTAAAACGCAAAAACTAGATTGAAATGGTCAAAATCCAAACTTGTGCTCCTTTTAGTGCTAAAACGTGCAATTGGCTTAAAACGAGTTATGGTGATGCATTTGGCAAACTTTTGGTGTTTGTTGACCAAAAGTACCACACTCTAGAGAATAATGTCACTAAAACGCAAAAACTAGATTGAAATGGTCAAAATCCAAACTTGTGCTCCTTTTAGTGCTAAAACGTGCAATTGGGCTTAAAACGAGTTATGGTGATGCATTTGGAAACTTTTGGTGTTTGTTGACCAAAAGTACCACACTCTAGAGAATAATGTCACTAAAACGCAAAAACTAGATTGAAATGGTCAAAATCCAAACTTGTGCTCCTTTTAGTGCTAAAACGTGCAATTGGGCTTAAAACGAGTTATGTTCATGCATTTGGCAAACTTTTGGTGTTTGTTGACCAAAAGTACCACACTCTAGAGAATAATGTCACTAAAACGCAAAAACTAGATTGAAATGGTCAAAATCCAAACTTGTGCTCCTTTTAGTGCTAAAACGTGCAATTGGGCTTAAAACGAGTTATGTTGATGCATTTGGCAAACTTTTGGTGTTTGTTGACCAAAAGTACCACACTCTAGAGAATAATGTCACTAAAACGCAAAACTAGATTGAAATGGTCAAAATCCAAACTTGTGCTCCTTTTAGTGCTAAAACGTGCAATTGGGCTTAAAACGAGTTATGGTGATGCATTTGGCAAACTTTTGGTGTTTGTTCACCAAAAGTACCACACTCTAGAGAATAATGTCACTAAAACGCAAAAACTAGATTGAAATGGTCAAAATCCAAACTTGTGCTCCTTTTAGTGCTAAAACGTGCAATTGGGCTTAAAACGAGTTATGGTATGCATTTGGCAAAATTTTGGTGTTTGTTCACCAAAAGTACCACACTCTAGAGAATAATGTCACTAAAACGCAAAAACTAGATTGAAATGGTCAAAATCCAAACTTGTGCTCTTTTTAGTGCTAAAACGTGCAATTGGGCTTAAAACGAGTTATGGTGATGCATTTGGCAAACTTTTGGTGTTTGTTGACCAAAAGTACCACACTCTAGAGAATAATGTCACTAAAACGCAAAAACTAGATTGAAATGGTCAAAATCCAAACTTGTGCTCCTTTTAGTGCTAAAACGTGCAATTGGGCTTAAAACGAGTTATGTTCATGCATTTGGCAAACTTTTGGTGTTTGTTGACCAAATGTACCACACTAGAGAATAATGTCACTAAAACGCAAAAACTAGATTGAAATGGTCAAAATCCAAACTTGTGCTCCTTTTAGTGCTAAAACGTGCAATTGGGCTTAAAACGAGTTATGGTGATGCACTTTGGCAAACTTTTGGTGTTTGTTCACCAAAAGTACCACACTCTAGAGAATAATGTCACTAAAACGCAAAAACTAGATTGAAATGGTCAAAATCCAAACTTGTGCTCCTTTTAGTGCTAAAACGTGCAATTGGGCTTAAAACGAGTTATGGTATGCATTTGGCAAACTTTTGGTGTTTGTTGACCAAAAGTACCACACTCTAGAGAATAATGTCACTAAAACGCAAAAACTAGATTGAAATGGTCAAAATCCAAACTTGTGCTCTTTTAGTGCTAAAACGTGCAATTGGGCTTAAAACGAGTTATGGTGATGCATTTGGCAAACTTTTGGTGTTTGTTGACCAAAAGTACCACACTCTAGAGAATAATGTCACTAAAACGCAAAAACTAGATTGAAATGGTCAAAATCCAAACTTGTGCTCCTTTTAGTGCTAAAACGTGCAATTAGGCTTAAAACGAGTTATGTTCATGCATTTGGCAAACTTTTGGTGTTTGTTGACCAAATGTACCACACTCTAGAGAATAATGTCACTAAAACGCAAAAACTAGATTGAAATGGTCAAAATCCAAACTTGTGCTCCTTTTAGTGCTAAAACGTGCAATTGGGCTTAAAACGAGTTATGGTGATGCATTTGGCAAACTTTTGGTGTTTGTTGACCAAAGTACCACACTCTAGAGAATAATGTCACTAAAACGCAAAAACTAGATTGAAATGGTCAAAATCCAAACTTGTGCTCCTTTTAGTGCTAAAACGTGCAATTGGGCTTAAAACGAGTTATGGTGATGCATTTGGCAAACTTTTGGTGTTTGTTCACCAAAAGTACCACACTCTAGAGAATAATGTCACTAAAACGCAAAAACTAGATTGAAATGGTCAAAATCCAAACTTGTGCTTTTTTAGTGCTAAAACGTGCAATTGGGCTTTAAACGAGTTATGTTCATGCATTTGGCAAATTTTTGGTGTTTGTTGACCAAATGTACCACACTCTAGAGAATAATGTCACTAAAACGCAAAAACTAGATTGAAATGGTCAAAATCCAAACTTGTGCTCCTTTTAGTGCTAAAACGTGCAATTGGGCTTAAAACGAGTTATGTTCATGCATTTGGCAAACTTTTGGTGTTTGTTGACCAAAAGTACCACACTCTAGAGAATAATGTCACTAAAACGCAAAAACTAGATTGAAATGGTCAAAATCAAACTTGTGCTCCTTTTAGTGCTAAAACGTGCAATTGGGCTTAAAACGAGTTATGTTCATGCATTTGGCAAACTTTTGGTGTTTGTTGACCAAAAGTACCACACTCTAGAGAATAATGTCACTAAAACGCAAAAACTAGATTGAAATGGTCAAAATCCAAACTTGTGCTCCTTTTAGTGCTAAAACGTGCAATTGGGCTTAAAACGAGTTATGGTGATGCATTTGGCAAACTTTTGGTGTTTGTTGACCAAAAGTACCACACTCTAGAGAATAATGTCACTAAAACGCAAAAACTAGATTGAAATGGTCAAAATCCAAACTTGTGCTCCTTTTAGTGCTAAAACGTGCAATTGGGCTTAAAACGAGTTATGGTGATGCATTTGGAAAACTTTTGGTGTTTGTTGACCAAAAGTACCACACTCTAGAGAATAATGTCACTAAAACGCAAAAACTAGATTGAAATGGTCAAAATCCAAACTTGTGCTCCTTTTAGTGCTAAAACGTGCAATTAGGCTTAAAACGAGTTATGTTCATGCATTTGGCAAATTTTTGGTGTTTGTTGACCCAAAGTACCACACTCTAGAGAATAATGTCACTAAAACGCAAAAACTAGATTGAAATGGTCAAAATCCAAACTTGTGCTCCTTTTAGTGCTAAAACGTGCAATTGGGCTTAAAACGAGTTATGTTCATGCATTTGGCAAACTTTTGGTGTTTGTTGACCAAAGTACCACACTCTAGAGAATAATGTCACTAAAACGCAAAAACTAGATTGAAATGGTCAAAATCCAAACTTGTGCTCCTTTTAGTGCTAAAACGTGCAATTGGGCTTAAAACGAGTTATGTTCATGCATTTGGCAAACTTTTGGTGTTTGTTGACCAAAAGTACCACACTCTAGAGAATAATGTCACTAAAACGCAAAAACTAGATTGAAATGGTCAAAATCCAAACTTGTGCTCCTTTTAGTGCTAAAACGTGCAATTGGGCTTAAAACGAGTTATGTTCATGCATTTGGCAAACTTTTGGTGTTTGTTGACCAAATGTACCACACTCTAGAGAATAATGTCACTAAAACGCAAAAACTAGATTGAAATGGTCAAAATCCAAACTTGTGCTCCTTTTAGTGCTAAAACGTGCAATTGGGCTTAAAACGAGTTATGTTCATGCATTTGGCAAACTTTTGGTGTTTGTTGACCAAATGTACCACACTCTAGAGAATAATGTCACTAAAACGCAAAAACTAGATTGAAATGGTCAAAATCCAAACTTGTGCTCCTTTTAGTGCTAAAACGTGCAATTGGGCTTAAAACGAGTTATGTTCATGCATTTGGCAAACTTTTGGTGTTTGTTGACCAAAAGTACCACACTCTAGAGAATAATGTCACTAAAACGCAAAAACTAGATTGAAATGGTCAAAATCCAAACTTGTGCTCCTTTTAGTGCTAAAACGTGCAATTGGGCTTAAAACGAGTTATGTTCATGCATTTGGCAAACTTTTGGTGTTTGTTGACCAAAAGTACCACACTCTAGAGAATAATGTCACTAAAACGAAAAACTAGATTGAAATGGTCAAAATCCAAACTTGTGCTCCTTTTAGTGCTAAAACGTGCAATTGGGCTTAAAACGAGTTATGGTGATGCATTTGGAAAACTTTTGGTGTTTGTTGACCAAATGTACCACACTCTAGAGAATAATGTCACTAAAACGCAAAAACTAGATTGAAATGGTCAAAATCCAAACTTGTGCTCCTTTTAGTGCTAAAACGTGCAATTGGGCTTAAAACGAGTTATGTTCATGCATTTGGCAAACTTTTGGTGTTTGTTGACCAAAAGTACCACACTCTAGAGAATAATGTCACTAAAACGCAAAAACTAGATTGAAATGGTCAAAATCCAAACTTGTGCTCCTTTTAGTGCTAAAACGTGCAATTGGGCTTAAAACGAGTTATGTTCATGCATTTGGCAAACTTTTGGTGTTTGTTGACCAAAAGTACCACACTCTAGAGAATAATGTCACTAAAACGCAAAAACTAGATTGAAATGGTCAAAATCCAAACTTGTGCTCCTTTTAGTGCTAAAACGTGCAATTGGGCTTAAAACGAGTTATGGTGATGCATTTGGCAAACTTTTGGTGTTTGTTGACCAAAAGTACCACACTCTAGAGAATAATGTCACTAAAACGCAAAAACTAGATTGAAATGGTCAAAATCCAAACTTGTGCTCCTTTTAGTGCTAAAACGTGCAATTGGGCTTAAAACGAGTTATGGTTATGCATTTGGCAAACTTTTGGTGTTTGTTGACCAAAAGTACCACACTCTAGAGAATAATGTCACTAAAACGCAAAAACTAGATTGAAATGGTCAAAATCCAAACTTGTGCTCCTTTTAGTGCTAAAACGTGCAATTGGGCTTAAAACGAGTTATGTTCATGCATTTGGCAAACTTTTGGTGTTTGTTGACCCAATGTACCACACTCTAGAGAATAATGTCACTAAAACGCAAAAACTAGATTGAAATGGTCAAAATCCAAACTTGTGCTCCTTTTAGTGCTAAAACGTGCAATTGGGCTTAAAACGAGTTATGTTCATGCATTTGGCAAACTTTTGGTGTTTGTTGACCCAATGTACCACACTCTAGAGAATAATGTCACTAAAACGCAAAAACTAGATTGAAATGGTCAAAATCCAAACTTGTGCTCCTTTTAGTGCTAAAACGTGCAATTGGGCTTAAAACGAGTTATGTTCATGCATTTGGCAAACTTTTGGTGTTTGTTGACCAAAGTACCACACTCTAGAGAATAATGTCACTAAAACGCAAAAACTAGATTGAAATGGTCAAAATCCAAACTTGTGCTCCTTTTAGTGCTAAAACGTGCAATTGGGCTTAAAACGAGTTATGTTCATGCATTTGGCAAACTTTTGGTGTTTGTTGACCAAATGTACCACACTCTAGAGAATAATGTCACTAAAACGCAAAAACTAGATTGAAATGGTCAAAATCCAAACTTGTGCTCCTTTTAGTGCTAAAACGTGCAATTGGGCTTAAAACGAGTTATGTTCATGCATTTGGCAAACTTTTGGTGTTTGTTGACCAAAAGTACCACACTCTAGAGAATAATGTCACTAAAACGCAAAAACTAGATTGAAATGGTCAAAATCCAAACTTGTGCTCCTTTTAGTGCTAAAACGTGCAATTGGGCTTAAAACGAGTTATGGTGATGCATTTGGCAAACTTTTGGTGTTTGTTGACCAAAAGTACCACACTCTAGAGAATAATGTCACTAAACAAAAACTAGATTGAAATGGTCAAAATCCAAACTTGTGCTCCTTTTAGTGCTAAAACGTGCAATTGGGCTTAAAACGAGTTATGTTCATGCATTTGGCAAACTTTTGGTGTTTGTTGACCAAAAGTACCACACTCTAGAGAATAATGTCACTAAAACGCAAAAACTAGATTGAAATGGTCAAAATCCAAACTTGTGCTCCTTTTAGTGCTAAAACGTGCAATTGGGCTTAAAACGAGTTATGTTCATGCATTTGGCAAACTTTTGGTGTTTGTTGACCAAAAGTACCACACTCTAGAGAATAATGTCACTAAAACGCAAAAACTAGATTGAAATGGTCAAAATCCAAACTTGTGCTCCTTTTAGTGCTAAAACGTGCAATTGGGCTTAAAACGAGTTATGGTGATGCATTTGGCAAACTTTTGGTGTTTGTTGACCAAAAGTACCACACTCTAGAGAATAATGTCACTAAAACGCAAAAACTAGATTGAAATGGTCAAAATCCAAACTTGTGCTCCTTTTAGTGCTAAAACGTGCAATTGGGCTTAAAACGAGTTATGGTGATGCATTTGGCAAACTTTTGGTGTTTGTTGACCAAAAGTACCACACTCTAGAGAATAATGTCACTAAAACGCAAAAACTAGATTGAAATGGTCAAAATCCAAACTTGTGCTCCTTTTAGTGCTAAAACGTGCAATTGGGCTTAAAACGAGTTATGGTGATGCATTTGGAAACTTTTGGTGTTTGTTGACCAAAAGTACCACACTCTAGAGAATAATGTCACTAAAACGCAAAAACTAGATTGAAATGGTCAAAATCCAAACTTGTGCTCCTTTTAGTGCTAAAACGTGCAATTAGGCTTAAAACGAGTTATGTTCATGCATTTGGCAAACTTTTGGTGTTTGTTGACCAAAGTACCACACTCTAGAGAATAATGTCACTAAAACGCAAAAACTAGATTGAAATGGTCAAAATCCAAACTTGTGCTCCTTTTAGTGCTAAAACGTGCAATTGGCTTAAAACGAGTTATGTTCATGCATTTGGCAAACTTTTGGTGTTTGTTGACCAAATGTACCACACTCTAGAGAATAATGTCACTAAAACGCAAAAACTAGATTGAAATGGTCAAAATCCAAACTTGTGCTCCTTTTAGTGCTAAAACGTGCAATTGGGCTTAAAACGAGTTATGGTGATGCATTTGGCAAACTTTTGGTGTTTGTTGACCAAAAGTACCACACTCTAGAGAATAATGTCACTAAAACGCAAAAACTAGATTGAAATGGTCAAAATCCAAACTTGTGCTCCTTTTAGTGCTAAAACGTGCAATTGGGCTTAAAACGAGTTATGGTGATGCATTTGGCAAACTTTTGGTGTTTGTTGACCAAAAGTACCACACTCTAGAGAATAATGTCACTAAAACGCAAAACTAGATTGAAATGGTCAAAATCCAAACTTGTGCTCCTTTTAGTGCTAAAACGTGCAATTGGGCTTAAAACGAGTTATGGTGATGCATTTGGCAAAACTTTTGGTGTTTGTTGACCAAAAGTACCACACTCTAGAGAATAATGTCACTAAAACGCAAAAACTAGATTGAAATGGTCAAAATCCAAACTTGTGCTCCTTTTAGTGCTAAAACGTGCAATTGGGCTTAAAACGAGTTATGTTCATGCATTTGGCAAACTTTTGGTGTTTGTTGACCAAATGTACCACACTCTAGAGAATAATGTCACTAAAACGCAAAAACTAGATTGAAATGGTCAAAATCCAAACTTGTGCTCCTTTTAGTGCTAAAACGTGCAATTGGGCTTAAAACGAGTTATGTTCATGCATTTGGCAAACTTTTGGTGTTTGTTGACCAAAAGTACCACACTCTAGAGAATAATGTCACTAAAACGCAAAAACTAGATTGAAATGGTCAAAATCCAAACTTGTGCTCCTTTTAGTGCTAAAACGTGCAATTGGGCTTAAAACGAGTTATGGTGATGCATTTGGCAAACTTTTGGTGTTTGTTACCAAAAGTACCACACTCTAGAGAATAATGTCACTAAAACGCAAAAACTAGATTGAAATGGTCAAAATCCAAACTTGTGCTCCTTTTAGTGCTAAAACGTGCAATTGGGCTTAAAACGAGTTATGGTGATGCATTTGGCAAACTTTTGGTGTTTGTTGACCAAAAGTACCACACTCTAGAGAATAATGTCACTAAAACGCAAAAACTAGATTGAAATGGTCAAAATCCAAACTTGTGCTCCTTTTAGTGCTAAAACGTGCAATTGGGCTTAAAACGAGTTATGGTGATGCATTTGGCAAACTTTTGGTGTTTGTTGACCAAAAGTACCACACTCTAGAGAATAATGTCACTAAAACGCAAAAACTAGATTGAAATGGTCAAAATCCAAACTTGTGCTCCTTTTAGTGCTAAAACGTGCAATTGGGCTTAAAACGAGTTATGTTCATGCATTTGGCAAACTTTTGGTGTTTGTTGACCAAAAGTACCACACTCTAGAGAATAATGTCACTAAAACGCAAAAACTAGATTGAAATGGTCAAAATCCAAACTTGTGCTCCTTTTAGTGCTAAAACGTGCAATTGGGCTTAAAACGAGTTATGTTCATGCATTTGGCAAACTTTTGGTGTTTGTTGACCAAATGTACCACACTCTAGAGAATAATGTCACTAAAACGCAAAAACTAGATTGAAATGGTCAAAATCCAAACTTGTGCTCCTTTTAGTGCTAAAACGTGCAATTGGGCTTAAAACGAGTTATGGTGATGCATTTGGCAAACTTTTGGTGTTTGTTGACCAAATGTACCACACTCTAGAGAATAATGTCACTAAAACGCAAAAACTAGATTGAAATGGTCAAAATCCAAACTTGTGCTCCTTTTAGTGCTAAAACGTGCAATTGGGCTTAAAACGAGTTATGTTCATGCATTTGGCAAACTTTTGGTGTTTGTTGACCAAATGTACCACACTCTAGAGAATAATGTCACTAAAACGCAAAAACTAGATTGAAATGGTCAAAATCCAAACTTGTGCTCCTTTTAGTGCTAAAACGTGCAATTGGGCTTAAAACGAGTTATGTTCATGCATTTGGCAACTTTTGGTGTTTGTTGACCAAAAGTACCACACTCTAGAGAATAATGTCACTAAAACGCAAAAACTAGATTGAAATGGTCAAAATCCAAACTTGTGCTCCTTTTAGTGCTAAAACGTGCAATTGGGCTTAAAACGAGTTATGTTCATGCATTTGGCAAACTTTTGGTGTTTGTTGACCAAATGTACCACACTCTAGAGAATAATGTCACTAAAACGCAAAAACTAGATTGAAATGGTCAAAATCCAAACTTGTGCTCCTTTTAGTGCTAAAACGTGCAATTGGGCTTAAAACGAGTTATGTTCATGCATTTGGCAAACTTTTGGTGTTTGTTGACCAAAGTACCACACTCTAGAGAATAATGTCACTAAAACGCAAAAACTAGATTGAAATGGTCAAAATCCAAACTTGTGCTCCTTTTAGTGCTAAAACGTGCAATTAGGCTTAAAACGAGTTATGTTCATGCATTTGGCAAACTTTTGGTGTTTGTTGACCAAATGTACCACACTCTAGAGAATAATGTCACTAAAACGCAAAAACTAGATTGAAATGGTCAAAATCCAAACTTGTGCTCCTTTTAGTGCTAAAACGTGCAATTGGGCTTAAAACGAGTTATGGTGATGCATTTGGCAAACTTTTGGTGTTTGTTCACCAGAAGTACCACACTCTAGAGAATAATGTCACTAAAACGCAAAAACTAGATTGAAATGGTCAAAATCCAAACTTGTGCTCCTTGTTAGTGCTAAAACGTTCAATTGGGCTTAAAACGAGTTATGGTAATGCATTTGGCAAAATTTTGGTGTTTGTTCACCAAAAGTGCCACACTTTAGACAATAATGTCACTAAAACGCAAAAACTAGATTGGAATGGTCAAAATCCAAACTTGGACTCTTTTTAGTGCTAAAACGAGCAATTGGGCTTAAAACGCGTTATGGTGATGCATTTGGAAAACTTTTGGTGTTTGTTGACCAAAGTATCACAGTCTAGAGAATAATGTCACTAAAACACAAAAACTAGATTGAAATGGTCAAAATCCAAACTTGTGCTCCTTTTAGTTTTACAACGTGCAATTAGGCTTAAAACGAGTTATGTTCATGCATTTGGCAAACTTTTGGTGTTTGTTGACCCAATGTACCACACTCTAGAGAATAATGTCACCAAAACGCAAAAACTAGATTGAAATGGTCAAATTCCAAACTTGTGCTCCTTTTAGTGCTAAAACGTGCAATTGGCTTAAAACGAGTTATGTTCATGCATTTGGCAAACTTTTGGTGTTTGTTGACCAAATGTACCACACTCTAGAGAATAATGTCACTAAAACGCAAATACTAGATTGAAATGGTCAAAATCCAAACTTGTGCTCCTTTTAGTGCTAAAACGTGCAATTGGGCTTAAAACGAGTTATGGTGATGCACTTGGCAAACTTTTGGTGTTTGTTCACCAGAAGTACCACACTCTAGAGAATAATGTCACTAAAACGCAAAAACTAGATTGAAATGGTCAAAATCCAAACTTGTGCTCCTTGTTTTGCTAAAACGTTCAATTGGGCTTAAAACGAGTTATGGTAATGCATTTGGCAAAATTTTGGTGTTTGTTCACCAAAAGTGCCACACTTTAGACAATAATGTCACTAAAACGCAAAAACTAGATTGGAATGGTCAAAATCCAAACTTTGACTCTTTTAGTGCTAAAACGAGCAATTGGGCTTAAAATGCGTTATGGTGATGCATTTGGAAAACTTTTGGTGTTTTTTGACCAAAAGTATCACAGTCTAGAGAATAATGTCACTAAAACACAAAAACTAGATTGAAATGGTCAAAATCCAAACTTGTGCTCCTTTTAGTGCTACAACGTGCAATTAGGCTTAAAACGAGTTATGTTCATGCATTTGGAAAACTTTTGGTGTTTGTTGACCCAATGTACCACACTCTAGAGAATAATATAACCAAAACGCAAAAACTAGATTGAAATGGTCAAAATCCAAACTTGAGCTCCTTTTAGTGCTAAAACGTGCAATTAGGCTTAAAACGAGTTATGTTCATGCATTTGGCAAACTTTTGGTGTTTGTTGACCAAATGTACCACACTCTAGAGAATAATGTCACCTAAAACACAAAAACTAGATTGAAATGGTCAAAATCCAAACTTGTGCTCCTTTTAGTGCTAAAACGTGCAATTGGGCTTAAAACGAGTTATGGTGATGCACTTGGCAAACTTTTGGTGTTTGTTCACCAGAAGTACCACACTCTAGAGAATAATGTCACTAAAACGCAAAAACTAGATTGAAATGGTCAAAATCCAAACTTGTGCTCCTTGTTTTGCTAAAACGTTCAATTGGGCTTAAAACGAGTTATGGTAATGCATTTGGCAAAATTTTGGTGTTTGTTCACCAAAAGTGCCACACTTTAGACAATAATGTCACTAAAACGCAAAAACTAGATTGGAATGGTCAAAATCCAAACTTGGACTCTTTTTAGTGCTAAAACGAGCAATTGGGCTTAAAACGCGTTATGGTGATGCATTTGGAAAACTTTTGGTGTTTGTTGACCAAAAGTATCACAGTCTAGAGAATAATGTCACTAAAACACAAAAACTAGATTGAAATGGTCAAAATCCAAACTTGTGCTCCTTTTAGTTTTACAACGTGCAATTAGGCTTAAAACGAGTTATGTTCATGCATTTGGCAAACTTTTGGTGTTTGTTGACCCAATGTACCACACTCTAGAGAATAATGTCACCAAAACGCAAAAACTAGATTGAAATGGTCAAAATCCAAACTTGTGCTCCTTTTAGTGCTAAAACGTGCAATTAGGCTTAAAACGAGTTATGTTCATGCATTTGGCAAACTTTTGGTGTTTGTTGACCAAATGTACCACACTCTAGAGAATAATGTCACCTAAAACGCAAAAACTAGATTGAAATGGTCAAAATCCAAACTTGTGCTCCTTTTAGTGCTAAAAGGTGCAATTCGGCTTAAAACGAGTTATGTTCATGCATTTGGCAAACTTTTGGTGTTTATTGACCAAATGTACCACACTCTAGAGAATAATGTCACTAAAACGCAAATACTAGATTGAAATGGTCAAAATCCAAACTTGTGCTCCTTTTAGTGCTAAAACGGGCAATTAGGCTTCAAACGAGTTATGTTCATGCATTTGGCAAACTTTTGGTGTTTGTTGACCAAATGTACCACACTCTAGAGAATAATGTCACTAAAACGCAAATACTAGATTGAAATGGTCAAAATCCAAACTTGTGCTCCTTTTAGTGCTAAAACGTGCAATTGGGCTTAAAACGAGTTATGTTCATGCATTTGGCAAACTTTTGGTGTTTATTGACCAAATGTACCACACTCTAGAGAATAATGTCACTAAAACGCAAATACTAGATTGAAATGGTCAAAATCCAAACTTGTGCTCCTTTTAGTGCTAAAACGTGCAATTGAGCTTAAAACGAGTTATGTTCATGCATTTGGCAAAATTTTGGTGTTTGTTCACCAAAAGTGCCACACTCTAGAGAATAATGTCACTAAAACGCAAAAACTAGATTGGAATGGTCAAAATCCAAACTTGGGCTCTTTTTAGTGCTAAAACGAGCAATTGGGCTTAAAACGCGTTATGGTGATGCATTTGGAAAACTTTTGGTGTTTGTTGACCAAAAGTATCACAGTCTAGAGAATAATGTCACTAAAACACAAAAACTAGATTGAAATGGTCAAAATCCAAACTTGTGCTCCTTTTAGTGCTACAACGTGCAATTAGGGCTTAAAACGAGTTATGTTAATGCATTTGGCAAACTTTTGGTGTTTGTTGACCAAATGTACCACACTCTAGAGAATAATAGTCACCAAAACGCAAAAACTAGATTGAAATGGTCAAAATCCAAACTTGTGCTCCTTTTAGTGCTAAAACGTGCAATTAGGCTTAAAACGAGTTATGGTGATGCACTTGGCAAACTTTTGGTGTTTGTTCACCAGAAGTACCACACTCTAGAGAATAATGTCACTAAAACGCAAAAACTAGATTGAAATGGATCAAAATCCAAACTTGTGCTCCTTTTAGTGCTAAAACGTGCAATTGGGCTTAAAACGAGTTATGGTGATGCACTTGGCAAACTTTTGGTGTTTGTTCACCAAAAGTACCACACTTTAGAGAATAATGTCACTAAAACGCAAAAACTAGATTGAAATGGTCAAAATCCAAACTTGGCTCCTTTTAGTGCTAAAACGATGCAATTGGGCTTAAAACGAGTTATGGTGATGCATTTGGAAAACTTTTGGTGTTTGTTGACCAAAAGTATCACAGTCTAGAGAATAATGTCACTAAAACACAAAAACTAGATTGAAATGGTCAAAATCCAAACTTGTGCTCCTTTTAGTTTACAACGTGCAATTAGGCTTAAAACGAGTTATGTTCATGCATTTGGCAAACTTTTGGTGTTTGTTGACCCAAATGTACCACACTCTAGAGAATAATGTCACCTAAAACGCAAAAACTAGATTGAAATGGTCAAATTCCAAACTTGTGCTCCTTTTAGTGCTAAAACGTGCAATTAGGCTTAAAACGAGTTATGTTCATGCATTTGGCAAACTTTTGGTGTTTGTTGACCAAATGTACCACACTCTAGAGAATAATGTCACTAAAACGCAAATACTAGATTGAAATGGTCAAAATCCAAACTTGTGCTCCTTTTAGTGCTAAAACGTGCAATTGGGCTTAAAACGAGTTATGGTGATGCACTTGGCAAACTTTTGGTGTTTGTTCACCAGAAGTACCACACTCTAGAGAATAATGTCACTAAAACGCAAAAACTAGATTGAAATGGTCAAAATCCAAACTTGTGCTTCTTGTTTTGCTAAAACGTTCAATTGGGCTTAAAACGAGTTATGGTAATGCATTTGGCAAAATTTTGGTGTTTGTTCACCAAAAGTGCCACACTTTAGACAATAATGTCACTAAAACGCAAAAACTAGATTGGAATGGTCAAAATCCAAACTTGGACTCTTTTTAGTGCTAAAACGAGCAATTGGACTTAAAACGCGTTATGGTGATGCATTTGGAAAACTTTTGGTGTTTGTTGACCAAAAGTATCACAGTCTAGAGAATAATGTCACTAAAACACAAAAACTAGATTGAAATGGTCAAAATCCAAACTTGTGCTCCTTTTAGTGCTACAACGGGCAATTAGGCTTAAAACGAGTTATGTTCATGCATTTGGAAAACTTTTGGTGTTTGTTGACCCAATGTACCACACTCTAGAGAATAATATAACCAAAACGCAAAAACTAGATTGAAATGGTCAAAATCCAAACTTGTGCTCCTTTTAGTGCTAAAACGTGCAATTAGGCTTAAAACGAGTTATGTTCATGCATTTGGCAAACTTTTGGTGTTTGTTGACCAAATGTACCACACTCTAGAGAATAATGTCACCAAAACGCAAAAACTAGATTGAAATGGTCAAAATCCAAACTTGTGCTCCTTTTGTTAGAATCTTAAGTTTTGATGAAGACTAAAATATGAAAGAACTTAGAAAGTAATAGGAAAACCTAGAACCCTAAGTTGAAGTGCAACCGGATGAGATCTTACTTCCGGATAGACTAGGACTGTTGCTCGCTGACAAATAGTTCATCCCCCAGCGAGAGCAAGTGATTCACTAAGGAATTAACTTAGTCCATGAGCAATAGATAAACAAAGCCTTTAGACTAAGCTAAGAGTCAACAGAAAGTGAATTTGCTTCCTGATAGATTTGTGCTGACGCAGGCTGATAAAATAGGATAACCCCAAGCGTCAGTGAAAATGCAACATCAAGTGAAATAGCTTCCTGATAAACTTTGACTGGCGCAGACCGATAGAATAGATATAACACTAAGCGTCAGTGAAAAAGCCTCGTCAAGTATAATCACTTCCTGATAAACTTTCACTAGCGCAGACTGATAGAACACTGATAACACTAAGCGTCAGTGAAAAAGTCTCGTCAAGTAGAATCACTTCCTGATAAACTTTCACTAGCGCAGACTGATAGAACACGATAACACTAAGCGTCAGTGAATGTAAGCAACGTCCAGCAGAAGTGCTTCCGATAGCTTAGTGACTAGCGCTAGCTGTTGAAGTGACTTAACACTGAGAGAGAGTAAGTAATCCTTCATCCAGTGAATTTGCTTCCGGATGTAAATGTACTTCCTGATATAAGGAACTTACCACTTAGGCAAAGAACACTCCCACTGCATGTGACTATATGTTCTTATTGATAAACTAACACTCAGTGCAGCACACTCAGTAGAATTGCTTCAGGATGAGAATCTGCTTCCGCAAGCAATCAGAATGTCAGATGTTGCAGTGTCAGAATGCTTATGTCAGAGCAGAGGTGTCAGGACTACTTTTCAGAGATAAAGCAAGTCAACCCTGCTATGCATTAATGGAGCATTTATTGGGCAAACGGTAACTTGGGATAAACGGCCAAATTCAAACGGCACTCCCACCTACCAAGAGTTCAAATGCTTGAAGACTATATAAAGGGAGCTCAACTTCATTTATTATACAAAAACAATTATCCTTGAATACTGTAGAGAGAAGTTAGAGCGAGAAACACAAGAAATCTTCAAAGCATTCAAGGCTGCCCAGAAATAGAAAAGAGCATTTAACACTTTGAGTGATTCTTCACGTACTTATTCTGTACTCATTGTAGTTAAGTCTCTTCTTGTTATAAGAGCAATTAGTTGTGCTTAAGTGTGTATCACCATCTGTTCTTAAAGAGAACTTAGTTAGTAAAATCCTTTATTTGTAAAGGTTGAACCCTTGCTTGGTGTAAGGGGGAGCTAGGTAAAAAGGTTGCAAGTAAGCCCGCAAAACTTGTGGTTGTAAGGTTGCAAGTGATCCCGTCTAAAACTTGCGGTTGTAAGGTTTCAGGTGAACCCGATTTAAAACCTGAGTTATAGTGGAACTCTCAGCCTGGGTGGTTGAGGACTGGACGTAGGTCAGGTAGACCGAACCAGTATAAATCCTGTGTTGTTTATTTCGAGTATTTATTTTTTGAAGCACAATTCACCCCCCCCTCTTGTGCATCCATTACGTTCATTTGGTATCAGAGCAAGGTCTTTCTCACCCGATTCCAACGAATCAGAAAGCAAAGATCAAGTAATGGATCCAGATTATGGCCTACCAGATGTCGCCGTTCAACCCAATAAGCCCCCAGGCTTCGATGGGTACAACTATACGTTCTGGAAGTACAGAATGGAGACATATATCAAGTCAAGCGACTTGAGACTCTGGGATGTCATAGAACGAGGGGATAATGTTCCACTGGACGAAGATGGATTTGCAAAAGTGCGAGCCAGATACACTGCTGAGGACTATGCTCTAGTCCAACTAAACCATCGGGCCATGCACTACATCCAGTGTGCTCTCACCCACAAAGAATTTCACAGAATCAGCCACCACAAAACTGCTAAGGATATGTGGGAGGCTCTTGAGGCTGCACACTCTGGAACCAGGGGAGTAAAGGCGAGACGTATTGAAATGCTGGTTGAAGAATTCCATAAATTCGCCATGCTGAGCCCTACCGAGCCTATCAGAGAGCTGGAACTCAGGTTCACTCATCTCATCAATAATTTGGCCTCGCTGGGTAAGGATATCCCTGAAAGAGAGCAAGTGAGCAAGATCCTAAAGATCTTGAAGGGTGACTGGATCACCAAAGTAACTATTTTGCAAGAAGTGCAAGGTGAATCAACCAGCTCCATCACTGCACTATTTGGCTCTCTTGCTGAATATGAACCTACCTTGCTGGCTATGAGAGCTCCTCAACCTTCACCCAAGAACAAAAATCTTGCTCTCGTTGCTCCCAGCAAAGGGATCAATGACAATGATGAAGATGATGATGATGAGATGGACGATGAGGAGATGTCTATGATGGTGAGGAAATTTAGAAAATTCCTCAGAAAGAAGGGAGGCTATCAGAGAGGTGATACCAGTGAGAAGAAGGGATACAAGAAAGAGAAGGTCCCTGTGTGCTTTGAATGCAATAAGCCTGGTCACTTCAAGGCTGAGTGCCCCAGCCTGCAGAGGTCAAAAGGCAAGGACAAAAGAAAAGCTCTTGTTTCCTCTATTTGGGTTAACAGCTCAGATGAGGAAGCAAGTGACGAAGAAGAAGTTGCCAACCTCTGCCTGGTAGCTAGAGAGGAGGATGAAGAAGCACCTTCAGATGTTGACCTCACCAACGAAGATCATGAGGTAACTTTTTCTGAACTTCAAGAGGCTTACAATGAGATTCATGAAGAATTCTCTAGATTATGTAAAGCCTATAAGGTGTTGAAAACCAAAAAGGAATCACTTGAGTCCAAGGTGGACTCACTAAGTGAAGAACTAGCGGAAGCTAGAAGACTTCCGATAGTGGATGGCCAGGGTTCTCCACAAGTAGAACCCAACGCCCCAACACCTGAGAGTTGCTCTAGTTGCAGCAAAGTCTCAGAGGAAAACAATAAGCTGCAAAATGCCCTGGAGAAGTTCACCAATGGTTCAGAAATGCTAAAAGTAATTTTAATGAGCCAAAGGGCATATAGGGATAGAACTGGCTTGGGATATACCCCTAAGGTAAAAAGGTGGGTAGAACCAAAAGTAAAGCCTTACTTGAAGTTCTTCCATAAAGCCACCAATCATGGCTCCTCACCCTTTAGCTTCTGTAATTACTGCAACAGGAAAGGACACTCCACGTCCACCTGTAATGCTAAGAAGCATGGAGTTAACAGCTCCTACAAATGGGTCCCTAAAAGAACCAAGGCAACAAAAGATCCTCCTCCTGCAAAGGAAACTAGGAGAGGACAAGGATCCCAAGCCTGGAATTATTCCAAAGGGAAAACCCAAGAGTCCAGAGCCAGCACTCGGCCAGAGGCTCTGAAAAGTCACAAGCCCAAGACCAAGGATGACTCTAAACCAAGGGCATTAAAAACTAATGATCGAGGACCCAAGAAAAGTTGGGTACCTAAGTTTGCTTAAATGTTACAGGTGTGTCTCAAGGCATCCAAGAACAAGAAATGGTATATTGATAGTGGATGCTCAAGACACATGACTGGGGACAGAGACAAGTTCAAATCTCTGGTGATCAAAGATGGGGCCACAGTAACCTTTGGAGGAAATCAAAGTGGCAAGATCACTGGAGTTGGAGAGGTCGAACCAGTAAAAGATGTCTACCTTGTGGACGGTCTCTGTCACAACCTGCTGAGCGTGAGCCAGAGCACGGACAGAGGAAATTGGGTAATATTTGATTCAAATGAGTGCTTAATAGTTGATAAGCAGGATCTAAATATAGATAAGGCCAACTTAAAATGCAAGATTAAGGCAAACAGAAATGGGAATTTATATACCTTAGACTTATGTCAACAGCTAGAGGAAAAATGTTTAATATCTAGTGACGAGAATAGTTGGCTTTGGCATAAGAGACTAGCTCATGTTAACTTTACTCAATTGGACATGTTAATTAAAAATGAGCTGGCTATAGGTATTCCCGCTTTTAAAGTCAAGCATGATTTTATCTGTGAATCCTGCCAACGAGGAAAGCAAACAAAGTCCTCGTTTAAAACCAAGAAGAGAGTCTCCACCAGCAGGCCCTTGGAACTAATCCACATGGATTTGGTTGGGCCAGCAAGAGTAAAGAGCTTGGGTGGAAACCTATATGCTCTAGTGGTGGTGGATGACTATTCAAGGTTCACATGGACTATGTTTCTTGCCTCTAAGCAAGATGCTTTTGATGCTTTTATTGTCCTGGCTAAGAAAGTGCAGAATGAGAAGGAGCTCAAAATCACAGCCATAAGGACAGACCATGGAGGAGAGTTTGAGAACCATAGCTTCTCTGAGCTATGTGAGCAAAATGGAATTGAACATAACTTCTCAGCTCCGAGGACTCCTCAACAAAATGGAGTAGTTGAAAGAAAGAACAGGGTTCTGACGGAGATGGCTAGAAGCATGCTCAACGAGAAAGAGGTTTCTCAAGTGTTCTGGGCGGACGCTATGAGCACTGCTTGCTATATCTCCAACAGAGCTTATGTTCGTAAAGGCTTGGATAAGACTCCATACGAGCTATACAAAGGGAGGAAGCCAAACATCAGCCACCTCAGAATATTTGGATCAAAATGCTACGTGCATAATAATGGAAAGGTAAACTTGGGTAAGTTTGATCCAAAGGCTGATATAGGTATATTCATAGGATATTCCCTTAGGAGTAAAGCTTATAGGATATACAACATGAGAACTAAAACTGTAGAGGAATCAATGCATGTTGTATTCGATGAAACTCCTACATGGGGACAATCCAGAGAAGATGATGAATTACTTAACCTCCCAAAATTACCATCATCTTCTTCACCACCAAAAGAAACACCAGCAAACAACCCTAAGGAAGAAGATGAACTCTGCGATGAACCTAGAGTGCAGACTGTGCATGATGAGGCACAGTTGCCAACAGCTAGGAGGCATCACAGAGATCATCCTCTTGATCAAGTGCTTGGTGATGTTTCTTCTGGTGTGAGAACCAGAAGGCAAGTTCAAAATGAAGTTGAGTTTGGTGCATTCCTATCTCAAATAGAACCAACTTCAGTTGAACAAGCTCTTAAGGACTGCGACTGGATTATTGCCATGCAGGAAGAGCTAAATCAATTTGAAAGAAGTCAAGTCTGGGAACTAGTCCCTAGGCCGTCTCACCAATCCATTGTGGGGACCAAGTGGGTCTTCAAAAATAAGCTGGATGAGACAGGGCTGATCACAAGAAATAAAGCCAGACTAGTAGCTAAAGGATATAATCAAGAAGAAGGCATTGACTATGAAGAAACTTTTGCTCCAGTCGCTAGACTTGAAGCAATAAGAATTCTTCTGGCCTTTGCATCCATGAAAGGCTTTAGACTATATCAAATGGATGTTAAAAGTGCGTTTCTTAATGGTTATATCAAAGAAGAGGTATATGTAGAACAACCTCCTGGCTTCGAAGATCACAAACATCCAAGACATGTGTATAGATTAAAGAAAGCTTTATATGGCCTCAAACAAGCTCCTAGAGCTTGGTATGAGAGACTCAGCAGCTTCTTGCTGGGGAAGGGTTTCTCAAGAGGCAAACTTGATAACACATTGTTTATCCTTCACAAAGATAGAGATATGCTAATTGTTCAAATTTATGTTGATGATATTATCTTTGGAGCAACTAACGAAAAGCTTTGTGAGGATTTTTCTAAGACCATGCAGGGTGAGTTTGAAATGTCAATGATGGGAGAACTAACGTTCTTCCTAGGCCTGCAAATTAAGCAGAAGAAGAATGGAATATTCATCTCCCAAGCCAAATACTGCAGAGAGCTACTCAAAAAGTTTGGGATGGATGAATGCAAGGAGTATGACACTCCCATGAGCACCACTGCCGCACTTGATGCTGACGCAAAGGGTAAATCTGTCAGCCTGCCCATGTATAGAGGAATGATAGGTTCTCTCCTATACTTAACAGCCAGCAGGCCTGACATTCAATTTAGTGTAGGCATGTGTGCTAGATTTCAAGCCAACCCCAAGGAGTCACATCTAACATGTGTTAAACGTATCTTGAGATACCTTGAGGGGACACAAGAACTTGGTCTTTGGTATCCCAGAGGTAACCAAGAGTTCTTGTGGGCTTATTCTGACTCTGATCATGCAGGTTATAAAACTGATAGGAAAAGCACCAGTGGACAATGCGCCTTTCTTGGTGGTTGTCTGGTGTCTTGGGCGAGCAAGAAGCAGACCTGCGTGTCCTTGTCATCCACTGAGGCAGAATACATTGCAGCAGCCAGTTGTTGTGCCCAAGTGTTGTGGCTGAAGAACCAGTTGAGAGATCTTGGCTTGGAATTCCCTGAGGCACCCATCCTCTGTGACAACACAAGCACAATCAGCCTAGCCAAGAATCCGGTTCAGCACACTAGGACAAAGCACATTGATGTCAGACATCATTTCATCAGAGACCATGTTCAAAAGAAAGATGTCAAAGTGCAGTTTGTCCCCACACAACAACAGCTTGCTGATATCTTCACCAAGCCTCTGGGGGTTGACCAATTTACTTTTATAAGAGGTGATTTGGGAATGGTAAACCCAAATGAAGTGTAAATTCCATTTACTTAATTGTTTTTCAAAATACTTCAAACAATACTAACTTAGGCATCGGAGTGCCAATCCTTGTTTTTACAGGTCCCTCAATGTTAAATCTTAAGTGCAACCGGAAGCAAAACCACTCCCGGATGGTCATCCACTAACGCTGGATGATTGCTCAAGGCAACCAAGAGCACTTGTCTAATAGCGAGCAAAACTACTTCCGGATGACCTTTTACTGGCGCTGAGTGTTAAATCAAGGTGGGCGTGAGCGCCAGTGCCTGAACCAAAGGACACGTCACCTCAGAAACGTTTCAACTCTCCACAGAAACGATATGTCTCCTCTGCCATCGAGAAGCGACACGTGTCATCGGGTGTGTCGTTCCAACTTAAATTTTTACGTTACCCAATGTGTGAAAATATGAAGCGACATGACCTTTTTGCCCTCCATAGTTTTTGCCTATAAATAAACGCCATTTTTCACTTTCACTTTTCACTTGAAAATTTTTACCCACATGTTCTCTCTGCATACATTCATACTCTTCATCTGTGTTCTTCATTTTTCTTCATACATCCTTTCGCATTTTACCACATACCCACACAAAAAAAATGGCTGAACCTTATGACAATCCCAGTTTCAATGAAACCCTCCTCATCTAAGAAACACAAGCCAAAATCTGGGAAATCGAGCCTTGAGCATTCTGGAAAATCTGGGCATCGTGACGAACATCGCAATGAACATCAAGAACATCATGAAATCTCTGGGCTGAATACACCAGGGCAGAATGGAACTATTCAAGGTCAGCCTGGAACTTCTGGAAGAATGGCAGAACAGTTAGTGGGTTCCTATCAAGAGAAGCTTGATAAGAAGAGGAAGTCCATCCCCAAGGAGGAGGCTGCAGCGATCAAATCTGCCGGAAATGCATGGTACCAGTACCAGCCTTTGCTAGGGCTGCAGTGATCTCACCCTCAGCCACTACCTCATCTTCCTCTTTGATGATGCCAAAAGGGGGAGAGATGTAATGTTCGCTCTATGATCGCATGAGGGATGTCTCGCGAATCCAATTTTAACAGCTGAGCAAGGACTACAGTGTTGAGGGATGGAGAGATTAAAGGAGAGGGAGAGGAAAAAGAAACATAGACCCTCAATCCAATTTTGTTTCTCTTCCATGCATACCTTCACAATTGCTTTGTGTTACTTACTTGTCAATGCTCTTTACTTCGAAATGATAATTGATGATATACTTATTTCTGCTAATAATATTTGTTCTAGTTATTTGTTTATCTATCGCTCTTATTCTTTCGTTAATCTTTCATATGAACTAAATCGATGAATATGAGTTTGTCATCATCAAAAAGGGGGAGAATGTTAGAATCTTAAGTTTTGATGAAGACTAAAATATGAAAGAACTTAGAAAGTAATAGGAAAACCTAGAACCCTAAGTTGAAGTGCAACCGGATGAGATCTTACTTCCGGATAGACTAGGACTGGCGCTCGCTGACAAATAGTTCATCCCCCAGCGAGAGCAAGTGATTCACTAAGGAATTAACTTAGTCCATGAGAAATAGATAAACAAAGCCTTTAGACTAAACTAAGAGTCAACAGAAAGTGAATTTGCTTCCTGATAGATTTGTGCTGACGCAGGCTGATAAAATAGGATAACCCCAAGCGTCAGTGAAAATGCAACATCAAGTGAAATAGCTTCCTGATAAACTTTGACTGGCGCAGACCGATAGAATAGATATAACACTAAGCGTCAGTGAAAAAGCCTCGTCAAGTAGAATCACTTCCTGATAAACTTTCACTAGCGCAGACTGATAGAACACGATAACACTAAGCGTCAGTGAAAAAGCCTCGTCAAGTAGAATCACTTCCTGATAAACTTTCACTAGCGCAGACTGATAGAACACGATAACACTAAGCGTCAGTGAATGTAAGCAACGTCCAGCAGAAGTGCTTCCGATAGCTTAGTGACTAGCGCTAGCTGTTGAAGTGACTTAACACTGAGAGAGAGTAAGTAATCCTTCATCCAGTGAATTTGCTTCCGGATGTAAATGTACTTCCTGATATAAGGAACTTACCACTTAGGCAAAGAACACTCCCACTGCATGTGACTATATGTTCTTATTGATAAACTAACACTCAGTGCAGCACACTCAGTAGAATTGCTTCAGGATGAGAATCTGCTTCCGCAAGCAATCAGAATGTCAGATGTTGCAGTGTCAGAATGCTTATGTCAGAGCAGAGGTGTCAGGACTACTTTTCAGAGATAAAGCAAGTCAACCCTGCTATGCATTAATGGAGCATTTATTGGGCAAACGGTAACTTGGGATAAACGGCCAAATTCAAACGGCACTCCCACCTACCAAGAGTTCAAATGCTTGAAGACTATATAAAGGGAGCTCAACTTCATTTATTATACAAAAACAATTATCCTTGAATACTGTAGAGAGAAGTTAGAGCGAGAAACACAAGAAATCTTCAAAGCATTCAAGGCTGCCCAGAAATAGAAAAGAGCATTTAACACTTTGAGTGATTCTTCACGTACTTATTCTGTACTCATTGTAGTTAAGTCTCTTCTTGTTATAAGAGCAATTAGTTGTGCTTAAGTGTGTATCACCATCTGTTCTTAAAGAGAACTTAGTTAGTAAAATCCTTTATTTGTAAAGGTTGAACCCTTGCTTGGTGTAAGGGGGAGCTAGGTAAAAAGGTTGCAAGTAAGCCCGCAAAACTTGTGGTTGTAAGGTTGCAAGTGATCCCGTCTAAAACTTGCGGTTGTAAGGTTTCAGGTGAACCCGATTTAAAACCTGAGTTATAGTGGAACTCTCAGCCTGGGTGGTTGAGGACTGGACGTAGGTCAGGTAGACCGAACCAGTATAAATCTTGTGTTGTTTATTTCGAGTATTTATTTTTTGAAGCACAATTCACCCCCCCTCTTGTGCATCCATTACGTTCACCTTTTAGTGCTAAAACGTGCAATTGGGCTTAAAACGAGTTATGGTGATGCACTTGGCAAACTTTTGGTGTTTGTTCACCAGAAGTACCACACTCTAAAGAATAATGTCACTAAAACGCAAAAACTAGATTGAAATGGTCAAAATCCAAACTTGTGCTCCTTGTTTTGCTAAAACGTTCAATTGGGCTTAAAACGAGTTATGGTAATGCATTTGGCAAAATTTTGGTGTTTGTTCACCAAAAGTGCCACACTTTAGACAATAATGTCACTAAAACGCAAAAACTAGATTGGAATGGTCAAAATCCAAACTTGGACTCTTTTTAGTGCTAAAACGAGCAATTGGGCTTAAAACGCGTTATGGTGATGCATTTGGAAAACTTTTGGTGTTTGTTGACCAAAAGTATCACAGTCTAGAGAATAATGTCACTAAAACACAAAAACTAGATTGAAATGGTCAAAATCCAAACTTGTGCTCCTTTTAGTTTTACAACGTGCAATTAGGCTTAAAACGAGTTATGTTCATGCATTTGGCAAACTTTTGGTGTTTGTTGACCCAATGTACCACACTCTAGAGAATAATGTCACCAAAACGCAAAAACTAGATTGAAATGGTCAAAATCCAAACTTGTGCTCCTTTTAGTGCTAAAACGTGCAATTAGGCTTAAAACGAGTTATGTTCATGCATTTGGCAAACTTTTGGTGTTTGTTGACCAAATGTACCACACTCTAGAGAATAATGTCACTAAAACGCAAATACTAGATTGAAATGGTCAAAATCCAAACTTGTGCTCCTTTTAGTGCTAAAATGTGCAATTGGGCCTAAAACGAGTTATGATGATGCACTTGGGAAACTTTTGGTGTTTGTTCACCAAATGTACCACACTCTAGAGAATAATGTCACTAAAACGCAAAAACTAGATTGAAATGGTCAAAATCCAAACTTGTGCTCCTTTTAGTGTTACAACGTGCAATTAGGCTTAAAACGAGTTATGTTCATGCATTTGGAAAACTTTTGGTGTTTGTTGACCCAATGTACCACACTCTAGAGAATAATGTCACCAAAACGCAAAAACTAGATTGAAATGGTCAAAATCCAAACTTGTGCTCCTTTTAGTGCTAAAAGGTGCAATTCGGCTTAAAACGAGTTATGTTCATGCATTTGGCAACTTTTGGTGTTTGTTGACCAAATGTACCACACTCTAGAGAATAATGTCACTAAAACGCAAATACTAGATTGAAATGGTCAAAATCCAAACTTGTGCTCCTTTTAGTGCTAAAACGGGCAATTCGGCTTCAAACGAGTTATGTTCATGCATTTGGCAAACTTTTGGTGTTTGTTGACCAAATGTACCACACTCTAGAGAATAATGTCACTAAAACGCAAATACTAGATTGAAATGGTCAAAATCCAAACTTGTGCTCCTTTTAGTGCTAAAACGTGCAATTGGGCTTAAAACGAGTTATGTTCATGCATTTGGCAAACTTTTGGTGTTTATTGACCAAATGTACCACACTCTAGAGAATAATGTCACTAAAACGCAAATACTAGATTGAAATGGTCAAAATCCAAACTTGAGCTCCTTTTAGTGCTAAAACGTGCAATTGAGCTTAAAACGAGTTATGTTCATGCATTTGGCAAAATTTTGGTGTTTGTTCACCAAAAGTGCCACACTCTAGAGAATAATGTCACTAAAACGCAAAAACTAGATTGGAATGGTCAAAATCCAAACTTGGGCTCTTTTTAGTGCTAAAACGAGCAATTGGGCTTAAAACGCGTTATGGTGATGCATTTGGAAAACTTTTGGTGTTTGTTGACCAAAAGTATCACAGTCTAGAGAATAATGTCACTAAAACACAAAAACTAGATTGAAATGGTCAAAATCCAAACTTGTGCTCCTTTTAGTGCTACAACGTGCAATTAGGCTTAAAACGAGTTATGTTAATGCATTTGGCAAACTTTTGGTGTTTGTTGACCCAATGTACCACACTCTAGAGAATAATATAACCAAAACGCAAAAACTAGATTGAAATGGTCAAAATCCAAACTTGTGCTCCTTTTAGTGCTAAAACGTGAAATTAGGCTTAAAACGAGTTATGTTCATGCATTTGGCAAAGTTTTGGTGTTTGTTGACCAAATGTACCACACTATAGAGAATAATGTCACTAAAACGCAAATACTAGATTGAAATGGTCAAAATCCAAACTTGTGCTCCTTTTAGTGCTAAAACGTGCAATTGGGCTTAAAACGAGTTATGGTGATACACTTGGCAAACTTTTGGTGTTTGTTCACCAGAAGTACCACACTCTAGAGAATAATGTCACTAAAACGCAAAAACTAGATTGAAATGGTCAAAATCCAAACTTGTGCTCCTTGTTATTGCTAAAACGTTCAATTGGGCTTAAAACGAGTTATGGTAATGCATTTGGCAAAATTTTGGTGTTTGTTCACCAAAAGTGCCACACTTTAGACAATAATGTCACTAAAACGCAAAAACTAGATTGGAATGGTCAAAATCCAAACTTGGACTCTTTTTAGTGCTAAAACGAGCAATTGGGCTTAAAACGCGTTATGGTGATGCATTTGGAAATCTTTTGGTGTTTGTTGACCAAAAGTATCACAGTCTAGAGAATAATGTCACTAAAACACAAAAACTAGATTGAAATGGTCAAAATCCAAAATTGTGCTCCTTTTAGTGCTACAACGTGCAATTAGGCTTAAAACGAGTTATGTTCATGCATTTGGAAAACTTTTGGTGTTTGTTGACCCAATGTACCACACTCTAGAGAATAATATAACCAAAACGCAAAAACTAGATTGAAATGGTCAAAATCCAAACTTGTGCTCCTTTTAGTGCTAAAACGTGCAATTAGGCTTAAAACGAGTTATGTTCATGCATTTGGCAAACTTTTGGTGTTTGTTGACCAAATGTACCACACTCTAGAGAATAATGTCACCAAAACGCAAAAACTAGATTGAAATGGTCAAAATCCAAACTTGTGCTCCTTTTAGTGCTAAAAGGTGCAATTCGGCTTAAAACGAGTTATGTTCATGCATTTGGCAAATTTTGGTGTTTGTTGACCAAATGTACCACACTCTAGAGAATAATGTCACTAAAACGCAAATACTAGATTGAAATGGTCAAAATCCAAACTTGTGCTCCTTTTAGTGCTAAAACGGGCAATTAGGCTTCAAACGAGTTATGTTCATGCATTTGGCAAACTTTTGGTGTTTGTTGACCAAATGTACCACACTCTAGAGAATAATGTCACTAAAACGCAAATACTAGATTGAAATGGTCAAAATCCAAACTTGTGCTCCTTGTAGTGCTAAAACGTGCAATTGGGCTTAAAACGAGTTATGTTCATGCATTTGGCAAACTTTTGGTGTTTATTGACCAAATGTACCACACTCTAGAGAATAATGTCACTAAAACGCAAATACTAGATTGAAATAGTCAAAATCCAAACTTGTGCTCCTTTTAGTGCTAAAACGTGCAATTGAGCTTAAAACGAGTTATGTTCATGCATTTGGCAAAATTTTGGTGTTTGTTCACCAAAAGTGCCACACTCTAGAGAATAATGTCACTAAAACGCAAAAACTATATTGGAATGGTCAAAATCCAAACTTGGGCTCTTTTTAGTGCTAAAACGAGCAATTGGGCTTAAAACGCGTTATGGTGATGCATTTGGAAAACTTTTGGTGTTTGTTGACCAAAAGTATCACAGTCTAGAGAATAATGTCACTAAAACACAAAAACTAGATTGAAATGGTCAAAATCCAAACTTGTGCTCCTTTTAGTGCTACAACGTGCAATTAGGCTTAAAACGAGTTATGTTCATGCATTTGGCAAACTTTTGGTGTTTGTTGACCCAATGTACCACACTCTAGAGAATAATATAACCAAAACGCAAAAACTAGATTGAAATGGTCAAAATCCAAACTTGTGCTCCTTTTAGTGCTAAAACGTGCAATTAGGCTTAAAACGAGTTATGGTGATGCACTTGGCAAACTTTTGGTGTTTGTTCACCAGAAGTACCACACTCTAGAGAATAATGTCACTAAAACGCAAAAACTAGATTGAAATGGTCAAAATCCAAACTTGTGCTCCTTGTTTTGCTAAAACGTTCAATTGGGCTTAAAACGAGTTATGGTAATGCATTTGGCAAAATTTTGGTGTTTGTTCACCAAAAGTGCCACACTTTAGACAATAATGTCACTAAAACGCAAAAACTAGATTGGAATGGTCAAAATCCAAACTTGGACTCTTTTTAGTGCTAAAACGAGCAATTGGCCTTAAAACGCGTTATGGTGATGCATTTGGAAAACTTTTGGTGTTTGTTGACCAAAAGTATCACAGTCTAGAGAATAATGTCACTAAAACACAAAAACTAGATTGAAATGGTCAAAATCCAAACTTGTGCTCCTTTTAGTGCTACAACGTGCAATTAGGCTTAAAACGAGTTATGTTAATGCATTTGGCAAACTTTTGGTGTTTGTTGACCCAATGTACCACACTCTAGAGAATAATATAACCAAAACGCAAAAACTAGATTGAAATGGTCAAAATCCAAACTTGTGCTCCTTTTAGTGCTAAAACGTGAAATTAGGCTTAAAACGAGTTATGTTCATGCATTTGGCAAAGTTTTGGTGTTTGTTGACCAAATGTACCACACTATAGAGAATAATGTCACTAAAACGCAAATACTAGATTGAAATGGTCAAAATCCAAACTTGTGCTCCTTTTAGTGCTAAAACGTGCAATTGGGCTTAAAACGAGTTATGGTGATACACTTGGCAAACTTTTGGTGTTTGTTCACCAGAAGTACCACACTCTAGAGAATAATGTCACTAAAACGCAAAAACTAGATTGAAATGGTCAAAATCCAAACTTGTGCTCCTTGTTTTGCTAAAACGTTCAATTGGGCTTAAAACGAGTTATGGTAATGCATTTGGCAAAATTTTGGTGTTTGTTCACCAAAAGTGCCACACTTTAGACAATAATGTCACTAAAACGCAAAAACTAGATTGGAATGGTCAAAATCCAAACTTGGACTCTTTTTAGTGCTAAAACGAGCAATTGGGCTTAAAACGCGTTATGGTGATGCATTTGGAAATCTTTTGGTGTTTGTTGACCAAAAGTATCACAGTCTAGAGAATAATGTCACTAAAACACAAAAACTAGATTGAAATGGTCAAAATCCAAAATTGTGCTCCTTTTAGTGCTACAACGTGCAATTAGGCTTAAAACGAGTTATGTTCATGCATTTGGAAAACTTTTGGTGTTTGTTGACCCAATGTACCACACTCTAGAGAATAATATAACCAAAACGCAAAAACTAGATTGAAATGGTCAAAATCCAAACTTGTGCTCCTTTTAGTGCTAAAACGTGCAATTAGGCTTAAAACGAGTTATGTTCATGCATTTGGCAAACTTTTGGTGTTTGTTGACCAAATGTACCACACTCTAGAGAATAATGTCACCAAAACGCAAAAACTAGATTGAAATGGTCAAAATCCAAACTTGTGCTCCTTTTAGTGCTAAAAGGTGCAATTCGGCTTAAAACGAGTTATGTTCATGCATTTGGCAAATTTTGGTGTTTGTTGACCAAATGTACCACACTCTAGAGAATAATGTCACTAAAACGCAAATACTAGATTGAAATGGTCAAAATCCAAACTTGTGCTCCTTTTAGTGCTAAAACGGGCAATTAGGCTTCAAACGAGTTATGTTCATGCATTTGGCAAACTTTTGGTGTTTGTTGACCAAATGTACCACACTCTAGAGAATAATGTCACTAAAACGCAAATACTAGATTGAAATGGTCAAAATCCAAACTTGTGCTCCTTGTAGTGCTAAAACGTGCAATTGGGCTTAAAACGAGTTATGTTCATGCATTTGGCAAACTTTTGGTGTTTATTGACCAAATGTACCACACTCTAGAGAATAATGTCACTAAAACGCAAATACTAGATTGAAATAGTCAAAATCCAAACTTGTGCTCCTTTTAGTGCTAAAACGTGCAATTGAGCTTAAAACGAGTTATGTTCATGCATTTGGCAAAATTTTGGTGTTTGTTCACCAAAAGTGCCACACTCTAGAGAATAATGTCACTAAAACGCAAAAACTATATTGGAATGGTCAAAATCCAAACTTGGGCTCTTTTTAGTGCTAAAACGAGCAATTGGGCTTAAAACGCGTTATGGTGATGCATTTGGAAAACTTTTGGTGTTTGTTGACCAAAAGTATCACAGTCTAGAGAATAATGTCACTAAAACACAAAAACTAGATTGAAATGGTCAAAATCCAAACTTGTGCTCCTTTTAGTGCTACAACGTGCAATTAGGCTTAAAACGAGTTATGTTCATGCATTTGGCAAACTTTTGGTGTTTGTTGACCCAATGTACCACACTCTAGAGAATAATATAACCAAAACGCAAAAACTAGATTGAAATGGTCAAAATCCAAACTTGTGCTCCTTTTAGTGCTAAAACGTGCAATTAGGCTTAAAACGAGTTATGGTGATGCACTTGGCAAACTTTTGGTGTTTGTTCACCAGAAGTACCACACTCTAGAGAATAATGTCACTAAAACGCAAAAACTAGATTGAAATGGTCAAAATCCAAACTTGTGCTCCTTGTTTTGCTAAAACGTTCAATTGGGCTTAAAACGAGTTATGGTAATGCATTTGGCAAAATTTTGGTGTTTGTTCACCAAAAGTGCCACACTTTAGACAATAATGTCACTAAAACGCAAAAACTAGATTGGAATGGTCAAAATCCAAACTTGGACTCTTTTTAGTGCTAAAACGAGCAATTGGCCTTAAAACGCGTTATGGTGATGCATTTGGAAAACTTTTGGTGTTTGTTGACCAAAAGTATCACAGTCTAGAGAATAATGTCACTAAAACACAAAAACTAGATTGAAATGGTCAAAATCCAAACTTGTGCTCCTTTTAGTTTTACAACGTGCAATTAGGCTTAAAACGAGTTATGTTCATGCATTTGGCAAACTTTTGGTGTTTGTTGACCCAATGTACCACACTCTAGAGAATAATGTCACCAAAACGCAAAAACTAGATTGAAATGGTCAAATTCCAAACTTGTGCTCCTTTTAGTGCTAAAACGTGCAATTAGGCTTAAAACGAGTTATGTTCATGCATTTGGCAAACTTTTGGTGTTTGTTGACCAAATGTACCACACTCTAGAGAATAATGTCACTAAAACGCAAATACTAGATTGAAATGGTCAAAATCCAAACTTGTGCTCCTTTTAGTGCTAAAACGTGCAATTGGGCTTAAAACGAGTTATGGTGATGCACTTGGCAAACTTTTGGTGTTTGTTCACCAGAAGTACCACACTCTAGAGAATAATGTCACTAAAACGCAAAAACTAAATTGAAATGGTCAAAATCCAAATTTGTGCTCCTTGTTTTGCTAAAACGTTCAATTGGGCTTAAAACGAGTTATGGTAATGCATTTGGCAAAATTTTGGTGTTTGTTCACCAAAAGTGCCACACTTTAGACAATAATGTCACTAAAACGCAAAAACTAGATTGGAATGGTCAAAATCCAAACTTGGACTCTTTTTAGTGCTAAAACGAGCAATTGGGCTTAAAACGCGTTATGGTGATGCATTTGGAAAACTTTTGGTGTTTGTTGACCAAAAGTATCACAGTCTAGAGAATAATGTCACTAAAACACAAAAACTAGATTGAAATGGTCAAAATCCAAACTTGTGCTCCTTTTAGTGCTACAACGTGCAATTAGGCTTAAAACGAGTTATGTTCATGCATTTGGAAAACTTTTGGTGTTTGTTGACCCAATGTACCACACTCTAGAGAATAATATAACCAAAACGCAAAAACTAGATTGAAATGGTCAAAATCCAAACTTGTGCTCCTTTTAGTGTTAAAACGTGCAATTAGGCTTAAAACGAGTTATGTTCATGCATTTGGCAAACTTTTGGTGTTTGTTGACCAAATGTACCACACTCTAGAGAATAATGTCACCAAAACGCAAAAACTAGATTGAAATGGTCAAAATCCAAACTTGTGCTCCTTTTAGTGCTAAAACGTGCAATTGGGCTTAAAACGAGTTATGGTGATGCACTTGGCAAACTTTTGGTGTTTGTTCACCAGAAGTACCACACTCTAGAGAATAATGTCACTAAAACGCAAAAACTAGATTGAAATGGTCAAAATCCAAACTTGTGCTCCTTGTTTTGCTAAAACGTTCAATTGGGCTTAAAACGAGTTATGGTAATGCATTTGGCAAAATTTTGGTGTTTGTTCACCAAAAGTGCCACACTTTAGACAATAATGTCACTAAAACGCAAAAACTAGATTGGAATGGTCAAAATCCAAACTTGGACTCTTTTTAGTGCTAAAACGAGCAATTGGGCTTAAAACGCGTTATGGTGATGCATTTGGAAAACTTTTGGTGTTTGTTGACCAAAAGTATCACAGTCTAGAGAATAATGTCACTAAAACACAAAAACTAGATTGAAATGGTCAAAATCCAAACTTGTGCTCCTTTTAGTTTTACAACGTGCAATTAGGCTTAAAACGAGTTATGTTCATGCATTTGGCAAACTTTTGGTGTTTGTTGACCCAATGTACCACACTCTAGAGAATAATGTCACCAAAACGCAAAAACTAGATTGAAATGGTCAAAATCCAAACTTGTGCTCCTTTTAGTGCTAAAACGTGCAATTAGGCTTAAAACGAGTTATGTTTATGCATTTGGCAAACTTTTGGTGTTTGTTGACCAAATGTACCACACTCTAGAGAATAATGTCACTAAAACGCAAATACTAGATTGAAATGGTCAAAATCCAAACTTGTGCTCCTTTTAGTGCTAAAACGTGCAATTGGGCCTAAAACGAGTTATGATGATGCACTTGGGAAACTTTTGGTGTTTGTTCACCAAATGTACCACACTCTAGAGAATAATGTCACTAAAACGCAAAAACTAGATTGAAATGGTCAAAATCCAAACTTGTGCTCCTTTTAGTGTTACAACGTGCAATTAGGCTTAAAACGAGTTATGTTCATGCATTTGGCAAACTTTTGGTGTTTGTTGACCCAATGTACCACACTCTAGAGAATAATGTCACCAAAACGCAAAAACTAGATTGAAATGGTCAAAATCCAAACTTGTGCTCCTTTTAGTGCTAAAAGGTGCAATTCGGCTTAAAACGAGTTATGTTCATGCATTTGGCAACTTTTGGTGTTTGTTGACCAAATGTACCACACTCTAGAGAATAATGTCACTAAAACGCAAATACTAGATTGAAATGGTCAAAATCCAAACTTGTGCTCCTTTTAGTGCTAAAACGGGCAATTAGGCTTCAAACGAGTTATGTTCATGCATTTGGCAAACTTTTGGTGTTTGTTGACCAAATGTACCACACTCTAGAGAATAATGTCACTAAAACGCAAATACTAGATTGAAATGGTCAAAATCCAAACTTGTGCTCCTTTTAGTGCTAAAACGTGCAATTGGGCTTAAAACGAGTTATGTTCATGCATTTGGCAAACTTTTGGTGTTTATTGACCAAATGTACCACACTCTAGAGAATAATGTCACTAAAACGCAAATACTAGATTGAAATGGTCAAAATCCAAACTTGTGCTCCTTTTAGTGCTAAAACGTGCAATTGAGCTTAAAACGAGTTATGTTCATGCATTTGGCAAAATTTTGGTGTTTGTTCACCAAAAGTGCCACACTCTAGAGAATAATGTCACTAAAACGCAAAAACTAGATTGGAATGGTCAAAATCCAAACTTGGGCTCTTTTTAGTGCTAAAACGAGCAATTGGGCTTAAAACGCGTTATGGTTGAAATGCGTGGCTGTCACCCAAGAGGGGGGGTGAATTGGGTGAGGGAATAAAAACTTAAACTCTTTTCCGAAAGACTGCTTGTGCTTGGTGATGATGATAATAAATAATGGTATGCACAAGTCAGTATGTTTAAACGTAAATTTATGCACACATAAATTTATCCTGGTTCGGTCACCCAGACCTACATCCAGTCCCCAGGCTACACCTGAGATTTCCAATCCACTATTCTTGTTTAAACCGGGCACAAGAGAAGCCTTTACACTTTAGGTTTTACGAACACGGGTTCACCTAACAACCCACAGGTTTTGCTAACGGCTAACCTGCAAACCTAACCGCAAGTTTTACGGGATCACTTGCAACCTTTACAACCGCAAGTTTTACACGGGCTCACTTGCAACCTATTCAGCTCCCCCTCACACCTAGAAGGGTTCAGTCTTTACAGACAATGATTTAACAATGATTACAATACTGTTCTTCAAGCGACAAGCTTTAGAACAGGTTTGATAGGATGTTCACTCTATGAACTGATTGTGCTAAACACTTAAGCTCAACTAAGTGGGTTCACTCAATGAACAGATTATGCTACTCACTTAGGTACAATGATTGCTCTCCACTAATTCTCTCTAAGAGTATTACAACTTTACAATCAGAGAGTAGAAGGATATCTCAGATAGTAGGCTTTAGCTTCTTCATCCTATTTTTCTTGCTTATCAAACTCATGAAGCTCTCGAAGCTCTCTCTTCTCTCCCTCTTCTTTTTCAAGCTCATTATTCAGAAATGAAGAACATCCCTTTTATACCAGCCTCTGAATATCTAGCCGTTGGAGAGGCAATAAGACCGTTTGATTATAGACGTTGGGGCCTTGTTTACGTTGTCCTCATTAATGCACAGCAGGGTTGACTTTGCTTTATCTGAAAAGGTGCTCTGACCATGCTGTTCTGTCAACACTGTTCTGACAATACTATTCTGACAAAAGTCGTTCTGACATCTGAACACTTTGTACGGTCTGACTCTTGCTTGCTGTCAGAGAGGACTTCGTTCCTCAAGCATAAGTCCAGGATGCTAAGAGACTTACTATCGGAAGCTCTCTTGCTATCTGAAGTGAAGCTCGTGGACTCTAACATTCTGCTTGCTATCACATAGAGGAACTTCGTCTTCCAAGCATTGGTCCATGAATGATAAGAGCGCTTGCTATTGGATGCTCTCTTGCTATTGGAAGCTCTCTTATGAGCTCTGACTCTTGTGGGTAGTATGAGTTTTGACTGCTTTGATGAATCTTCAGATTATGTTCTCCTTATCTCTCATACTCCTCATGCTTGGTAGGTAACAATGTTGTTTGAATATCTGTTAAACTCTTGTTACCGTTGGGAAGTACATCTTCTTAAACGCTCCATTAAAGCTTAGCAGGGTTGACTTGCTTCATCTCTGAAAAGCAATTCTAACCACTCTGCTCTGACAACATCATACTGACTTCTGAGCATATGTACTTCTGACTATTGTAATCCTGCTGACGGATGATCATCGTGCATCGTTCATTGTTCATCCGGAAGCGGCAGTCTTGCTCTGCAAGAGTTATTCTCTGAATTCCAGTGCCAAGAGTATTTGCATCCGGAAGCTCATTTGCATCCGGAAGTAAAACTAAGTTCTGCACATACTTGTTAGTCCCAACAGAGTAATATATATATATAATCAAGTGTAGTAAGAACTATACATGTTGTAAGAAACTTGTTTGTTATGGAAAGCGATCTTGCTAAGACTATGTTCTGACTTAGTGTACTGTCTACTGACGCTAGGGGATGTCTAATCCAATAGTCAGCGTGAGTCTCGTCATGTTACTCTAAGTCTTAAGTCTTCCCAAGTGACTTGGTGTGTCATTTACTTATGCTATGGGATGTGTAGTATAACACTTAATCACGTGCAGTGGGAGTTCAATTAATCTAAGAGGCTTTCTTGCATCCGGAAGCAATTCTACATCCGGAAGTAATTCTACTGGATGAAGGATTTTGTTCACTATTACTCACTCTCGCTCAGTGTCCTTCAATACCACAGTCAGCGCTAGTCACTAAGCTATCCGGAAGCACTTTCACTTGACGTGGTAAACTCACTGACACTTAGGGTTATATCTATTCTTTCAGTCTGCGCCAGTCTAAATCCAACAGGAAGCAATTCCACTTGACGTTGCTTTTTCACTGACGCTTGGGGTTACATTTCTTTTATCAGCCTGCGCCAGTCTAAATCTATCAGGAAGCAATTTCACTTGACGAGGCTTATTCACTGACGCTTGGGGTTATATCTCTTCTATCAGCCAGCACCAGTCTAAATCCATCAGGAAGCAATTTCACTTCCGGTTGAATCATAACTTAGTCTTATGGTTTTGTGTACCTAATGCTCATGGACTAAGTTAATTCCCTAGTGAGTTACTCGCTGCCGCTGGAGGATAAGACATTCATCCGCGAGCGCTAGTCCTAGTCCATCCGGAAGTAAATCCTCATCCGGTTGTAATCTAACTTAGTATCAAGGATCTAACACTCAAGTCTGAGTTCCGACTAAGTGACTCACTAGCTTCCTCTGGGGGATGAGTCTTTCATCCGCAAGTGATCTAACTTAGGATTCTAACCATGTCATCTAATTCTTCCTAAGTGTTGATTATGTTCTCTTAAGTACTAGACCATATCATACCTTAGTCACCATCAAAACTTAAGATTTTAACATTCTCCCCCTTTTTGATGATGACAAACCCATAGATGACTAGAGAACATAATTACACTTAGATCACTCCCAGAGCTATATTTCTTTCCCCAGTTCTCTCCCCAAATATCTAGACATCTTATCTATCTCTCAGCTCTAGACATCTCATGTCTCATCTCTCGCTAGACATCTTATATCTCATCTCTAGCTAGACATCTTATATCTATCTCTAGACATCTCATCACATCTCATCTCTCTCCCCCTTTTGGCTTCATCAAAATCCAACAGGTGCAAGCTAGCCTTAGGGATGGGGATACTTTTATCGTTCTCCTAGGAATGGGTTTTTTACCTAATATTTCTCCCTATGTATCGCTAATAAAGATTTGTCCTAGACTATTCAATACAATGTACGAGAATTAACAAGGGACAGCAATAATGGCTCATGATCCTAAATGATTGTATTCTCCCTAAACATTATGTAGGATAGCTAAACATGTTTTTCAACGGAGATTGATAAATCAAATCTAATCATAATTAAATTCAGATGTAGCAATCTATCATATAAGCGAACAGAACATGATATCAAGGATACATGTTTGATAAACAGTAAATAATTATGACTAAGAAAAAAAATGAGATTAAAAACAAAGGAGACAGAAAAGAAAAAAAAAATATTGATTCAGTACCCTAAGTGAGTTTTACTCTCCCTACAATTATGCTAGATAACAGAACATGTTTTACAAGGATTAAGTTAAGATCAAAACATACAAAACATTTTTCTTTTTGAAGGTGAAAATTCTTTCCAAATGTAAAAGATATCAAAAGTAATTTTGATCCTCTCGAATTGATTAACATGATATCAAAAATAATTTTGATGTGTTTAAAAATGATGATTATGATATCAAATGAAATATGTGATTTTAAATTCAAATGAGATGGAATCTGATACCTAATGAAATCAAATGAGATCTGTGAGTTTGAACTTGTGGTATCAAATGAAATGATTGAATGCCAAATGAAATTTGTGATACCATATGAAATGAAATGAAATCAAATGAAATTTGTGATTTTAAAAGTGCCAAAAATAATTTCCAAACAAATTGCATCACAGCATCTTAAGAGTTTATTATCGATGACAGCATGTGACTCTCTATTTTCAAGGGATCATTAACAAGTAATGTCCATCTACTTTTCTTCTATATTAAAATTAATCATCATAAGATCAAGAAAAGAAGCATATAAGAGAGGTATGTTATCAATTACTTTCCAGCGTGTCATATAAAGGATACAGATGTGTGAGCTGGGATGATTTTCTAAGGCAGAGGATGATTTTGAGGTCAATGCAGATTGAGAAAAAAAAATCCTAAATTGACACCCTTACCAATGCCATGTATGCATCATATATAAGAGATGGTAAGGTGTAGATATTACCACAGATGAGGGGTCCTCATACTCTATTAGACTCAGGAATCTGAATCATACGCAGATAAGCATGCTTCCTGACACCTTCAAGAGGTGTGCTATCTCAAGTGGAAACCCCTAGCGCAAGTGCTTTGATGATTCGCTTCGGCAAGCTGAGCTACAACCACAAGCAGACATGACTGGGCAGTCACTCTACTCTTCCCATGGTTCAATAGTTGGCCTGCTATCGAAGGCGCTGATTGTTGTGAAAGCAACCTTGATCAAACTTGATGATTGGTCCTGCATATGCTTGAGGAAACAAATGCTTTCTGATGGTCAGTGAAAGAACTTAAGATTTAACATTGAAGACCATCCTCAGGACATTCAAGTCAATCTGTGTTAATCAGCACAAGTTAATAATTTTAAGAAATCATGCTTGCTAATTGGTTTAAGAAAATATGAGCAATGATTATGTGAAAACTAATTTTGAAATTGTCTACACGTTCACATAGTTTCACTATCAAGACATGAACTCTGTTTATACTCTCATAGATGAATATCAATGTGATAGTACAGTGAGTATCAAACAGGTGGCATATTTTCAGAGTTTCATAAGCAAGTATAGTTCAATAAATGTGCCTCAAGGATGAAATTGATATGATAGGATTATAAGGTCATCACAGATAAGGGAAATCATATCGGTTTCAGAGAAATAAAAGCTGTTAAACCCATCATGCATTTACTACCCAAATGATTATTCAAGTAAAGAGGAGGGTAAGAATGATATCACCATAGCTCCATTCGCGTCAAGCAGTAGCTTGCTTGATTTTGGTTGGCAATGCAAGGATTCTTCTATTTTCAGAGCAGCACCAAAATCTATGTGTGACGAATGCTCATCAAGACTTGACACATTGTTCAGATGAGGTACAGTCCTGAGTCTTGCTGAGGCTAATAGGATGGATTGGAGCTGGTACAGAGGGATGAATTAGCTTGGTGATCGCTACCACTGGCGTCTCTTGAACCCATACTTCATACACAGCTCTTCACTCAGATTGGGTGCTGGCGCAGAGGGAGACACAGGTTCAGCAGAGGGTATCTCCGCAGGTTGATCACTCAGCGCTATCTCAAGTTTGCCTCTGTGCTAGCAGACTGTTGGGGGCACATGAATCAGATGGCTTCCCCAAGGGAGAGCCTTCCTGCTTGGGCAATCTGCTTCATTTCAATTTCCCTTCTGAGGGCAGCAGTGACATCCTGGTCAAGTCCGAGGGATGACTATCTTAGCATATTTCTCTCTGATTCTGCTCATGCTCCTCGATCATCTTAGCCCATATCCCATCTAACTCTGATTGATTGATCTGGACAAGAATCTGTTGAAGCTCCAGGGGTTCTACTATGGCTTTTCAGATCAGCAGTCTCATTAAATTCAACAGACCCTTCTTGTTCATTCAGAGCATTCTTAGGATCAGCAATTGACTCTTCTTCACTGTCTGATGGCTCACTGAGGGGGTAGGAGATCTTCCTTTTAGCCAGGGTCTTCTTCACGGGTCTTGCTGAACCTTCGGATTGCCCTTCCTACAAAATACCAGATAATTCCTTCCTTTTGTATCCAAGTCTGGATCTGAAGGTCAGTTTGTAGGTTATATATAGTTCACATGCATTTAGATTACGTCCTATGTGTATGGCATGGTGAATCTTTCATGACTATATGCACAAGGATATACAAGGTTTTTGATCAAGATAGTCATGGACAGCATGTAGATTATGAACATTACTTATTTCTTCAAGCTTTCTTCTATGATGAATATAATGTTCACATCTTAGGATGCTTAATGTAAAATCTCAATAAGTCCATCTAACATTAGCATAGGAGATTTTACTATCAAATGCTTTGTTGCTAAGTGATCCCTTGCTTACCCAAGGAGATCTTCTATACTTATCCTTGGTTCGAAGCACTTTCTTCTGAGAGGTAGGATTCAAGAGCCTTTTCAATGTTGATCGAGGAATCCACTCTCTCTTGTTCTTCTCAGGATAGTTGAATGGAACTTTGTGATAGCTCATCCTTGAGACAGAACCATTGTCCCTTGTGGTTGCCGACTGCTTCTTATGATTGTACCAGGGGGTTTCAGCAGTTGCATCACCACGAGTTCTCTTCTTTGGGGTAAGAGGAACTCTTGATCTTTCCTGCACAAGTAAGGCACTAGGAGGATGTTTTGGTACCCATTTGTACTTGGGTCCTACATGGTTAGCACTGGACCTTACTTGTCCTTTAGGAATCCATACAAACTTATTTCTCACATTTGAATTTCTTCTAAGACTGCATGTGTGAGAAATATGTCCTAATCTACCACAATAATGACAGATAATGGAATGATAATCAAAATGAGGTTTTCTATCATTATCATGATTAGTTTTCTTTAGAAAAGCTTTTTGTTCCTTTGAAAGCTTTTCTTTTTCCTTCAACACGTGTTTACAATCAAAACATTTTTCAAGACATGTTGAAGTTTTCTCTGCCGATAGTGGGCTAGCTATCGGAACCACTAGTTCTTTAAAAGAAACCTCGGAAACTTTAGACGTAGAAGAAGAAATTAGTTTTTCAAGTTTCCTATCTTTTTCTTTTAAGCCTAGAAGTTCTTTTGCAAGTTTACAATATTCGGTATATAACTCATTGTATGCATCTTGCAATTCAGAGAGTTCAAGTTCAGATCCAGATACCTCACTTTCTGAATCTTCTAGGCAGAAATGGATACTCTCTTCACTGAAGCCTGCTTCCTCAATATCAGCTTCCAGAAGCTCATCAGTAGATGATCCACAAAGAGCACGAGTTGAGCTTTGGACAGCTGTGCTTTCAAGACATGGGTTAGAAGCATATATCACATCAAGAGTATTCCAAATATCTCTAGCACTAGAGCAATGTTTGATTTTCTGGAAATCATTTTCAGTTAAGCCTTTGTATAAAATTTGCATTGCTCTAATGTTTAAGGAAAACAAATTTTTCTCCTTTTCAGTCCAGTTTCCTCTTGGTTTGAAATCAAAATCATTTTCAAAAATATCCCACATTTTCAAACTAGTGGATTGTATAAAACTTTCCATTCTTGCTTTCCACCAACAAAAATCAATATTTTCTAACACAGGTGGAATGGTATGATCAAAGCCTTTGGAAAACATTTTAACCCAAATCAGCCAAGGTCTTTACACTTGAGATCGTTGGATCCTTTAAACAAGTGACCTGCTCTGATACCAAATGAAATGCGTGGCTGTCACCCAAGAGGGGGGGTGAATTGGGTGAGGGAATAAAAACTTAAACTCTTTTCCGAAAGACTGCTTGTGCTTGGTGATGATGATAATAAATAATGGTATGCACAAGTCAGTATGTTTAAACGTAAATTTATGCACACATAAATTTATCCTGGTTCGGTCACCCAGACCTACATCCAGTCCCCAGGCTACACCTGAGATTTCCAATCCACTATTCTTGTTTAAACCGGGCACAAGAGAAGCCTTTACACTTTAGGTTTTACGAACACGGGTTCACCTAACAACCCACAGGTTTTGCTAACGGCTAACCTGCAAACCTAACCGCAAGTTTTACGGGATCACTTGCAACCTTTACAACCGCAAGTTTTACACGGGCTCACTTGCAACCTATTCAGCTCCCCCTCACACCTAGAAGGGTTCAGTCTTTACAGACAATGATTTAACAATGATTACAATACTGTTCTTCAAGCGACAAGCTTTAGAACAGGTTTGATAGGATGTTCACTCTATGAACTGATTGTGCTAAACACTTAAGCTCAACTAAGTGGGTTCACTCAATGAACAGATTATGCTACTCACTTAGGTACAATGATTGCTCTCCACTAATTCTCTCTAAGAGTATTACAACTTTACAATCAGAGAGTAGAAGGATATCTCAGATAGTAGGCTTTAGCTTCTTCATCCTATTTTTCTTGCTTATCAAACTCATGAAGCTCTCGAAGCTCTCTCTTCTCTCCCTCTTCTTTTCAAGCTCATTATTCAGAAATGAAGAACATCCCTTTTATACCAGCCTCTGAATATCTAGCCGTTGGAGAGGCAATAAGACCGTTTGATTATAGACGTTGGGGCCTTGTTTACGTTGTCCTCATTAATGCACAGCAGGGTTGACTTTGCTTTATCTGAAAAGGTGCTCTGACCATGCTGTTCTGTCAACACTGTTCTGACAATACTATTCTGACAAAAGTCGTTCTGACATCTGAACACTTTGTACGGTCTGACTCTTGCTTGCTGTCAGAGAGGACTTCGTTCCTCAAGCATAAGTCCAGGATGCTAAGTGTCACACCTAGTTATTTTATTCTAATTTATTAAAATATAAAATATATTTAAATTGAATTTAGTAATTTTAGTTATAAAATATATTTTGAGGTCTTTAAAAGTTTATACAAGTTGACAGAAAACGGTCCAATTTAAAACATTTTCAAAAAGTGACCATTGACCAAAATCTTTTTATCACATTTAAATTAACATTTATGTTTATAAAAATCTTTTAGGCATGTGAAAGGAATATTAATAATTATATAGAATAATAAAAACAAGTATTGTTTTCCTAAAAATAATTAGAAATATAATATATAATATTTATATAGAGTAATATAGACAAGTGTTGATTTTCTAGAACGTAATTCATCTACTACTACTAATACAAGTACATTTATAAAAATCGTAAAAATTCTTACTTCCAAAAATGAATTTACTATGAATATGAATATATAAGTTTCAAGAATATCCTCAAAATAGTCGACATGAAGATAAACAAGTTAACGAGTAATCCTGTATTCTCAAGAACCTTACATTCACTTAGAAAATAAATCTTTGCTAAAGTATTAATTGCAAAAATGTTTATAATTGATTACAAAACAAAAGCAAGCTTTCCTGCCTCCTATCTTTTCCTTCTTCACTCCAAAATTCACCTATCTAGTATACCTGAAACCAAATTTACCGCAGTTTATTTCATACACTCTAATACTTCACCTAGAAGCTGATTCATTTAATCCTACTTCAGATAATGATAGTGACGCTACCTGTTGGTGATTACTACCTATTAGTAAAACACTCATACAGGGCCCCTACCTTAACAATATATTTGTTATAGGTAGAATATTAAATACATGTGCCTATTGCACCACCTCACTACTTATAGTAATATATTCACCTTTCGTAGTAGGCATACCTGACAGGATTTTCTAGGAAAAATAAATTCAACAAAACAATATGGTATAGGGGGAGCGACCCTCCTCATACCTGGAGTACTCCACATAAATTTAAAATGCTGAAAATAAACTCTATCAATATCTGAAGCAGTAATATTAGTTATGACAGAAAATAAACCTAATGTGCATGAAATAAACCGCTACCTGATGTAAGAACCTCATTGTTTCTCCTTATCCTTGCTTGTAATGTTCCTCCAAGTATCTTCCTCACTAAATTCTCCTATTACTATATCAAGTAATAATAGTATTTAGAAATGATTCTAGGTGATCAAATATCGCGTCTCTCTCTCGATCCTAACAATACTACCCACCCCTTTATGTTACATTGTTCCTAATTTTTCTTTTCCAAATAAACTCATACAATTTACACATACAAATTCACCATTGAAAATGGAAACCAAGTATCAATCAATCACTAATATAAAGTCAAGTTATCATATCATGCCTTTTGAAATCCATACTGTAACCAACAAAGAAATCAAAGATTTACAATCAATTACATTTCAGCTCATCCAAAGACACAACCATCATAATTATTTCTCAATATTTAACCTTCATAACCCATGACAGTAACAATGTTCAACTTCTTCCATTGCCATTTATTTAATTCACAGTGGTGTGTATTCAATTTAATCACAACCAAACAATTACAAAACCATGTTTTTACACTCACACACAAACCGACACATACAAAGAACCATTCATACTCAAAACTAAGGTGAGCATTAATCAACTTTTTGAGTCAGTCCCAAACACAAAACAGAGTAGAAATCACTTATGTCTAAAAACAATGATAAATAACAAACAATCCACTATAGAACCACATAATTCAGCATATCCTAAATCCTTATATCAGTACAGCCTTGATCAAACTAAGAATACAATTGTAATTCAACATTTATCGATAAAGTCATCCACAAACACCCACAAGTCATACCCTCTAATTATTAAAGAAAGAAAGTACACATTCAATGCAGTTCACAAAATATTATTGCAACAAAGTTTGTCTTTCTTTCACCGAAATTCAATTCTGTCCGGACAACATAAAGAGGAAAATTCTTGTAATTTAATCTGCAAATTTATATTCCAGCTACAAACAGAACAAGAAAATAGATTTACATATATTTATATCCCTCTTGAATCAAGCAAAACAAAATAACAAAACAGAATCAAACAATCTAGAAACCCAAATACACAGCTAATAGCATCCATAAACAAATTATGACCATCTCATATTTGAAGTTGAAGTTTTTCAATCCAAAGTAATAAATAAATTCAAACTACCCCATCATTCGGTCTCCCATATTTCCTCACCCGTTTACAGAAAAATAAGTGTGGAAAGTTTTAGAAATTCTTACCAATGCTTATGACTGAAATTGAAGAGTTTATTTGTAGAGATTTTTGCCTATAACCTTCAGAGAACAGAGTTGTACGAGCTGGACAAGATAAAGGCAGAATCCTCTCCAATTTTGTGTAAAGAAGGGCTGATTTGCTTTGGGGATTTTGAAGGAACAGAGGCTGAATTAATGAAGGGGAAATTGAAGAATTAAAAGAGGATAGGCTATGGGAAGATGAAGGAACGAAATTGTTTGGAGAAGAGAAGGGCTGTAGTTTTTCTTTAGGCATATGAATTGAGAAGAGAATGACTAATGAAACAGAGATGTGAAGGGAAATGAAAACGGCAGATTTGTTTATGATGGATTAGGGTTTTTATTGGTTTTGTATTTATATGTAAGGATTTGAGATAATTTCATTCAACTACCTCATTGTTTATTTTTAATTACACCTTTGTCCCCAAATCTTTTATATAACACTTATGCCCATTTCTTTCCATTTAACTCTCTTCTTCCTATTTATTTATTAAACAAAATTAAAACTTAATTTGTGTGGAAACAAATATGAGTGAATAGTCTAAGGATTATTTAATTGATATGATAACATATTTATAATTTATAAAACAAAAATATCCAAAAAGATAATAAATTTTCCCTACAAGTTTACCTAATACTAATTCCTTAATTATAACAAACATCTTTCTACTCTAACTTTTTTTTTCCCTAATACTATAGTCCACGATTATGACTAAAATACACAAATAGTCTAATAATACAAAATAGGAAATATTAACATTATATTTCCTAATTTCTAACAGTTTGTCCAAAATTTTCTCTTTTATTCCATTTCATAAAACTTTAACTTATAATTTATATATTTTTGTTCCCTTTTTAATTTTATATATTATGAAATAAAATTTGGGGTGTTACATTTCTCTCCCCCTTAAATAATTTCGTCCTCGAAATTATTACAATACTTATTAAGTATAAAGAGAGGATCAAGTCTATAAGCTTCAAAGGACATTGGTTTGTATGACAAACTTTAAGAATGAGCCAATTAATAGGCTTGTGATTTTGTATTTAGATGATCATGGATGTGAAAGGCGATGTTGTAGAGATTGATGCAATCTTGGTAATTCATATTCATATTTATATCACTAAGGTAATGTTAAAGGGGAAGAAGATCCATCTACGGTCATGTTAATCCAAAGGTGCCAAGAAACTCTTGAGTCATATCATACGACGAAGAAGCTTGCGTATACTATTAAGATTGAACAAGCACAGTGCATAATTCTTAATTAAAAGTGTCAAAACAGAGTGTTGAAATTCATGGAATAGTTGGCACTAAAGTTCTTTCGGATTCAATTAATGTGAAATCAAATAAAATAGATTTGATTATTTACAACTTTTTGGATAGGGTGAAAAGTACTACACCATAGAAAAATAAGAATGCAGCAACTACCGTGGATCCACTTGAGAATCCGAGTGTTAATGAGTAGCAAGAAAAACAAGTATCACAAGAGAAGAATAATAATATTATGGGAGAGGAAGGAAATAAGCCTAAATCATTGTCATTTCATTTGGAGTCATTAATGTTTTATTTTATACCGCTCCAATACTAAGAGCTAATTCACACAAACCCTAGTTCTCATTCATATGGAGTAGCAACATAGAAGTATGGGGCGATCCTCAAGGTAATGAAACTTTTCAGGAATCACATCACAGAAAGGTCAACAAAAGAAAAAAAATCATGCAACATATGTAATGATAAAATTGATTAAAATGAATTATTTCATATTATAAGCATAGCAAATCAAGTTAACAAATCAATAACTATTCAACAAGCGAGTCAACGGTTCAGCCCATAACTCCGCAAAAACATATTTAGAAGGTCAATTATAAATAATCTAATCTTCTAAATTACTTACACTCATTTTTAAAACTGATCACCAAAGACCATAATTTATTCATAATAGAAAATTGTTTAATTTAACCTCTTCCCTGTTTAAATTACATCCCACCGACAAAGATATATAACAACTAGTTAAGTATAATATTTTTCGTTCACCAAATCTTTTTTTTTTTATATATTTTCTAATCAATCACAAAATTTTCTTAATCGATCACACTTCTTTATCATGCCCCACCTCTTATAACCATAAGATTTTTTTTTAATTTCTAATACCACATTTATTGCCACTTCAAATCTTTATCATAACTTCGTAAATCACTTAACTTTTATATAGACATACACATGTATAAATCGTCAATCAACCAATCTAGATTAAATCCGTAAACACCATCATTCTTGACTTGTGAATTACAAAACCAACACATGGAAATAGATTAAATGATTATTATTAATTCAAAGACAACTTGTAGTAATTTATACTAATTCAGCTTCTACAATTCGTAAATCAAATAAATAAAACAACAGTACTAGCACTAAACAGTTTATTTTATCAATCAGAGTATTAACTGTACATAATTTAAAACAAGCAGCAAATCCCCGAGAATTCATCTTCATTATGTTATAGAATAAAAATTCAACCGAACAAACCCATTTTAAGTTAGAAATCAAGCATAATTCCCAAATTTATTACACTAGGGCAATACATAAATCCCTTGACCATTTAATATGTCAATTAGCATATATAAGAATATAAACAAACAACTAAACTTCTGGTAAGTTTACAAATTCAGATTTTAAAAAAAAAACATGGGAATATAAAAATTTTCCAAATCTCCATAGGAACCTAGTAATTATGATATACATGCTTCTTATATCATCATATATTTAACATGCAACAAGAATACTTATTAAATTATACCCTTTCTAATCAAAACATTCGGATTATAAACTATACCCACCAAGCTTGAGAAAGACAGAGTTCAAGAAAAATCATAGTTTTCATTTGAAATTTAACATGCATATCAAATGAAGATCATGTCTATATGCCTATCACATGAAAAACAAGCAGATATAAATCTTAAACAGAGCGATTCTAACCCCCATTTAAGTTTGTTCAATCAATATAGAATTAAGAACAAAATGACCGATCCCATCTCTTCATATATTCCATTCAGCATAGACCAGAGAAACACTTAGAATTTCAAAACCACACTATTTATAGTTATTCCTAATGCCAATCAAAATCTTAACCTTGTTGTACGTTTTTTTTATTTCTAACTCAATTAGAACAGAACAAAATATGCAATTTCTTTTCCTACCTTACAGGCCACGCACAAAAACTTCAAAAACAATAGTAACCATTTAGTCAATACAAGAAGAAAGCAAAAATCTTTGTAAATCAACATGGGAGCTATCACAAACAATGACATATATATCTCCTTAAGTACCCTTAATTCCCTTTATAACCAAACAGGCCTGACACAAACCGGGCAATGAAAGAAAACAAAAATCATTCAAAACATCGTTTTTTTTTGTTTTTTTTTTAACTGAAATTCAAAATATTGATTAAACGTATAAAAGAAAAATACATTACAAAACATTCCTTTAGTTTCATAGATTTATTCCCAAAACTGGAGCAATCAGAATTATTGTGACTTCAAAGTATTATTAATCATAACTCAAATGCATCCTATTTAACTTTAAATATATTTTTTTTTTATCTTTCATATCAAAATTTTTCTAATAGTTTTAATCAAATTCACAATAAGAAAAGAATCAAATCACTTCAGTTAAACCTCAGCCAGCAAATTTCAGATCCAAAAAAAAATACTCAATAATCATATTGTTTCACTTAGTAAGGCAAGCTCAGATCCAGGTAGATATCATAAAGTCAAACAATCAACAAAACATTTATAAATGAAACATTAATCAATTAATACATAGAATCAACTCAGTATTAAAACTTATTCAAATTTAAATATCAAACCGCATCTTCATACGGAATCAATGGCTGCAAAGTTTAAAACTACAATTAAATTAAAAATAACCACACACAACATTGTCTTCTTGATAAAATATCTTACCATTTACTTTCTTTCTTTTTTTATCTAAGCACTGAGTATATATATTTTTATACACCATTGAAATATCACAAACAGAGTCATATATAACAAAATGGTAACTCAACTTCACTCACCAGTACAAATTAATTATGCAACAAGAAATATATGTTTTATTAATTCTTCCATACTGACCAAGAATTATAAATCATCAAATCAAAGTAGAGGAATTATGAAAATTTCAACATTAATTTCAAATCCAACTTTAAACATCATATGTATGTCTTAACGACTCTTATTCATGTTAAATAAACTCAACTATTCTATAAGAATTCAAGCTTCCAAATAAAATAATAATCACAAATTTAGTGTTGTTAAACTTGTATGTATAAGATCTCATTATATATTCTAACTTTTTCTACATTGTATTGATCAAAGGAAAGGGCAAAAGATTAGACCTAAGGGCAGAAAATCAACTAGGAATTATCCATTCCTCTTAATTACAAATCTTTATCATAATAAAATACAATTTAATCTATACATTATCAAGACCAAACAATTAACAAACCATAACTACACTTACAAGGATATTAAATCACTTCATAACTTACAAACAACAATCAATGTATCCCAATATTCACCAACAAAGCAACATTTCAAGCAATTAACTTTCTCTGAACACTTCCAAAGTTCAACAAATGATTCAACAAAGTCTGGTATGAGCCAAGTCAATTACAAATGTGCAGAAATGATCTTGCACAAAACTTACATCAATAGTAAACTGATTTATGGCAAGGAAAACAACAAATCTTGATACTTTAAATGAAACGAATACTGAGAGCTCAAGCAAGAACCAGTTAGACATATCATAGTGCCACAATTTCAGACAAATCAAAGAAAAACTTATCCCTCAAAAATTCAATCACACAATCAGCAATGGTGCCTACTAGTCATCATCAATTTTTCTTTTTCTTTCTTTCTTTTTTTTTTCAACCTACAAGGTCTTCATTGATGCCTCGACTATTATTATGCCCGGTTCATAATTATACTCGAGACCCCAAGAAGTATCCTTATTCTCCTCATTCAATTTTAAAATTAATGTCAATCCACAATACAAATTTAAAATAGATATCAGGCAGAGAGGAACTAGATGAGAGAAAATAATAATGCTTAGCAAGCACACATACTCATACTTTACGCCATAAAAAATAGCAATCACAAACAGAATTTTATAAGAGATTATACACTCGAATCAAATAATCCACCATTCATATAAGGAAGCAGCAAGTAATTATATATATACAAATCAACTCAGGATTTCAAAATAATTTCCAATACTAAGTCAATAGATTCACAATCATTCGAATAGAATTTCATAACAATTAATCACTTCAATTCACATTCATTCACCATATTCACAGTCGTTCCAATAGGTGTCAATACCTCACTGTATTTTGCACCAAGAACTTTCATAAAAAAAAATCATATAAACAAGCACTACATACTTTTCTCCAATTCTTTATCATTCATTTTTTTTAGCCCCTAATCCTATAGCCACTTGTAATTACCCCTGAATCACAAGAGCTAACTATCTACCCTTTTCTATCCTAACCATTCTCTCAGCAAAGAATTCCAACTCCTATGCCAGTAACTTTGCTCTGATACCAAATTGTCACACCTAGTTATTTTATTCTAATTTATTAAAATATAAATATATTTAAATTGAATTTAGTAATTTTAGTTATAAAATATATTTTGAGGTCTTTAAAAGTTTATACAAGTTGACAGAAAACGGTCCAATTTAAAACATTTTCAAAAAGTGACCATTGACCAAAATCTTTTTATCACATTTAAATTAACATTTATGTTTATAAAAATCTTTTAGGCATGTGAAAGGAATATTAATAATTATATAGAATAATAAAAACAAGTATTGTTTTCCTAAAAATAATTAGAAATATAATATATAATATTTATATAGAGTAATATAGACAAGTGTTGATTTTCTAGAACGTAATTCATCTACTACTACTAATACAAGTACATTTATAAAAATCGTAAAAATTCTTACTTCCAAAAATGAATTTACTATGAATATGAATATATAAGTTTCAAGAATATCCTCAAAATAGTCGACATGAAGATAAACAAGTTAACGAGTAATCCTGTATTCTCAAGAACCTTACATTCACTTAGAAAATAAATCTTTGCTAAAGTATTAATTGCAAAAATGTTTATAATTGATTACAAAACAAAAGCAGGCATTCCTGCCTCCTCTCTTTTCCTTCTTCACTCCAAAATTCACCTATCTAGTATACCTGAAACCAAATTTACCGCAGTTTATTTCATACACTCTAATACTTCACCTAGAAGCTGATTCATTTAATCCTACTTCAGATAATGATAGTGACGCTACCTGTTGGTGATTACTACCTATTAGTAAACACTCATACAGGGCCCCTACCTTAACAATATATTTGTTATAGGTAGAATATTAAATACATGTGCCTATTGCACCACCTCACTACTTATAGTAATATATTCACCTTTCGTAGTAGGCATACCTGACAGGATTTTCTAGGAAAAATAAATTCAACAAAACAATATGGTATAGGGGGAGCGACCCTCCTCATACCTGGAGTACTCCACATAAATTTAAAATGCTGAAAATAAACTCTATCAATATCTGAAGCAGTAATATTAGTTATGACAGAAAATAAACCTAATGTGCATGAAATAAACCGCTACCTGATGTAAGAACCTCATTGTTTCTCCTTATCCTTGCTTGTAATGTTCCTCCAAGTATCTTCCTCACTAAATTCTCCTATTACTATATCAAGTAATAATAGTATTTAGAAATGATTCTAGGTGATCAAATATCGCGTCTCTCTCTCGATCCTAACATACTACCCACCCCTTTATGTTACATTGTTCCTAATTTTTTCTTTTCCAAATAAACTCATACAATTTACACATACAAATTCACCATTGAAAATGGAAACCAAGTATCAATCAATCACTAATATAAAGTCAAGTTATCATATCATGCCTTTTGAATCCATACTGTAACCAACAAAGAAATCAAAGATTTACAATCAATTACATTTCAGCTCATCCAAAGACACAAACCATCATAATTATTTCTCAATATTTAACCTTCATAACCCATGACAGTACAATGTTCAACTTCTTCCATTGCCATTTATTTAATTCACAGTGGTGTGTATTCAATTTAATCACAACCAAACAATTACAAAACCATGTTTTACACTCACACACAAACCGACACATACAAAGAACCATTCATACTCAAAACTAAGGTGAGCATTAATCAACTTTTTGAGTCAGTCCCAAACACAAAACAGAGTAGAAATCACTTATGTCTAAAAACAATGATAAATAACAAACAATCACTATAGAACCACATAATTCAGCATATCCTAAATCCTTATATCAGTACAGCCTTGATCAAACTAAGAATACAATTGTAATTCAACATTTATCGATAAAGTCATCCACAAACACCCACAAGTCATACCCTCTAATTATTAAAGAAAGAAAGTACACATTCAATGCAGTTCACAAAATATTATTGCAACAAAGTTTGTCTTTCTTTCACCGAAATTCAATTCTGTCCGGACAACATAAAGAGGAAAATTCTTGTAATTTAATCTGCAAATTTATATTCCAGCTACAAACAGAACAAGAAAATAGATTTACATATATTTATATCCCTCTTGAATCAAGCAAAACAAAATAACAAAACAGAATCAAACAATCTAGAAACCCAAATACACAGCTAATAGCATCCATAAACAAATTATGACCATCTCATATTTGAAGTTGAAGTTTTTCAATCCAAAGTAATAAATAAATTCAAACTACCCCATCATTCGGTCTCCCATATTTCCTCACACGTTTACAGAAAAATAAGTGTGGAAAGTTTTAGAAATTCTTACCAATGCTTATGACTGAAATTGAAGAGTTTATTTGTAGAGATTTTTGCCTATAACCTTCAGAGAACAGAGTTGTACGAGCTGGACAAGATAAAGGCAGAATCCTCTCCAATTTTGTGTAAAGAAGGGCTGATTTGCTTGGGGATTTTGAAGGAACAGAGGCTGAATTAATGAAGGGGAAATTGAAGAATTAAAAGAGGATAGGCTATGGGAAGATGAAGGAACGAAATTGTTTGGAGAAGAGAAGGGCTGTAGTTTTCTTTAGGCATATGAATTGAGAAGAGAATGACTAATGAAACAGAGATGTGAAGGGAAATGAAAACGGCAGATTTGTTTATGATGGATTAGGGTTTTTATTGGTTTGTATTTATATGTAAGGATTTGAGATAATTTCATTCAACTACCTCATTGTTTATTTTTAATTACACCTTTGTCCCCAAATCTTTTATATAACACTTATGCCCATTTCTTTCCATTTAACTCTCTTCTTCCTATTTATTTATTAAACAAAATTAAAACTTAATTTGTGTGGAAACAAATATGAGTGAATAGTCTAAGGATTATTTAATTGATATGATAACATATTTATAATTTATAAAACAAAAATATCCAAAAAGATAATAAACTTCCCTACAAGTTTACCTAATACTAATTCCTTAATTATAACAAACATCTTTCTACTCTAACTTTTTTTTCCTAATACTATAGTCCACGATTATGACTAAATACACAAATAGTCTAATAATACAAAATAGGAAATATTAACATTATATTTCCTAATTTCTAACAGTTTGTCCAAAATTTTCTCTTTATTCCATTTCATAAAACTTTAACTTATAATTTTATATATTTTGTTCCCTTTTTAATTTTATATATTATGAAATAAAATTTGGGGTGTTACACTAAGAGACTTACTATCGAAGCTCTCTTGCTATCTGAAGTGAAGCTCGTGGACTCTAACATTCTGCTTGCTATCACATAGAGGAACTTCGTCTTCCAAGCATTGGTCCATGAATGATAAGAGCGCTTGCTATTGGATGCTCTCTTGCTATTGGAAGCTCTCTTATGAGCTCTGACTCTTGTGGGTAGTATGAGTTTTGATGCTTTGATGAATCTTCAGATTATGTTCTCCTTATCTCTCATACTCCTCATGCTTGGTAGGTAACAATGTTGTTTGAATATCTGTTAAACTCTTGTTACCGTTGGGAAGTACATCTTCTTAAACGCTCCATTTAAAGCTTAGCAGGGTTGACTTGCTTCATCTCTGAAAAGCAATTCTAACCACTCTGCTCTGACAACATCATACTGACTTCTGAGCATATGTACTTCTGACTATTGTAATCCTGCTGACGGGATGATCATCGTGCATCGTTCATTGTTCATCCGGAAGCGGCAGTCTTGCTCTGCAAGAGTTATTCTCTGAATTCAGTGCCAAGAGTATTTGCATCCGAAGCTCATTTGCATCCGGAAGTAAAACTAAGTTCTGCACATACTTGTTAGTCCCAACAGAGTAATATATATATAATCAAGTGTAGTAAGAACTATACATGTTGTAAGAAACTTGTTGGTTATGGAAAGCGATCTTGCTAAGACTATGTTCTGACTTAGTGTACTGTCTACTGACGCTAGGGGATGTCTAATCCAATAGTCAGCGTGAGTCTCGTCATGTTACTCTAAGTCTTAAGTCTTCCCAAGTGACTGGTGTGTCATTTACTTATGCTATGGGGATGTGTAGTATAACACTTAATCACGTGCAGTGGGAGTTCAATTAATCTAAGAGGCTTCTTGCATCGGAAGCAATTCTACATCCGGAAGTAATTCTACTGGATGAAGGATTTTGTTCACTATTACTCACTCTCGCTCAGTGTCCTTCAATACCACAGTCAGCGCTAGTCACTAAGCTATCCGGGAAGCACTTTCACTGACGTGGTAAACTCACTGACACTTAGGATTATATCTATTCTTTCAGTCTGCGCCAGTCTAAATCCAACAGGAAGCAATTCCACTTGACGTTGCTTTTTCACTGACGCTTGGGGTACATTTCTTTTATCAGCCTGCGCCAGTCTAAATCTATCAGGAAGCAATTTCACTTGACGAGGCTTATTCACTGACGCTTGGGGTTATATCTCTTCTATCAGCCAGCACCAGTCTAAATCCATCAGGAAGCAATTCACTTCCGGTTGAATCATAACTTAGTCTTATGGTTTTGTGTACCTAATGCTCATGGACTAAGTTAATCTCTAGTGAGTTACTCGCTGCCGCTGGAGGATAAGACATTCATCCTCGAGCGCTAGTCCTAGTCCATCCGGAAGTAATCCTCATCCTCATCCGGTTGTAATCTAACTTAGTATCAAGGATAACACTCAAGTCTGAGTTCCCGACTAAGTGAACTCACTAGCTTCCTCTGGGGGATGAGTCTTTCATCCGCAAGTGATCTAACTTAGGATTCTAACCATGTCATCTAATCCTTCCTAAGTGTTGATTATGTTCTCTTAAGTACTAGACCATATCATACCTAGTCACCATCAAAACTTAAGATTCTAACAATGGTGATGCATTTGGAAAACTTTTGGTGTTTGTTGACCAAAAGTATCACAGTCTAGAGAATAATGTTCACTAAAAACACAAAAACTAGATTGAAATGGTCAAAATCCAAACTTGTGCTCCTTTTAGTGCTACAACGTGCAATTAGGCTTAAAAACGAGTTATGTTAATGCATTTGGCAAACTTTTGGTGTTTGTTGACCCAATGTACCACACTCTAGAGAATAATATAACCAAAACGCAAAAACTAGATTGAAATGGTCAAAAATCCAAACTTGTGCTCCTTTTAGTGCTAAAACGTGAAAGTAGGCTTAAAAACGAGTTATGTTCATGCATTTGGCAAACTTTGGTTGTTTGTTGACCAAATGTACCACACTCTAGAGAATAATGTCACTAAAACGCAAATACTAGATTGAATGGTCAAAATCCAAACTTGTGCTCCTTTTAGTGCTAAAACGTGCAATTGGCTTAAAACGAGTTATGGTGATGCACTTGGCAAACTTTTGGTGTTTTGTTCACCAGAAGTACCACACTCTAGAGAATAATGTCACTTAAACGCAAAAACTAGATTGAAATGGTCAAAATCCAAACTTGTGCTCCTTGTTTTGCTAAAATGTCAATTGGGCTTAAAACGAGTTATGGTAATGCATTTGGCAAAATTTTGGTGTTTGTTCACCAAAAGTGCCACACTTTAGACAAGAATGTCACTAAAACGCAAAAAACTAGATTGGAATGGTCAACAATCCAAACTTGGACTCTTTTTAGTGCTAAAACGAGCAATTGGGCTTAAAACGCGTTATGTTGATGCATTTGGAAAACTTTGGTGTTTGTTGACCAAAAGTATCACAGTCTAGAGAATAATGTCACGAAACACAAAAACAGAGATTGAAATGGTCAAAATCAAAACTGTGCTCCTTTTAGTTTTACAACGTGCAATTAGGCTTAAAACGAGTTAGTTCATGCATTTGGCAAACTTTGGTGTTTGTTGACCCAATGTACCAACTCTAGAGAATAATGTCACAAAAAGCAAAAACTAGATTGAAATGGTCAAATTCCAAACTTGTGCTCCTTTTAGTGCTAAAACGTTGCAATTAGGCTTAAAACGAGTATGTTCATGCATTGGCAACTTTTGGTGTTTGTTGACCAATGTACCACACCTAGAGAATAATGTCACTAAAACGCAAATACTAGATTGAAATGTCAAATCCAAACTTGTGCTCCTTTTAGTGCAAAACGTGCAATTGGGCTTAAAACGAGTTATGGTGATGCACTTGGCAACTTTTGGTGTTTGTTCACCAGAAGTACCACACTCTAGAGAATAATGTCACTAAAACGCAAAAACTAGATTGAAATGGTCAAAATCCAAACTTGTGCTCCTTGTTTTGCTAAAACGTTCAATGGGCTTTAAAACGAGTTATGTAATGCATTTGGCAAAATTTTGGTGTTTGTTCACCAAAAGTGCCACACTTTAGACAATAATGTCACTAAAACGCAAAAAATAGATTGGAATGGTCAAAATCCAAACTTGGAATCTTTTTAGTGCTAAAACGAGCAATTGGGCTTAAAACGCGTTATGGTGATGCATTGGAAAACTTTGGTGGTTTGTTGACCAAAAGTATCACAGTCTAGAGAATAATGTCACTAAAACACAAAAACTAGATTGAAATGGTCAAAATCCAAACTTGTGCTCCTTTAGTTTTACAACGTGCAATTAGGCTTAAAACGAGTTAGTTCATGCATTTGGCAAACTTTTGGTGTTTGTTGACCAATGTACCACACTCTAGAGAATAATGTCACCAAAACGCAAAAACTAGATTGAAATGGTCAAATTCCAAACTTGTGCTCCTTTTAGTGCTAAAAGTGCAATAGGCTTAAAACGAGTTAGTTCATGCATTGGCAAACTTTTGGTGTTTGTTGACCAATGTACCACACTCTAGAGAATAATGTCACTAAAAGAAATACTAGATTGAAATGGTCAAAATCCAAACTTGTGCTCCTTTTAGTGCTAAAACGTGCAATTGGGCTTAAAACGAGTTATGGTGATGCACTGGCAAACTTTTGTGTTTGTCACCAGAAGTACCACACTCTAGAGAATAATGTCACTAAAACGCAAAAACTAGATTGAAATGGTCAAAATCCAAACTTGTGCTCCTTGTTTTGCTAAACAGTTCAATTGGGCTTAAAACGAGTTATGGTAATGCATTGGCAAAATTTTGGTGTTTGTTCACCAAAAGTGCCACACTTTAGACAATATGTCACTAAAACGCAAAACTAGATTGGAATGGTCAAAATCCAAACTTGGACTCTTTTAGTGCTAAAACGAGCAATTAGGGCTTAAAACGCGTTATGGTGATGCATTGGAAAACTTTTGGTGTTTGTTGACCTAAAAGTATCACAGTTAGAGAATAATGTCACTAAAACACAAAAACTAGATTGAAATGGTCAAAATCCAAAACTTGTGCTCCTTTTAGTGCTACAAGTGCAATTAGGCTTTAAAACGAGTTATGTTCATGCATTTGGAAAAATTTTGGTGTTTGTTGACCCAATGTACCACACTCTAGAGAATAATATAACCAAAACGCAAAAACTAGATTGAAATGGTCAAAATCCAAAACTTGTGCTCCTTTTAGTGCTAAAACGTGCAATTAGGCTTAAAACGAGTTATGTTCATGCATTTGGAAACTTTTGGTGTTGTTGACCAATGTACCACACTCTTAGAGATAATGTCACCAAAACGCAAAAACTAGATTGAAATGGTCAAAATCCAAACTTGTGCTCCTTTTAGTGCTAAAACGTGCAATTGGGCTTAAAACGAGTTATGGTGATGCACTTGGCAAACTTTTGGTGTTTGTTCACCAGAAGTACCACACTCTAGAGAATAATGTCACTAAAACGCAAAAA
>JAKELP010000052.1:5718913-5787618 GCA_029929735.1 Mimosa pudica
CCAAAAAGTACACACTCTAGAGAATAATACACTAAAACGCAAAAACTAGATTGAAATGGTCAAAATCCAAACTTGTGCTCTTTTAGTGCTAAAACGTTGGCAATGGGCTAAAACAAGTTTATGTGTGATGCATTTGGCAAACTTTTGGTGTTTGTTCACCAAAAGGCCACACTCTAGAGAATAATGTCACTAAACGCAAAAACTAAGATTGAAATGGTCAAAATCCAAACTTGTGCTCCTTTTAGTGCTAAAAGGTGCAATTAGGCTTAAAACGAGTTATGTTCATGCATTTGGCAAACTTTTGGTGTTTGTTGACCCAATGTACCACACTCTAGAGAATTAATGTCACTAAAACGCAAAAAATAGATTTGAAATGGTCAAAATCCAAACTTGTGCTCCTTTTAGTGCTAAAACGTGCAATTGGGTTAAAACGAGTTATGTTCATGCATTTGGCAAACTTTTGGTGTTTGTTGACCATAGTACCACACTCTAGAGAATAATGTCACTAAAACGAAAAAACTAGATTGAAAGGTCAAAATCCAAACTTGTGCTCCTTTTAGTGCTAAAACGTGCAATTGGGCTTAAAACGAGTTATTCAAGCATTTGGCAAACTTTTGGTGTTTGTTGACAAAAGTACCACACTCTAGAGAATAATGTCACTAAAACGCAAATACTAGATTGAAATGGTCAAAATAAACCTTGTGCTCCTTGTAGTGCTAAAACGTGCAATTGGGCTTAAAACGAGTTATGGTGATGCATTTGGCAAACTTTTGGTGTTTGTTGACCAAAAGTGCCACACTCTAGAGAATAATGTCACTAAAACGCAAAAACTAGATTGAAATGGTCAAAATCCAAACTTGTGCTCTTTTAGTGCTAAAACGTGCAATTAGGCTTAAACGAGTTATGTTCATGCATTTGGCAAACTTTTGGTGTTTGTTGACCAAATGTACCACACTCTAGAGAATAATGTCACTAAAAGCAAAAACTAGATTGAAATGGTCAAAATCCAAACTTGTGCTCCTTTTAGTGCTAAAACGTGCAATTGGCTTAAAACGAGTTATGTTCATGCATTTGGCAAACTTTTGGTGTTGTTGACCAAAAGTTCCACACTCTAGAGAATAATGTCACTAAAACGCAAAAACTAGATTGAAATGGTCAAAATCCAAACTTGTGCTCCTTTTAGTGCTAAAACGTGCAATTGGGCTTAAAACGAGTTATGTTCATGCATTTGGCAAACTTTGGTGTTTGTTGACCAAAAGTACCACACTCTAGAGAATAATGTCACTAAAAACGCAAAAACTAGATTGAAATGGTCAAAATCCAAACTTGTGCCCCTTTAGTGCTAAAAACGTGCAATTGGGCTTAAAACGAGTTATGGTGATGCATTTGGCAAACTTTTGGGTTTGTTGACCAAAGTACCACACTCTAGAGAATAATGTCACTAAAACGCAAAAACTAGATTGAAATGGTCAAAATCCAAACTTGTGCTCCTTTTAGTGCTAAACGTGCAATTAGGCTTAAAACGAGTTATGTTCATGCATTTGGCAAACTTTTGGTGTTTGTTGACCCAATGTACCACACTCTAGAGAATAATGTCACTAAAACGCAAAAACTAGATTGAAATGGTCAAAATCCAAACTTGTGCTCCTTTTAGTGCTAAAACGTGCAATTGGGCTTAAAACGAGTTATGTTCATGCATTTGGCAAACTTTTGGTGTTTGTTGACCAAAGTACCACACTCTAGAGAATAATGTCACTAAAACGCAAAAACTAGATTGAAATGGTCAAAATCCAAACTTGTGCTCCTTTTAGTGCTAAAACGTGCAATTGGTCTTAAAACGAGTTATGTTCAAGCATTTGGCAAACTTTTGGGTTTGTTGACCAAAAGTACCACACTCTAGAGAATAATGTCACTAAAACGCAAAAACTAGATTGAAATGGTCAAATCCAAACTTGTGCCCCTGTTAGTGCTAAAACGTGCAATTGGGCTTAAAACGAGTTATGGTGATGCATTTGGCAAAATTTTGGTGTTTGTTCACCAAAAGTACCACACTCTAGAGAATAATGTCACTAAAACGCAAAACTAGATTGGAATGGTCAAAACCCAAACTTGGGCTCATTTTAGTGCTAAAACGTGCAATTGGGCTTAAAACGCGTTATGGTGATGCATTTGGCAAACTTTTGGTGTTTGTTGACCAAAAGTACACAGTCTAGAGAATAATGTCACTAAAACACGCAAAAATAGATTGAAATGGTCAAAATCCAAACTTGTGCTCTTTTAGTGCTAAAAGTGCAATTAGGCTTAAAACGAGTTATGTTCATGCATTTGGCAAACTTTTGGTGTTGTTGACCAAAAGTACCACACTCTAGAGAATAATGTCACTAAAACGCAAAAACTAGATTGAAATGGTCAAAATCCAAACTTGTGCTCCCTTTTAGTGCTAAACGTGCAATTGGGGCTTAAAACAAGTTATGGTGATGCATTTGGCCAACTTTTGGTGTTTGTTGACAAAAAATACCACACTCTAGAGAATAATGTCACTAAAACGCAAAAACTAGATTGAAATGGTCAAAATCCAAACTTGTGCTCCTTTTAGTGCTAAAAGTGCAATTAGGCATAAAACGAGTTATGTTCATGCATTTGGCAAACTTTGGTGTTTGTTGACCAATGTACCACACTCTAGAGAATAATGTCACTAAAACGCAAAAACTAGATTGAAATGGTCAAAATCCAAACTTGGGCTCCTTTTAGTGCTAAAACGTGCAATTGGCTTAAAACGAGTTATGGTGATGCATTTGGCAAACTTTTGGTGTTTGTTGACCAAAAGTACCACACTCTAGAGAATAATGTCACTAAAACACAAAAACTAGATTGAAATGGTCAAAATCCAAACTTGTGCTCCTTTTAGTGCTAAAACGTGCAATTGGGCTTAAAACGAGTTATGTTCATGCATTTGGCAAACTTTTGGTGTTTGTTGACCAAAGTACCACACTCTAGAGAATAATGTCACTAAAACGCAAAAACTAGATTGAAATGGTCAAAATCCAAACTTGTGCTCCTTTTAGTGCTAAAACGTGCAATGGGGTTAAAACGAGTTATGTGATGCATTTGGCAAACTTTTGGTGTTTGTTGACCAAAAGTACCACACTCTAGAGAATAATGTCACTAAAACGCAAAAACTAGATTGAAATGGTCAAAATCCAAACTTGTGCTCCTTTTAGTGCTAAAAGGTGCAATTAGGCTTAAAACGAGTTATGTTCATGCATTTGGCAAACTTTGGTGTTGTTGACCAAAAGTACCACACTCTAGAGAATAATGTCACTAAAACGCAAAAACTAGATTGAAATGGTCAAAATCCAAACTTGTGCTCCTTTTAGTGCTAAAACGTGCAATTGGGGGCTTAAAACAAGTTATGGTGATGCATTTGGCAAACTTTTGGTGTTTGTTCACCAAAAGTGCCACACTCTAGAGAATAATGTCACTAAAACGCAAAAACTAGATTGAAATGGTCAAAATCCAAACTTGTGCTCCTTTTAGTGCTAAACGTGCAATTAGGCTTAAAACGAGTTATGTTCATGCATTGGCAAACTTTTGGTGTTTGTTGACCCAAGTACCACACTCTAGAGAATAATGTCACTAAAACGCAAAAACTAGATTGAAATGGTCAAAACCCAACTTGGGCTCTTTTAGTGCTAAAACGTGCAATTGGGCTTAAAACGCGTTATGGTGATGCATTTGGAAAACTTTTGGTGTTTGTTGACCAAAAGTACCACACTCTAGAGAATAATGTCACTAAAACACAAAAACTAGATTGAAATGGTCAAAATCAAACTTGTGCTCCTTTTAGTGCTAAAAGTGCAATTGGGCTTTAAAACGAGTTATCTTCAAGCATTTGGCAAACTTTTGGTGTTTGTTGACCAAAAGTACCACACTCTAGAGAATAATGTCACTAAAACGCAAAAACTAGATTGAAATGGTCAAAATCCAAACTTGTGCTCCCTTGTAGTGCTAAAACGTGCAATTGGGTTAAAACAAGTTATGGTGATGCATTTGGCAAACTTTTGGTGTTTGTTGACCAAAAGTGCCACACTCTAGAGAATAATGTCACTAAAACGCCAAAAACTAGATTGAAATGGTCAAAATCCAAACTTGTGCTCCTTTTAGTGCTAAAAGTGCAATTAGGCTTAAAACGAGTTATGTTCATGCATTTGGCAATTTTGGTGTTTGTTGACCAAAAGTACCACACTCTAGAGAATAATGTCACTAAAACGCAAAAACTAGATTGAAATGGTCAAAATCCAAACTTGTGCTCCTTTTAGTGCTAAAACGTGCAATTGGGGTTAAAACAAGTTATGGTGATGCATTTGGCCAACTTTTGGTGTTTGTTCACCAAAACTACCACACTCTAGAGAATAATGTCACTAAAACGCAAAAACTAGATTGAAATGGTCAAAATCCAAACTTGTGCTCCTTTTAGTGCTAAAACGTGCAATTAGGCTTAAAACGAGTTATGTTCATGCATTTGGCAAACTTTTGGTGTTTGTTGACCCAATGTACCACACTCTAGAGAATAATGTCACTAAAACGCAAAAACTAGATTGAAATGGTCAAAATCCAAACTTGGCTCCTTTTAGTGCTAAAACGTGCAATTGGGCTTAAAACGAGTTATGGTGATGCATTTGGAAAACTTTTGGTGTTTGTTGACCAAAAGTACCACAGTCTAGAGAATAATGTCACTAAAACACAAAAACTAGATTGAAATGGTCAAAATCCAAACTTGTGCTCCTTTTAGTGCTAAAAGTGCAATTGGGCTTAAAACGAGTTATGTTCAAGCATTTGGCAAACTTTTGGTGTTTGTTGACCAAAAGTACCACACTCTAGAGAATAATGTCACTAAAACGCAAAAACTAGATTGAAATGGTCAAAATCCAACCTTGTGCTCCCTGTTAGTGCTAAAACGTGCAATTGGGTTAAAACGAGTTATGGTGATGCATCTGGCAAACTTTTGTGTTTGTTCACCAAAAGTACCACACTCTAGAGAATAATGTCACTAAAACGCAAAAACTAGATTGAAATGGTCAAAATCCAAACTTGTGCTCCTTTTAGTGCTAAAAGTGCAATTAGGCTTAAAACGAGTTATGTTCATGCATTTGGCAAACTTTTGGTGTTTGTTGACCAAAAGTACCACACTCTAGAGAATAATGTCACTAAAACGCAAAAACTAGATTGAAATGGTCAAAATCCAACTTGTGCTCCCTTTAGTGCTAAAACGTGCAATTGGGCTTAAAACGAGTTATGGTGATGCATTTGGCCAAATTTTGGTGTTTGTTCACCAAAACTGCCACACTCTAGAGAATAATGTCACTAAAACGCAAAAACTAGATTGAAATGGTCAAAATCCAAACTTGTGCTCCTTTTAGTGCTAAAACGTGCAATTGGCTTAAAACGAGTTATGTTCATGCATTTGGCAAACTTTTGGTGTTTGTTGACCAAATGTACCACACTCTAGAGAATAATGTCACCAAAAACGCAAAAACTAGATTGGAATGGTCAAAATCCAAACTTGGCTCCTTTTAGTGCTAAAACGTGGCAATTGGGCTTAAAACGAGTTATGTGTGATGCATTTGGCAAACTTTTGGTGTTTGTTGACCAAAGTATCACACTCTAGAGAATAATGTCACTAAAACGCAAAAACTAGATTGAAATGGTCAAAATCCAAACTTGTGCTCCTTTTAGTGCTAAAACGTGCAATTGGGCTTAAAACGAGTTATCTTCAAGCATTTGGCAAACTTTTGGTGTTTGTTGACCAAAAGTACCACACTCTAGAGAATAATGTCACTAAAACGCAAAAACTAGATTGAAATGGTCAAAATCCAAACTTGTGCTCCTTTTAGTGCTAAAACGTGCAATTGGGCTTAAAACGAGTTATGGTGATGCATCTGGCAAACTTTGGTGTTTGTTCACCAAAAGTACCACACTCTAGAGAATAATGTCACTAAAACGCAAAAACTAGATTGAAATGGTCAAAATCCAAACTTGTGCTCCTTTTAGTGCTAAAACGTGCAATTGGCTTAAAACGAGTTATGTTCATGCATTTGGCAAACTTTTGGTGTTTGTTGACCAAATGTACCACACTCTAGAGAATAATGTCACTAAAACACAAAAACTAGATTGAAATGGTCAAAATCCAACTTGTGCTCCTTTTAGTGCTAAAACGTGCAATTGGGCTTAAAACGAGTTATGGTGATGCATCTGGCAAACTTTGGTGTTTGTTGACCAAAAGTACCACACTCTAGAGAATAATGTCACTAAACGCAAAAAAACTAGATTGAAATGGTCAAAATCCAAACTTGTGCTCCTTTTAGTGCTAAAAGTGCAATTAGGCTTAAAACGAGTTATGTTCATGCATTTGGCAAACTTTTGGTGTTTGTTGACCCAAAAGTACCACACTCTAGAGAATAATGTCACTAAAACGCAAAAACTAGATTGAAATGGTCAAAATCCAAACTTGTGCTCCTTTTAGTGCTAAAACGTGCAATTGGGCTTAAAACGAGTTATGTTCATGCATTTGGCAAACTTTTGGTGTTTGTTGACCAAAAGTCCACACTCTAGAGAATAATGTCACTAAAACGCAAAAACTAGATTGAAATGGTCAAAATCCAAACTTGTGCTCCTTTTAGTGCTAAAACGTGCAATTGGTCTTAAAACGAGTTATGTTCATGCATTTGGCAAACTTTTGGTGTTTGTTGACCAAAAGTACCACACTCTAGAGAATAATGTCACTAAAACGCAAAAACTAGATTGAAATGGTCAAAATCCAAACTTGTGCTCCTTTTGTGCTAAAACGTGCAATTGGGCCTTAAAACGAGTTATGGTGATGCATTTGGCAAAATTTTGGTGTTTGTTCACCAAAAGTACCACACTCTAGAGAATAATGTCACTAAAACGCAAAAACTAGATGGAATGGTCAAAATCCAAACTTGGGCTCATTTTAGTGCTAAACGTGCAATTGGGCTTAAAACGAGTTATGGTGATGCATTTGGCAAACTTTTGGTGTTTGTTGACCAAAAGTACCACATCTAGAGAATAATGTCACTAAAACACAAAAACTAGATTGAAATGGTCAAAATCCAAACTTGTGCTCCTTTTAGTGCTAAAAGTGCAATTAGGCTTAAAACGAGTTATGTTCATGCATTTGGCAAACTTTTGGTGTTTGTTGACCAATGTACCACACTCTAGAGAATAATGTCACTAAAACGCAAAAACTAGATTGAAATGGTCAAAATCCAAACTTGTGCTCCTTTTAGTGCTAAAACGTGCAATTAGGCTTAAAACGAGTTATGGTCATGCATTTGGCAAACTTTTGGTGTTTGTTACCAAAGTACCACACTCTAGAGAATAATGTCACTAAAACGCAAAAACTAGATTGAAATGGTCAAAATCCAAACTTGTGCTCCTTTTAGTGCTAAAACGTGCAATTGGGCTTAAAACGAGTTATGGTGATGCACTTGGCAAACTTTTGGTGTTTGTTCACCAAAGTACCACACTCTAGAGAATAATGTCACTAAAACGCAAAAACTAGATTGAAATGGTCAAAATCCAAACTTGGGCTCCTTTTAGTGCTAAAACGTGCAATTGGGCTTAAAACGAGTTATGGTGATGCATTTGGCAAACTTTTGGTGTTTGTTCACCAAAAGTACCACCCTCTAGAGAATAATGTCACTAAAACGCAAAAACTAGATTGAAATGGTCAAAATCCAAACTTGTGCTCCTTTTAGTGCTAAAACGTGCAATTGGGCTTAAAACGAGTTATGTTCATGCATTTGGCAAACTTTTGGTGTTTGTTGACCAAAAGTACCACACTCTAGAGAATAATGTCACTAAAACGCAAAAACTAGATGAAATGGTCAAAATCCAAACTTGTGCCCTTGTTGTGCTAAAACGTGCAATTGGGCTTAAAACGAGTTATGGTGATGCATTTGGCAAATTTTGGTGTTTGTTCACCAAAAGTGTCACACTCTAGAGAATAATGTCACTAAAACGCAAAAAACTAGATTGGAATGGTCAAAATCCAAACTTGGGCTCTTTTAGTGCTAAAACGTGCAATTGGGCTTAAAATGCGTTATGGTGATGCATTTGGAAAACTTTTAGTGTTTGTTGACCAAAAGTATCACACTCTAGAGAATAATGTCACTAAAACACAAAAACTAGATTGAAATGGTCAAAATCCAAACTTGTGCTCCTTTTAGTGCTAAACGTGCAATTAGGCTTAAAACGAGTTATGTTCATGCATTTGGCAAACTTTTGGTGTTTGTTGACCCAATGTACCACACTCTAGAGAATAATGTCACCTAAAACGCAAAAACTGATTGAAATGGTCAAAATCCAAACTTGTGCTCCTTTTAGTGCTAAAACGTGCAATTAGGCTTAAAACGAGTTATGTTCATGCATTTGGCAAACTTTTGGTGTTTGTTGACCAAATGTACCACACTCTAGAGAATAATGTCACTAAAACACAAAAACTAGATTGAAATGGTCAAAATCCAAACTTGTGCTCCTTTTAGTGCTAAAACGTGCAATTGGGCTTAAAACGAGTTATGGTGGTGCACTTGGCAAACTTTTGGTGTTTGTTCACAAAAGTACCACACTCTAGAGAATAATGTCACTAAAAAGCAAAAACTAGATTGAAATGGTCAAAATCCAAACTTGGCTCCTTTTAGTGCTAAAACGTGCAATTGGGCTTAAAACGAGTTATGGTGATGCACTTGGCAAACTTTTGGTGTTTGTTCACCACAGTACCACACTCTAGAGAATAATGTCACTAAAATGCAAAAACTAGATTGAAATGGTCAAAATCCAAACTTGTGCTCCTTTTAGTGCTAAAACGTGAATTGGGCTTAAAACGAGTTATGTTCATGCATTTGGCAAACGTTTGGTGTTTGTTGACCAAAACTACCACACTCTAGAGAATAATGTCACTAAAACGCAAAAACTAGATTGAAATGGTCAAAATCCAAACTTGTGCCCTTTTGTGCTAAAACGTGCAATTGGGCTTAAAACGAGTTATGGTGATGCATTTGGCAAAATTTTGTGTTTGTTCACCAAAAGTGTCACACTCTAGAGAATAATGTCACTAAAACGCAAAAACTAGATTGGAATGGTCAAAATCCAAACTTGGGCTCTTTTTAGTGCTAAAACGAGGAATTGGGCTTAAAATGCGTTATGGTGATGCATTTGGAAAACTTTTAGTGTTTGTTGACCAAAAGTATCACAGTCTAGAGAATAATGTCACTAAAACACAAAAAACTAGATTGAAATGGTCAAAATCCAAACTTGTGCTCCTTTTAGTGCTACAACGTGCAATTAGGCTTAAAACGAGTTATGTTCATGCATTTGGCAAACTTTTGGTGTTTGTTGACCCAATGTACCACACTCTAGAGAATAATGTCACCAAAACGCAAAAACTGGATTGAAATGGTCAAAATCCAAACTTGTGCTCCTTTTAGTGCTAAAACGTGCAATTAGGCTTAAAACGAGTTATGTTCATGCATTTGGCAAACTTTTGGTGTTTGTTGACCAAATGTACCACACTCTAGAGAATAATGTCACTAAAACACAAAAACTAGATTGAAATGGTCAAAATCCAACCTTGTGCTCCCTTTAGTGCTAAAACGTGCAATTGGGCTTAAAACAAGTTATGGTGATGCATCTGGCAAACTTTTGGTGTTTGTTCACCACAAGTGCCACACTCTAGAGAATAATGTCACTAAAACGCAAAAACTAGATTGAAATGGTCAAAATCCAAACTTGTGCTCCTTTTAGTGCTAAAAGGTGCAATTAGGCTTAAAACGAGTTATGTTCATGCATTTGGCAAACTTTTGGTGTTTGTTGACCCAATGTACCACACTCTAGAGAATAATGTCACTAAAACGCAAAAACTAGATTGAAATGGTCGAAATCCAAACTTGTGCTCCTTTTAGTGCTAAAACGTGCAATTGGTCTTAAAACGAGTTATGTTCAGCATTTGGCAAACTTTTGGTGTTTGTTGACCAAAAGTACCACACTCTAGAGAATAATGTCACTAAAACGCAAAAACTAGATTGAAATGGTCAAAATCCAAACTTGTGCCCCTTGTTGTGCTAAAACGTGCAATTGGGCTTAAAACGAGTTATGGTGATGCATTTGGCAAAATTTTGGTGTTTGTTCACCAAAAGTGCCACACTCTAGAGAATAATGTCACTAAAACGCAAAAACTAGATTGGAATGTGATTTAACTCTTTTTCGTCGCCTAAAAAGGTTAATCAAAATTAATTCAATACTCTATTCCACTAGGTAGTAGTGGTGAGTACGAGTCGAATCCACGGTTCAGGTTATCTAGCTAATTTCAAGTACTTAAGTCACGCAAATTAACAAACAGTTGGAGTGTGTGTTTATATTTACAACTAAATCTAACAAAAAAAACAGTGAATAGCGAAATAAAAGATGTGAAAATATGAATGAGAGGTACCTCCTTCTCCAAGTACTTAGTGCTTTGATGAATTAGACTTCATACACTTGTTCTTCTTAATATAAACTAGTTAAATTCTCAAGATCTCTTTAATCAAAGAAGTCTACAAGAGTTTAACTAATTCAATTAAGGCTTAAGCTCTTTCAAGCCAAGAACATACCTAAGCAACATTAAGTACCAAATCTATAGCACTTAAGAAACAAATTCATTCCACAAATGTAAGAGGAGCTAATCGCACACACATACATGTATGAAACTACAAGAATTAAGCCTCGGTTTTCATGTCCTTAACAATCAAGAGAGATTTCAAACTAACATAAAGTAGAACACCTAAAATCAAGATGCTCTAACCTATATAAGCCTAAATCTAGACATACATAGGCAAAAATTTACATCTAGCTTGAAATCTAAAAGAGCAAATTACAAGCATATGAAGCCAAATGTTGAGTTCTACAAGCACATTTCCTTGGAGAAGAAGGAGAGGCGATCTAGCCTAGCATGGAGATGGTAGAAGGAAGGTGGATGGAGTGAGAATCCATGGAGGTTTGGTGCTTGGCCGAGAGGATGGAGGAGATGGAAGAAGAGAGAAAAATGGAGAGAAAGAAGATGAAGATGAAGTGGAAGTGAAGGAATGTGACAAATGAAGTTAGTTAGGGATTAAGTAGGTGGTTAGTTGGATGATGAGTTGGCAAATGAGGTTAATGAGCTGTCAAGTGGAATGGATGAGTTGTCAAAAGATATTTTGATGGTTATGGAGGGTGTAGGCCGAATTGATGGAAGGTTAGGGAAGGAAGGGTATTTTTGGTATTTAGGTGAAAGGTGGATGAATGTGGTCTTGAACTTGGCTAGATGCATCCCCAAAGTTTGCTCCTTTTTCTCCTCAAGATTGTGCTGCCCTTTTTGCCCTTAATGAAGCTCTCCATCAACTTCAAATTTGAATTTGAAGTTGGAGCCAATTTTGAAATTTGAATTTTGGGCTCCAATCCTCTAGTCCTTGCCTTTCCTCCAAGTCCCTCCTTTGAGGTGCCAACTTGGTTCTATTTTCCCTCCAAGCCAATTCCTTGCATTCCAAGCTGTCCAAAAGGGTTGTGGGGTCCACTTGGGACCCCCCTACACATGAAAACGCACAACTAGTCAAAAATGACCAAAATACCCTTGGTTACTTAAAATGCAAGTAATTAAGCTAATATTTTCCAATAATTCACACATAAGCATGCGCAATAAAATATGCCAATAATGATCAAATATAGCAAATAAACCACACTAATTAAGCTCAAATGCACATGCTTAAAGGTATGAAATTTGTCCAATCAAATCTCCCACACTTAATCTTTGCACTCCGGGCAAAGTCATATAAAAGATTAAGTCAATCATTAAGCATAGTGAAGGCAATTGGAATTATCATAGAGTACAAGTTGACTTTTTGAACCTTTCCCTAGAGCTTCGCATGGGCCAAATCTAAGAATACAAAGCGAATGCAAGTTTAACAAGCAACTAGACCTAAGGAGAAGTGCCAATTGAGATTTTTCCTCACCGGATAAAGTGTTTACACTCATTCACTCAAGTTAGGAAAAATGCCTAACTAGGGTCTTGTGATCACTCTTTGGCTCAATGCACTTGACCATCACCATAGGCTTGTAGTAGCTCTAAATTCTCCACCCATTATTATGCATGGCACAATCAAATCTAGAGGACTTTAGGGGTTGAATGGAAGGCTAATATGAATGATGAATGATGGAAAGTAGTCAATGACCAATGATATAAACAAGTAATCACCACATATGCATGCAATACAATGAATACAATTCCACTAAACATGCTACATCTCTTTCTTTTTTTTCAAGCACTTTGTGCTTCTCTCATTTTTTCCTTTCCACTCTTATGCCTTTGGCATACTCAAGCACTTTGTGCTATATTTTTTTACTTAGGCCTTCGGCCTTATTATTATTTTTTTCTTTTTTTTTTGCTTTTTCTTGGCCTTTGGCCACCTCTCTTTTCTTCTTTTTTTTCACTCTAGGGCTCTCGGCCTCTTTATTGTTTCTCATATATAGCATGCTTTTCACAAGATACAACAATACAAGACTAATATAAATGCAAGCATATGCTATAATCACTCATTCAAACATTGGTCAAGGTGATAGAAAAGAATAGTGAATGGCCCAAAGGGGTTAAATCAAAGGATGATATTTGGTTAGCTTAGTGTTTGGGTCATGAGGGTTTAGAAAGAAACGCCCCTTTCATTTTCAATCATACCATGCATTATGATCTTGAACAAGAGCTAGGACAAGTTCTAGGAGGTCAAGTAACTATTGGCCCACTCAATTCGGTTGGAGGCTTCTCACATTTATAGCTTACTCTAATCAGTCACTTCCTCCTCAAGAAAAGTTAAATGAAAAACTAACACCCTCTTTATACCTTAAAAGTGCCCCATGCAATGCCCTAAGTAATCATTCCAAGAATTCTACTTACACACTAGAGGACAATTCCATTTGCTTTCAAGAGCCATAATCAAGTCATAAATTTTTTAGAAAATTATGTCAATGAAATCCAAAAATTAAGTGTGTGAGCTTTGAAATAAACCACTTTTAAGCACATAATACACCTCCCCCACACTTAAAGCATGCATTGTCCTCAATGGACCAATCAAATCAAGTAGGAAGATGCATTTCAAAGGCAAGGTAGCAACATAAAAGGCCGGGCAGTCCAAGCATACAAATGGCCAATGCATGTATTATTCACAAACTAACACTAAACACAACCTATCAAAACAAATTTTATAATTTTTTTTTTGTTTTTTTTGTACTCACTGACGCTTAGGAAGCCCAACTGGATGTAGACTCAAGTCGCTAAGCATCCGGAAGCAAAAGTGCTACCGGAAGCAACAATGCTTCCGGAAGCAAAAATGCTACCGGAAGCAAAGTGTGATCTAGATTCTAAGTGAAGGCGCGCTATCGGATGCAAAAGTGCTTCCGGAAGCACTGACGCTTCCGGATGCAGAATGCATCCCCCAGCGGGAGCAAAGTGAACACAACCTGATCCTAAGTATCAAAATCTAAGTGTAGAGCTTCCGGAAGCAAAGATGCTACCGGATGCAAGATCCTCTATTTCCCCAGTGACACTTCCTTAAGCAAATAGGCATCCCCAGCACTAGTGAATTTTTTTTTTCTTAACAACCTATAACAAAACTCTAGAAAATAAACCTAAACAAAATCCTATTTTCTCTAACAACTATCTTCCCCCACACTTAAGATAAGAGCAATTTAAAGCAAGTAGGGGAAGGAAAGGTACAACCTTTAGGGCGGCTTGAAGTTATCCTTGAAGAATAGGAATTTATGGCCATGAAGTTGGTGAAGTCGGCCAATATGAAGCTTCTTCATTATGCTTTTACCAAAAGCATCGCATGAGGCTTGGAGCTTCCTAGAAAGTTCCCTTACCGCCTTAATGAACTCCCAATATTCCTTGTGCATCCGAAAAGTGCCTACAACATGAAACAAACGTCCCTTTTGCAAGGGGTTGTAGGCATGCCAAGATAAACAAAGTGGAGCACTAGGAAAATCAAAATATACATGCTTAGAAGGAACACCATAAAATATAGAAATCAAGTGAGAATCATGAAATGAATCAAGATGTTTCCCCTCTGAAGCATTTGACCAGTGATCACCATTTGACCTCCCCATCAAACTTTTTGTATGGTTTCTCAAAGCAAGTATCAAGGTAGAGGATTCTCCTTGCAAAGCACTGTCTGCACGCATGCGCCTCAATCTGCTCCGCCAATCCAAAATTGTATACAAGGTATAGAAACGCAAGTCTCCTTGCAATTGAACTCCAGCCTCCATCATGAGAGCAAGTACTCCTTCCAACCTAGCTGGAACCACAAAATTGAACAAACATCCCTTGTGCAAGGGGTTGTAGCTAGACAAGGAGTGTGTAAATATACCAACATCATCAAGATCAGAGTCATCATGCTTGGGACCAGGAATATCAAGACGCATGCTCACACTACTAGAATCATCAGCAAGAGAGTTCATGCAAGCATCATTAACATTCACCAAGCAAGAATCAAATGAACCGGAAGATGTATGCTCATCCTCATGTGAAAGCAAGCGCAAGGGACTTACATGCTGTTCTACCACAGTTTCAATCAACAATGTATATGGCCTACATGCTTCCTTATATATGCAAATATTAAATGAAGGCTTAGCATAAGTAGGCAGTGGCTCAAGAACAACCAGCAATGGCACATTAAACTCAAACATAGAAAACAAATCAAGGATGACACTTTGAACAAGCTCATGATATGTCTTCTTCCCTAAGTTGCAAGAACTAGGAAAGGTAACAAGTGTAGGATCAAAAATTATACCTTGAGATGATTTATGCACGAGTTGAGAAGTAGAGACAGATTCAAGCTCTTGTGCCAATGGCGCTTCCACCTTGCATTCTGCTTTAGAAATTTTATGCTCCTCCTCTTCAATACGAAATTGGCTCTCGGCCTCTGGGCATTCTCCAACCAAGGGAGGAGGGTTCTTTGCCTCACTATGAACTTCCTCAGGAACATGTGTCACTGGAGTAGGATGCTGTCCATTTTGCTCATCATCCTTAGGCTGAGACTGTTGCACCAAATCATGTATAAATGCCTTCGAGACCTCTTGCTCCAAGAGAAGGGAGCTCTCGGTCTCTTGGTCTTTCTCCCCAATGGAAGAGGGCAATCCGGTCACTTCTTGCTCCTCAACCTCCTCATTATTCTCTAGGGAATTAGAGTGATGTTCAACATGTGTATCACCCCTAGAAGTAGCCTCATCCATTGTATCAGCACCCAAGACAACATCATCATTGGCTGGTTGCAATTCTTTCAATTGTCTTCTATGGAATTCCACGAGAAGAGGATATTTACCCTCATAACAGTCAACGCATATGCTCAACTCATCACATGAACAAGTCATAGAATCATCAAGATCATCACTATGTGAAGCACTAGGTAAGACTCCATTAGACTCAAAGGTGCTAGGTGGATCGTCAACATTCAGCTCAATCCTATGATCAACCTCTTGGCACTTTTGAAATTCATGCTCTTCTTCATTAAAGCAAGGAATTGATTCAACTTGAACTCCTCCCTCCAAATTCATGTCATTAGGATTTACAACCATATTGGAAGGTAGGTCACCTTGGTTTGCCTCTTCCTCGGCCCTGTTATTGTTCAACAGTTGAGACATTAAGGTGATAAAATATTCCTGCTGCTCCTTTAGGCTCTCGTCAACCTTCGCCATAATTGATGCAACCATTTGCATCATCAAGTCATTCGGACTAGAAGAGAAAGAAGAATCTTCTCTTGGAGGAGCATACTGTCACTTCCGGAATAGTCAAGAAGAGTATGGAAGGTCCTAGAAGATCCTGGAAGCTTATGGGACTCTATGGAAGCTTGTGGAGCTTTATGGAGATCTCTTAGAGTATTCAGGATTATTCTAGAATAGTTTGGATTATTGTAAATACTTGTAGAGTTTGGTAGAATTCTCTAGATACTCATTTGTAGCCATTAGATCAAATAGATCTTAGCCGTCCATTGAGGAGGTGGAACTAGTATAAATACCCCTCCTCACCCCTCATTTGTATCATCCAAAGTTTGAGAGCTCTTGTAAGTCTTTGAGAGAGATCAATAGAAGTTCTTTTCTTTGTGATCCAAGTTCCTTCTTAGTACTTAACTTCGAGTGTGAGTTAAGAGAGAGGCTGACTAGCATTCAAGAGAGGCAAGTTTGCTAGTGCCGCACGAGACCTTTGGTTGAAAACACCAAGTCCGTGACAGTTGGTATCAGAGCCTAAGGTTGAAGGTTCGTCGGAACAAGGAGGGAAATGGAATCCGGGAGCAACATTTCTCAAGGAGAGAAGGTGGAGAAGAAACAGAAGAGCCAGAGATCTCGTTCAAGGGAACCCATGGAAGGATTCGAAGCACGGCTAGCCAAGGTGGAGTTGGCAATAGTCGATGGGGAGGAAAGGTTTGACGAGGTTGGACGGAACATGGAGGAGTTCCGCGAGGAGGTGCTAACCGCCATCAACCAAGTACTTGCCCAGTGTGAGAATCGAAAGAATACCATGGAGGAGTCTCATAGGGCCGAAGTTTCTTCACTACGGGAAGAGCTCAAGGAGGTCTTGCTCAGGTTGGAGAAGACCGAGGATGAGCTCGCGTTGTGCAAGAGGGCACTTGCACGTGAAGTTCCATCGACGTCCGAGGTGAGGACGACTCCCTCTAAGGTTGATGTTCCACGACCCAAGTCCTTCAAAGGATCAAGAAATGCGAAGGAACTTGATAATTTCCTATGGAGCATGGAGCAACACTTTAGGGCGCTCATCATTGATGATGACGCCATGAGGATTCATATGGCAAGTCTCTACCTTGAGGATACCGCAATGGTATGGTGGAGGAGGAGACAAGGGGACGTAGAAAAGGGTACTTGCACCATGAACACTTGGAATGATTTCAAAAGAGAAATCAAGAGGCAATTCTATCCAAACAATGTTGAAGAGGAGGCTCGGGCAAAGTTAAGGCGTCTTCAACATAAGGGAGGCATCCGGGACTACGTGAAAGAATTCACAGAGGTACTTCTTGAAATCCCTGACTATCCTGATAAAGAAGCTTTCTTTACTTTTATGGATGGTTTGCAAACTTGGGCTAAGTTGGAGATACAAAGACGTGGTGCTAAAGACTTAACCACCGCGAATTCCATTGCCGAGTCCCTTATTGAGTTCAAGAAGTCGGAGAAGTCTAAGCCAAAAGATAAGGGCGGCAAAGGAAGGAGTGGGGGAGAGTACCACCGGGGCAATAAGGAGTCAAACTATAAGCCCAAGGGTAATAAGGAGTACAAGAGTGGGGATCACCCACCTCTTAAGTGTTTCCTTTGCGAAGGACCACATAGGGCAAGAGATTGTCCAAAGAAGGCCAAGCTTTCCGCCCTCATTGAGAGAGAAGAGCAAGAACAAGAAGAAAGGAGGATAGGTTCCTTACAGCTTCTAAGCGCCATCAAGGCCAAAGTAGAGGTGCCCAAATCCGGAATGAAGGGGCGCTTGTTTGTGGAGACAAAGATTGGAGGACGTACCGTGAAAGCACTTGTGGACACGGGAGCTTCCAACAACTTTCTCCGTGTAGAAGAGGCGAAGAAAATGGGGATTCCTTATGGGAAGAAGCAAGGATGGCTTAAGGCTGTGAATTCTGAGCCGAAGGCCACCTTCGGAGTTGCAAGGGACGTGAAGGTGAGCCTAGGAGATTGGAGCGGTCTCATGGACTTCTCAGTTGTCACCATGGATGACCATCCAATCGTCTTGGGCATGGAGTTCATTGACAAAGTCAAGGCAGTCCCTATCCCCTTTGCTAACACGATGTGCATCTTGGAGGAAGGTAACACGCGTCTAGTACCTCTAGAGCGTGAAGCCCGACTTCAAGAAAATCAACTATCGGCTATGCAACTCTCTAAGGGGATCTCTAAGAAGCAACCGACTTATCTTGCGGCCTTAAAAGAGGATGTAGAGGTCCCGACCATAGAGGATGTTCCAAGGAGCATTGAACGTGTCCTTGAAGAGTTCAAGGACGTGATGCCACCCGAGTTGCCTAAGAGGTTACCACCTAAGAGGGAGGTGGACCATAAGATCGAGTTGGTACCTGGTGCAACCCCGCCAGCGGCAGTGCCATACCGCATGGCGCCTCCGGAACTTGAGGAGTTAAGGAGGCAGTTGAAGGAGTTAGTGGACATGGGGTATATACGTCCATCAAAAGCACCTTATGGAGCCCCGGTATTGTTCCAGAAGAAGCATGATGGATCGCTTCGGTTGTGTATTGATTACCGGGCACTCAATAAGATCACGGTGAAGAACAAGTACCCGATTCCACTCATTGCCGATCTCTTTGATCAACTTGGACAAGCTCGATGGTTCTCCAAGTTAGATCTAAGGTCTGGGTACTATCAAGTGAGGATAGCGGAAGGGGATGAACCGAAGACCACGTGTGTGACGAGGTATGGTTCCTATGAGTTTCTGGTCATGCCTTTTGGACTCACGAATGCTCCGGCTACCTTTTTGTACCCTCATGAACCGAGTCCTACAGCCCTTCTTAGATAAGTTCGTGGTAGTGTACTTGGATGACATTGTCATATATAGCAACACCTTGGAAGATCATGTTCAACACTTGAGACAAGTCTTCCAAGTGTTAAGGGAGAACGAACTCTATGTCAAGAAGGGGAAATGTGCCTTTGCTCAGCGGGAAGTCACTTTCCTTGGCCACATTGTTGGAGAAGGAAAGCTAAAGATGGATGGGTCCAAAGTCCGGGCTATACAAGAATGGGAACCACCGAAGAAGGTAACTGAACTCCGTTCTTTCCTTGGCTTGGCTAACTATTATCGGAAGTTCATACGAGGTTACTCTTCATTAGCCACACCCCTCACCAATTTGTTGAAGAAGAACAAGGCTTGGAATTGGGACAAGGGTTGTCAACAAGCCTTTGAGAATCTTAAGGAGGCCGTGATCCAGGAGCCGGTGTTGGCCTTGCCTGACCACACCAAACCATATGAGGTGCAGACTGATGCTTCTGACTTTGCCTTAGGAGGAGTCCTAATGCAAGAAGGTCATCCAGTGGCTTACGAGAGTCGTAAGCTCAATGATGTAGAGCGGCGATACACGGTCCAGGAGAAGGAGATGACTGCCGTGGTCCATTGCTTGAGAGTTTGGAGGCATTACTTATTGGGGACCAAGTTCGTGGTGAAGACCGATAATGTTGCCACGAGCTACTTCCTTAAGCAAAAGAAGCTTACACCAAAGCAGATAAGGTGGCAAGCTTTCTTAGCTGAGTTTGACTTTGTGATGGAGTATAAGCCAGGGAAAGGCAATGTTGTGGCCGATGCGTTGAGTAGAAAGGCCGAACTTGCTGCCATCACAAGCCCAAATTTTCCTATGGTGGAACGTCTTAAGGAGGGACTTGAGCAAGACCCACAATCCAAAAGTTTGATGGAATTGGCAAGTCAAGGGAGGACGCGCCAGTTTTGGCTTGAGGATGGGATGCTCATCACCAAGGGAAATCGAGTATATGTGCCTAAGTGGCAAGGCTTAAGGAAGGAGATCATTAAGGAGTGCCACGACTCAAGGTGGGCTGGTCACCCAGGAGTTAGGCGAACTTTGGCACTCATTGAGCGAGCATACTATTGGCCCCAGATGCGGGATGATGTGGAACTATATGTGAAGACTTGTCTTGTGTGCCAACAAGACAAGATAGAGCAACGCCCCACGGCTGGTTTGCTTGAACCACTACCAATTCCGGAGAGACCATGGGAGAGTATTTCCATGGACTTCATCACTTGTTTGCCAAAATCCGAGGGATGCAGCAACATTATGGTCGTGGTGGACAGATTTAGTAAGTACGGAGTATTCATTCCCGTGCAAACTAAGTTCTCTGCCGAGGATGCTGCACGATTATTTTTCAAGTATGTGGTGAAGTATTGGGGCATTCCGAAGACTATAGTGAGTGACAGGGACACTCGCTTCACGGGAAGATTTTGGATGGAGCTCTTTAAGATCATGGGATCTGAGCTCAACTTTTCAACAAGTTTTCACCCACAGACAGATGGTCAGACGGAGAGGGTGAATGCACTATTGGAGCTCTACTTGAGGCACTATGTGAGTGCCAATCAACAAGATTGGGCTAAGTATCTAGACATCGCTCAGTTCTCTTACAACTTGCAAAAGAGCGAGTCTACGGGGTCGAGTCCATTTGAGTTAGCTACCGGACAGCAGCCATTAACCCCACATACTCTAGCCGTTGGTTATCAAGGCCCAAGTCCTGCCGCATTCAAGTTTGCCAAAGGGTGGCATGAGAAGTCTGACTTGGCGAAAGCTTATTTGGTCAAGGCAGCGAAGAAGATGAAGAAGTGGGCCGATGCGAAGAGAAGGCATCTTGAATTTGAGGAAGGAGACCTGGTCATGGTGAAACTCCTTCCCCATCAGAGTCGGCGGTTTGCCAAAGTTCATAAAGGGCTAGTAAGGCGTTACGAGGGACCGTTTCCAATTGAGAAACGAATTGGTAAGCTAGCCTACAGCTTAACCTTGCCTTCACACTTGGAGATGCATCCTGTTTTTCATGTGAGTCTATTGAAGCCATTCCACGAGGATGAGGATGATCCAAGTAGAGGCGAGTCAAAGAGAGCGCCGACTGCTATCACTACTGTGCCGGAACGTGAAGTTGAAGAAATTTTAGCACACCGAGTAGTCCCACGACGCGGGATGCATCCAAGCTATGTGGAGTATTTAGTCAGGTGGAAAGGAGCTCCCGACAGTGAAGCAAGCTGGGAACATGAGCTTACATTATGGGATTACAAAGACTTGATCGAAGCATACCGGAGTGATGCGCCGAGGACGTCGCCACATTGAGTGGGGGAGAATGTCACTTCCGGAATAGTCAAGAAGAGTATGGAAGGTCCTAGAAGATCCTGGAAGCTTATGGGACTCTATGGAAGCTTGTGGAGCTTTATGGAGATCTCTTAGAGTATTCAGGATTATTCTAGAATAGTTTGGATTATTGTAAATACTTGTAGAGTTTGGTAGAATTCTCTAGATACTCATTTGTAGCCATTAGATCAAATAGATCTTAGCCGTCCATTGAGGAGGTGGAACTAGTATAAATACCCCTCCTCACCCCTCATTTGTATCATCCAAAGTTTGAGAGCTCTTGTAAGTCTTTGAGAGAGATCAATAGAAGTTCTTTTCTTCGTGATCCAAGTTCCTTCTTAGTACTTAACTTCGAGTGTGAGTTAAGAGAGAGGCTGACTAGCATTCAAGAGAGGCAAGTTTGCTAGTGCCGCACGAGACCTTTGGTTGAAAACACCAAGTCCGTGACAATACTCATTGGGCACTTGAGCATGAAGGAAGTCATTCTGCTCCATATGTGTAGGAACAAAACTTGGTAGAGGCTCTTGATGATCATAAAAATTGTGTCCATAGCCATGAGGAGGCGGATTAGGCTCATATTGAGAAGCTTCTTGATAAGCATACAAATCTGGACTCTGAGCACAAGAAGGATTAGGCCTCATTTGGTAAGAATCATGATCTTGATATTGAGGAGCATAACTTTGTTGGTCTGGAAAAGCATGATATGGAGTAGCATAACCTCCTCCCCCCCACTGAAAGCTTGGATGGTCCCTCCATCCTGAATTATATGTGTTGGTGTGAGGGTTATGCTCTTGGAATGGAGGTCTCCTCCCATAGAATTGTTGTGGATTGGTGGCCATGCCGTGAGGTGCGAATGAGGCATATGGCCTTGCAAAGTCATTCATTCTCTCATCCATGAAGAACAAGCGTTAAAATGTCCTGCAAAAATGGGCAAAACAAACCAACAAAACCCTGCAAACAAACCACAACAACCAGCCAGCAGCACAAACAGAATATAATCCCAAGTTGACCAGAAATAGTCCAGAAAATCCAGCAAAACAAGGAAATTTCAAAAATTCACGCTGGACAGTAGGAATCGAATTTTGAGGCAAATAATATATCAGATGAAAGCTCAAAACTTGTAGTTTTTCCAGTTAAAACAGTTTCTCAAAATTCGTTGTATATTGCTCCCAGTTTTAAAAACAGTGAGGAAGTAAAAACAGTGTTTTCAGAGCAATTTCCAGCACACAGGGCAGAGTTCAAAAATTATTTCCAGACAATACAGAAGGAGTCTAGGTGCATACAATATATCAATAGAAAGCTTATAACATGTAGTTTAAGCACCTAACACCGTTCAGCCAAATTCGCTACAGATTGCTCCCAGTTTAAAAAACAAACACGCTGAACAAACAGGATTTCCAGACAGAATTTCCAGCAAACAGTCTGACTTCAATGAATTGTTCCAGGTAGTATACAAATCAGTTCTACACAAATAATATGGCCAAATAAAGCTCAAATCTGGTAGATTATCCTGGTAAAACAGTTTTATTTATTGTGAAGTAGATTGCTCCCAGTTTTAAAAACAAGGAACCCGAAATTCCAGCACAGTCAGACAACGAATTCCAGCAACTTTCTGAACAATTTCCTAACAATAGTTTGGCTAACTAGAGCAGCCAATTAAGCATCAAACAGCACAAATATGTCCAGAAAAGTAATGAGCAATGTCCAAAAGGCACAAAATCAGAATTATGCTCACAAGTCCAAAGTAACCAAATGGAACACAAGTGACAATAGATTAAAATTGTGACTACTAACACCAAAAACTAACAAGATGTAACCTAAACCGGCAACGGCGCCACTTGATTTAACTCTTTTTCGTTGCCTAAAAAGGTTAATCAAAATTAATTCAATACTCTATTCCACTAGGTAGTAGTGGTGAGTACGAGTCGAATCCACGGTTCAGGTTATCTAGCTAATTTCAAGTACTTAAGTCACGCAAATTAACAAACAGTTGGAGTGTGTGTTTATATTTACAACTAAATCTAACAAAAAAAACAGTGAATAGCGAAATAAAAGATGTGAAAATATGAATGAGAGGTACCTCCTTCTCCAAGTACTTAGTGCTTTGATGAATTAGACTTCATACACTTGTTCTTCTTAATATAAACTAGTTAAATTCTCAAGATCTCTTTAATCAAAGAAGTCTACAAGAGTTTAACTAATTCAATTAAGGCTTAAGCTCTTTCAAGCCAAGAACATACCTAAGCAACATTAAGTACCAAATCTATAGCACTTAAGAAACAAATTCATTCCACAAATGTAAGAGGAGCTAATCGCACACACATACATGTATGAAACTACAAGAATTAAGCCTCGGTTTTCATGTCCTTAACAATCAAGAGAGATTTCAAACTAACATAAAGTAGAACACCTAAAATCAAGATGCTCTAACCTATATAAGCCTAAATCTAGACATACATAGGCAAAAATTTACATCTAGCTTGAAATCTAAAAGAGCAAATTACAAGCATATGAAGCCAAATGTTGAGTTCTACAAGCACATTTCCTTGGAGAAGAAGGAGAGGCGATCTAGCCTAGCATGGAGATGGTAGAAGGAAGGTGGATGGCGTGAGAATCCATGGAGGTTTGGTGCTTGGCCGAGAGGATGGAGGAGATGGAAGAAGAGAGAAAAATGGAGAGAAAGAAGATGAAGATGAAGTGGAAGTGAAGGAATGTGACAAATGAAGTTAGTTAGGGATTAAGTAGGTGGTTAGTTGGATGATGAGTTGGCAAATGAGGTTAATGAGCTGTCAAGTGGAATGGATGAGTTGTCAAAAGATATTTTGATGGTTATGGAGGGTGTAGGCCGAATTGATGGAAGGTTAGGGAAGGAAGGGTATTTTTGGTATTTAGGTGAAAGGTGGATGAATGTGGTCTTGAACTTGGCTAGATGCATCCCCAAAGTTTGCTCCTTTTTCTCCTCAAGATTGTGCTGCCCTTTTTGCCCTTAATGAAGCTCTCCATCAACTTCAAATTTGAATTTGAAGTTGGAGCCAATTTGAAATTTGAATTTTGGGCTCCAATCCTCTAGTCCTTGCCTTTCCTCCAAGTCCCTCCTTTGAGGTGCCAACTTGGTTCTATTTTCCCTCCAAGCCAATTCCTTGCATTCCAAGCTGTCCAAAAGGGTTGTGGGGTCCACTTGGGACCCCCCTACACATGAAAACGCACAACTAGTCAAAAATGACCAAAATACCCTTGGTTACTTAAAATGCAAGTAATTAAGCTAATATTTTCCAATAATTCACACATAAGCATGCGCAATAAAATATGCCAATAATGATCAAATATAGCAAATAAACCACACTAATTAAGCTCAAATGCACATGCTTAAAGGTATGAAATTTGGTCCAATCAGAATGGTCAAAATCCAAACTTGGGCTTTTTTTAGTGCTAAAACGAGCAATTGGGCTTAAAACGCGTTATGGTGATGCATTTGGAAAACTTTTGGTGTTTGTTGACCAAAAGTATCACAGTCTAGAGAATAATGTCACTAAAACACAAAAACTAGATTGAAATGGTCAAAATCCAAACTTGTGCTCCTTTTAGTGCTACAACGTGCAATTAGGCTTAAAACGAGTTATGTTCATTGATTTAACCTCTTTTGTCGCCTAAAGAGATTAGTCAAAACAATTCAATACTCTAATCCACTAGTTGTATAGTAGAGAGTATAGGTCTTTTCCTCAATCTAGGTTAAAAATCTTGCCAATCCTAGGAAGTTAGCCACGCAAATTAATGTTCAATTTGAGAGAGAATTGTATAACTATCAAACTTCAATTATCAATTAAAAATAGCTATATTACCGAAAATATAAGTGTGAAATCAAGAAGTGAAACCTCCTCCTTCAAGCCTCAATTTGTGCAATCTTGATTGATAGGCCTCATGTGACAATTTCCTCTTAATATAACTAGGTTAAATCGGCCAAAGCTTCTTAAATCTAAGAAACTTTAACTAGTTTAACCTAATTAATCAAGAAACCCTAGCTTAACCTTCATGCATTTTCATAGGCAACATAGAACCTAAATCTAGATTCTAATTATATGATTCACTTTAAGAAACAACCACAATGTAATCACATATAATTGTTCTCATAAAGCTACAAAAAGTATAAGCCTAACACACATGAAAATCAAGTTTCCTAGAAGTTAAGTTTACAAGTTTGAAGGATAAATGAATTTTACATGGAAATCTCCACATAAAACTCTAGAACTAACACATCTAAAATCCTAGACATGAGAGAACTAAGATGATTACAAACTTGAAAACCTAGAAGATGAAATTCTCACACAAGGCCGAATTGAAGCTCTCTAGCACAAATCTTGACTTGAAGGAAGGAGAAGGATGCTTAGCCAAGCATGGATGTGGAGGAGATGAAGGATTTTCGTGATGAATCCATGGAGGAAGGTGGATTGGCCGTGAGTTTGGTGAAGGAGATGGAAAGAAGAGAGAAAATGGAGAGAAAGAAGATGAAGATGAAGTGGAAGTGAAGGAATGTGACAAATGAATGGGTTTTTGGGTTAAATAGGTGGTTAGTTGGTTGATGAGTTGGCAAATGAGGGTGGTGAGTTGTCAAAAAGATATTTTGATGGGAAATGGAAGGGAGTTAGGCGTGAGGTTGGTGATGAAAGGAAGGGTAAGAAGGGTATTTTAGGGATTAAGTGGAAAGTGTGGATGAATGTGGACTTGAACTTGGCTAGATTCATCCCCAAAGTTTGCTCCTTTTTCTCCTCATGATTGTGCTCCCAAAAATGCCCTTAATGAGGCCTTCAACTTTGAATTTGAAGTTGGAGCCAAATTTGAGATTTGAATTTTGGGCTCCAATCCTCTAGTCCTTGCCTTTCCTCCAAGTCCCTCCTTTGAGGTGCCAACTTGGTTTCATTTTCCATTCAAAAATGCTCTTCCTTGCATTCCAAGCTTGTCCAAGGGTTGTGGGGTCCACGTGGGACCCCCCTACACATGAAAACGCACAACTAGTCAAAAATGACCAAAATACCCTTGGTTACTTAAAATGCAAGTATTTAAGCTAATATTTTCCAATAATTCACACATAAGCATGCACAATAAAATATGCCAATAATGATCAAATATAGCAAATAAACCACACTAATTAAGCTCAATTTCACATGCTTAGAGGGATAAATTTTGGTCCAATCATTCATGCATTTGGCAAACTTTTGGTGTTTATTGACCCAATGTACTGTTAGAATCTTAAGTTTTGATGAAGACTAAAATATGAAAGAACTTAGAAAGTAATAGGAAAACTTAGAACCCTAAGTTGAAGCGCAACCGGATGAGATCTTACTTCCGGATAGACTAGGACTGGCGCTTGCTGATAAATAGTTCATCCCCCAGCGAGAGCAAGTAATTCACTAAGGAATTAACTTAGTCCATGAGCAATAGATAAACAAATCCTTTAGACTAAGCTAAGAGTCAACCGGAAGTGAATTTGCTTCCTGATAGATTTCTACTGGCGCAGACTGACAGAAGAGATATAACCCCAAGCGTCAGTGAATAAGCCTCGTCAAGTGGAATCACTTCCTGATAAACTTTCACTAGCGCAGACTGATAGAACATGATAACACTAAGCGTCAGTGAATATAAGCAACGTCCAGTAAAAGTGCTTCCGATAGCTTAGTGACTAGTGCTGACTGTTGAAGTGACCTAACACTGAGAGAGAGTAAGTAATCCTTCATCCAGTGAATTTGCTTCCGGATGTAGAAGTACTTCCTGATATAAGGAACTTACCACTTAGGCAAAGAACGCTCCCACTGCATGTGACTATATGTTCATATTGTTAAACTAACACTCAGTGCAGCACACTCAGTAGAATTGCTTCCGGATGAGAATCTGCTTCCGCAAGCAATCAGAATGTCAGATGTTGCAGTGTCAGAATGCTTATGTCAGAGCAGAGGTGTCAGGACTACTTTTCAGAGATAAAGCAAGTCAACCCTGCTATGCATTAATGAAGCATTTATTGGGCAAACGGTAACATGGGAAAAACGGTCAAATTCAAACGGCTCTCCCACCTACCAAGAGTTCAAATGTTTGAAGACTATATAAAGGGAGCTCAACTTCATTTATGACACATTCATTACAATTGATTATTCTTGAGAGAAGTTAGAGCGAGAAACAAGAGAAATCTTCAAAGCATTCAAGGCTGCCCAGAAAAAGAAAAGAGCATTTAACACTTTGAGTGATTCTTCACCTACTTATTCTGTACTCATTGTAGTTAAGTCTCTTCTTGTTATAAGAGTAATTAATTGTGCTTAAGTGTGTAACACCATCTGTTCTTTGAGAGAACTTAGTTTGTAAAATCCTTTAAGTGTAAAGGTTAACCCCTTGCTCGGTGTGAGGGGGAGCTAGTTAGAAAGGTTGCAAGTGATCCCGTCTAAAACTTGTGGTTGTAAGGTTGCAAGTGATCCCGTCCAAAACTTGTGGTTGTAAGGTTTCAGGTGAACCCGATTCAAAACCTGAGATAGTGGAACTCGGCCTGGGTGGTTGAGACTGGACGTAGGTCAGGTAGACCGAACCAGTATAAATCTTTTGTTCGTTTTAAATTGAGTATTTATTTTTATAGCACAATTCACCCCCCCTCTTGTGCATCCATTACTTTCATTTGGTATCAGAGCAAGGTCCTTCTCACTCGATTCCAACGAATCAGAAGGCAAAGATCCAGTAATGGACACAAATTATTCTCTACCAGATGTCTCCATTCAACCCAACAAGCCCCCAGGCTTTGATGGGTACAACTACTCATTCTGGAAATTCAGAATGGAGACTTATATCAAGTCAAGTGATATCAGACTCTGGGACGTAATAGAGCGAGGGGATCACACTCCGCTAGATGAGGATGGATTTGCAAAAGTGCGAGCCAGATACACTCCTGAGGACTATGCCCTAGTCCAAATGAACCATCGGGCCATGCACTACATCCAGTGTGCACTCAGCCCCAAAGAGTATCAAAGGATCAGCCACCACAAAAATGCAAAAGATATGTGGGAGGCTCTTGAGGCTGCACACTCTGGAACCAGGGGAGTAAAAGCGAGACGTGTTGAAATGCTGGTGGAAGAATTTCACAAATTCGCCATGCTGAGTCCCACCGAGCCTATCAGAGAGCTGGAGCTCAGGTTCACCCATCTCATCAACAATTTGGCCTCGCTGGGTAAGGATATCCCTGAAAGAGAGCAAGTGAGCAAGATTCTAAGGATCTTAAAAGGTGACTGGATCACCAAAGTGACTATCTTGCAAGAGGTGCAAGGAGAATCAATCAGCTCCATCACCGCACTATTTGGCTCTCTTGCTGAATATGAACCTACCTTGCTGGCTATGAGAGCCCCTCAAGCCTCATCCAAGGCCAAAAATCTTGCCCTTGTTGCTCCTAACAAGGAAACTGAAGATGACGATGAGGACGATGAGGAGGAACTGGATGATGAAGAGATGACCATGATGGTGAAAAAGTTTAGGAAGTTCTTCAGAAAGAAAGGAGGCTTCCAAAAGGGTGATTCCAGTCAAAGGAAAGGCTACAAGAAAGAAAAGGCTCCTGTTTGCTTTGAGTGTAAGAAGCCTGGTCACTTCAAGGCTGAATGTCCCAGCCTACAGAAGTCGAAAGGCAAAGACAAAAGGAAGGCCTTTGTATCTTCTATCTGGGTGAATAGCTCGGATGAGGAAGCAAGTGATGAGGAAGAGGTAGCCAACCTCTGCCTTGTTGCTCGAGAAGAAGATGAGGAAGTATCCACAGAGTTTGATCCTATTCATGAGGATAGTGAGGTAACCTTCACTGAACTTCAAGAGGCATATAATGAAATGCATGTAAAATTTTTTCGTTTATGTAGGACATATAAAGTGTTGAAAGCTAAAAAGGAATCACTTGAGTCCAAGGTGGACTCACTAAGTGATGAGCTAGCAAAAGCTAGAACACTTCCGTTAGTGGAAGGACAGGGTTCTACCCAAATAGAACCCAATGACCCAACACTTGAGAGCTGCCCTAATTGCAGCAGAGTCTCAGCTGAGAAGGACAAGCTGCAAAATGCCCTGCAGAAGTTCACAAATGGCTCAGAAATGTTAAATATAATTTTAATGAATCAAAGGGCTTATAGGGATAGAACTGGCTTAGGATATACTCCTAGAGGGAAGAAGTGGGTTGAAACAAAAGTAAAACCCTACTTAAAGTTCTTCCATAAAGCCTCTAGTCATAGTTCCTCACCCTTCAGCATCTGCAACTATTGCAACAGGAAGGGACACTCCACGTCCACCTGTAATGCCAAGAAGCATGGGGCTAGCAGCTCCTACAAATGGATCCCTAAAGGAACCAAGGCAACAAAAGATCCTCCTCCTGCAAAGGAAACTAAGAGAGGACAAGGATCCCAAGCCTGGAATTATTCCAAAGGGAAAACCCAAGAGTCTAGAGCCAGCACTCGGCCAGAGGCTCTGAAAAGTCACAAGCCCAAGATCAAGGATGACTCTAAACCAAGGGCATTAAAAACTAATGATCGAGGACCCAAGAAAAGTTGGGTACCTAAGTTTGCTTGAATTTTACAGGTATGTCTCAAGGCATCCAAGAACAAGAAATGGTATATTGACAGTGGATGCTCGAGACATATGACTGGGGACAGAGACAAGTTCAAATCTCTGGTGATCAAAGATGGGGCCACAGTAACCTTTGGAGGAAATCAAAGTGGGAAGATCACTGGAGTTGGAGAGGTTGGACCAGTAAAAGATGTCTACCTTGTGGACGGTCTCTGTCACAACCTGCTAAGCGTTAGCCAAAGCACAGACAAGGGAAATTGGGTAATATTCGATTCACATGAGTGCATTATAGTGGATAAGCAGGATCTAAGTCTAGATAAGGCAAACCTAAAATGTAAACTTAAGGCTAATAGGAATGGAAACCTATATACCTTAGACTTATGCCAACAACTAGAAGAAAAATGCTTTATATCTAGTGATGAGAACAGTTGGCTTTGGCAAAAGAGACTAGCTCATGTTAACTTCACTCAACTTGACATGCTAATTAAAAAGGAGCTAGCAATAGGCATTCCATCATTTAAAGTAAAGCATGATTATATTTGTGAATCCTGCCAAAGAGGAAAGCAAACAAAGTCCTCGTTCACAACCAAGAAGAAAGTCTCCACCAGCAGGCCCTTGGAACTAATCCACATGGATTTGGTTGGGCCAGCAAGAGTGAAGAGCTTGGGTGGAAACCTATATGCTCTAGTGGTGGTGGATGACTATTCAAGGTTCACCTGGACTATGTTTCTTGCCTCTAAGCAAGATACTTTTGATGCTTTTGTTGTCCTGGCTAAGAAAGTGCAGAATGAGAGAGAACTCAAGATCACAGCCATAAGGACAGACCATGGAGGGGAGTTTGAGAACCATAGCTTCGCTGAGCTATGTGAGCAGAATGGAATTGAACACAACTTCTCAGCTCCTAGAACTCCTCAACAAAATGGAGTGGTCGAAAGGAAGAACAGGGTTCTGACTGAGATGGCCAGAAGCATGCTCAATGAGAAAGAGGTTTCTCAAGTATTCTGGGCGGATGCTATGAGCACTGCATGCTACATCTCAAACAGAGCCTATGTTCGCAAGGGCTTAGACAAGACTCCATATGAGCTATACAAAGGAAGGAAGCCCAACATCAGCCACCTCAGAATTTTTGGATCAAAGTGCTACGTACACAACAATGGAAAGGTAAATCTAGGTAAATTTGATCCAAAAGCTGATGTAGGCATATTCATAGGATATTCCCTTAGGAGCAAAGCATATAGGGTATACAACATGAGAACTAGAGTTGTAGAAGAATCCATGCATGTTGTATTCGATGAAATTCCTACATGGGGACAATCCACAGAAGATGATGAAAAACTTAATCTTCCAAAACCACCATCATCTTCTTCATTACCAAAAGAAACACCAACAAGAGATCTCAAGGAAGAAGATGAACCCAGTGATGAACCTAGAGAGCAGACAGTGCCTGAGGAGGCACATTTGCCAACTGCTAGGAGACATCACAGGGATCATCCTCTTGATCAAGTGCTTGGTGATGTTTCTTCTGGTGTGAGAACCAGAAGACAAGTTCAAAATGAAGTTGAGTTTGGTGCATTCCTATCTCAAATAGAACCAACTTCAGTTGAACAAGCTCTTGAGGACTGCGACTGGATTATTGCCATGCAGGAAGAGCTAAATCAATTTGAAAGAAGTCAAGTCTAGGAACTAGTCCCTAGGCCGTCTCACCAATCCATTGTGGGGACCAAGTGGGTCTTCAAAAATAAGCTGGATGAGACAGGGCTGATCACAAGAAATAAAGCCAGACTAGTAGCTAAAGGATATAATCAAGAAGAAGGCATTGACTATGAAGAAACTTTTGCTCCAGTCGCTAGACTTGAAGCAATAAGAATTCTTCTGGCCTTTGCATCCATGAAAGGCTTTAGACTATATCAAATGGATGTTAAAAGTGCGTTTCTTAATGGTTATATCAAAGAAGAGGTATATGTAGAACAACCTCCTGGCTTCGAAGATCACAAACATCCAAGACATGTGTATAGATTAAAGAAAGCTTTATATGGCCTCAAACAAGCTCCTAGAGCTTGGTATGAGAGACTCAGCAGCTTCTTGCTGGGGAAGGGTTTCTCAAGAGGCAAACTTGATAACACATTGTTTATCCTTCACAAAGATAGAGATATGCTAATTGTCCAAATTTATGTTGATGATATTATCTTTGGAGCAACTAACGAAAAGCTTTGTGAGGATTTTTCTAAGACCATGCAGGGTGAGTTTGAAATGTCAATGATGGGAGAACTAACGTTCTTCCTAGGCCTGCAAATTAAGCAGAAGAAGAATGGAATATTCATCTCCCAAGCCAAATACTGCAGAGAACTACTCAAAAAGTTTGGGATGGATGAATGCAAGGAGTATGATACTCCCATGAGCACCACTGCCGCACTTGATGCTGACGCAAAGGGTAAATCTGTCAGCCTGCCCATGTACAGGGGAATGATAGGTTCCCTCCTATACTTAACGGCAAGCAGACCTGATATCCAATTTAGTGTAGGCATGTGTGCTAGGTTTCAAGCCAACCCCAAGGAATCACACTTGACATGTGTTAAACGTATTTTGAGATACCTTGAGGGAACACAAGAACTTGGTCTCTGGTATCCCAGAGGTAACCAAGAGTTCTTGTGGGCTTACTCTGACTCTGATCATGCAGGTTATAAGACTGACAGAAAGAGCACCAGTGGACAATGCGCCTTTCTTGGTGGTTGTCTGGTGTCTTGGGCGAGCAAGAAGCAGACCTGCGTGTCCTTGTCATCCACTGAGGCAGAATACATTGCTGCAGCAAGTTGTTGTGCCCAAGTGTTGTGGCTGAAGAACCAGTTGAGAGATCTTGGCTTGGAATTCCCTGAGGCACCCATCCTCTGTGACAACACAAGCACAATCAGCCTAGCCAAGAATCCGGTTCAGCACACTAGGACAAAGCACATTGATGTCCGACATCATTTCATCAGAGACCATGTTCAAAAGAAAGATGTCAAAGTGCAGTTTGTTCCCACACAACAACAGCTTGCTGATATCTTCACCAAGCCTCTGGGGGTTGACCAATTTACTTTTATAAGAGGTGATTTGGGAATGGTAAACCCAAATGAAGTGTAAATTCTATTTATTTTACTTAAGTGTTTTAAAATACTTCAAGCAATACTAACTTAGGCATCGGAGTGCCAATCTTTGTTTTTTGCAGGTCCCTCAATGTTAAATCTTAAGTGCAACCGGAAACAAAACCACTTCCGGATGATCATCCACTGACGCTGGATGATTACTCAAGGCAACCAAGAGCACTTATCCAACAGAGAGCAAAACTACTTCCGGATGCTCTTTTACTGGCGCTGAGTGTTAAGTCAAAGTGAGCATGAGCGCCAGAGCCTGAACCAAAGGACATGTCACTTCAGCAACGTTTCAACTTCCCAAAGAAACGTTATGCCTTCTCTGACATAATGAAGCGACACGTGTCATCAGGTGTGTCGTTCCAACTTCAAATTTTACGTTACCCAATGTGTGAAAAGTTGAACGAACATGCCCATTTTGCCCTCCGTAGTTTTTGCCTATAAATAGATGTCATTTTTCACTTTCACTTTTTACTTGCATCACTTTTATTTTCACCATTCTCTCTGAAACCTTCATCTTCTTCATCTCTGTTCTTCATCTTTTCAATAACATTCTTCGCATTTCATCACATTCATTTCAACCCCACACAAAAATGGCCGGATCCCATGAAAATATTCCTGTTACCAAGAAACACAAGTCAAAACATTCCTCATCTAAGAAACACAAGTCCAAATCTGGGAAAACGCATCATGAACATTCTCGAAGATCTGGGCAAAGTGATGAACACCATGAAGAACAACCTGAAATTTCTGGGGAAACACCAGGACAGCATGAGAATACTCAGGGTCAGCCTGAATCTTCTGGACGAGTGGCTGAACAAATAGTGGCTTCTGAACAAGAAAGGGAAGCCCAGAGAAAAGGCAAAAAGAAGAAGGTTCAATTTGCTGAGGAGCCTTCTTCCAAGAGACAGAGGGTTGAGGAAGATGATCCCTCAATGTATAGAGATGGGCCATTAGAGCCAGTGGCCGCGAAGTTTGAGACTTCCACTCCTGTCTTCAACCATGGGCTGTACCTGGATCTAGACAGAATTGATGATCTAGGGTTCCCACACTTGCGCCCCTTCCTCGAGCGATATATGCCCTGGCTGAGCATCAACCAGGACTACAATGTCAACGTCCTGCGAGTGTTCTGTCAAACTCTCTCGGGCAGGGCAAAATTCAAGAAGGTTGATGGGAAGGAACAAATCCACAAGTTGTCTTTCACCGCCACAGTAAGGGGGAGATCCCTCAGGTTCACATGGAAGACGCTGAATGAACTGATGGGGATAACGGATGACAGCATGAATGAGTGGATGTATCCTGAGACACTCAAGTACAGTAAGGAAGATCTTGAGAAGCTATATGGCACCAGTGGGAAAAAGGTGTCCAAAATGTCTGATTCAAACAGACTGCTGTACTATGTGTACTCTCGGATGATGACTCATAAGGGGGGAAACTTCAACGAGTTCACCTTGGTTGACAATCCTTGGTTCCCCAGACTTCTCAACCAGCAACCTATCAATCCCGGACAGTTGATCTGCTTAGAGCTTCAGAGGTGGTTGGTCAATGATAAGTCAGGTCATCTTCCCTATCCCACCATCATCGCCTTCCTCCTTGAGAAGCACTTAATCAAAGCCACATCTGCTGTGGAGGAAGAAAATGTAAAGTGCAGACCTGTGGGAGCAACAAATATTGCGAAGATGGGCATCAGATACCTGAAACCTGCTAAGCCCACTCGATCAGGCTCACGTGCCAGCTCTGCTTCTGAGACATCTGTTCCCTCTGCATCTGGAGCAGGGGATCAAGAAGTGGACTCCCATGTTGGGCCAAGTCGTGCTGCAAAAGTGCCAGCGACTGTGAAGGCATTCGCTCAAGAGATCAAGGAAGAGCTTCTCCTTCAAATGACTGAGTCTTTGGTGGCCCCTCTAAGGCTTGATTGTGATGCTGGGTTCCAGCACCAAGGGGAGCGGATCCAGCGACTTGAGGACAGAGTTGGCCAAGTCGAACAGCAGCTTGCCAGGGTGGATGCCAAATTAGATCTCATCCTCCAACACCTACAAATTCCCCAACCACAACAAGGTAACCTACCTCCTCCTCCTCCTCCTCCTCCTCCTCCCCAAAATCCTCCTCCTCCTCCCTCTGACCACCCTCAACTACCTCCTCCTCCACCTAACACTCAACAACCACAGCCACCGCCCCAAAATGACCAACAACCCCCACCATCATCAACCACTGACCACCAATCCCAACCTTCCCCAACCCATGATAGCCAATCTCAACCCTCACCTACCCATGACCAACAAAACCAAGATTCACCCCAACAATCTCCTCGCCAATCTCCTCTAAACTCACCATCCACACCTCCCTCACCCACTCGCCCCAACGCACCTACTCGCTCACCTCTCCATCTCTCTGCTGAAACCTCGCCTACCATTGTCGACCCCAACTCTAGGCCTAGATCCAACCCCTTGGCCGACCACCTTGGGTTCCAAACCGCCATCCATCCCCTTAGCCACATCTACCTAAGAGACTACCCCCGCCTTCAGTGCATCCCTGAGAATCCTCATGAACCCTTTTACCCATTCACCCCCTTCACTGAATACTCCTCCACTTACCCCTATGAAGGCCTCTTTACACAACCTAACTTCTTCGACAGCACCTCCACTGCCTTTCCCAATCCTCCTCAGACTCCAGAACACCAAACTTCACCCACATCCTCTACATCTACCCTCTCACCTTCCCCTCCTAAGCGATATGGCCCTGAACCTCCACCACCCTCATCTCCCACTCCATCCCTGGCACTCACCCTCTTTGATGATGACAAAAGGGGGAGAGATACTCTGTCCGCTCTTCGCCTGGCTATGAACTCAAGGGATACTCTCAGTCAGCCATCACTTTGGATCGATGAGGACATCGCGGCTGCCCTTCGTCGTGCCATGGAATCCCAAAGGCTGGGTGGTGCTGAGAGCTTTATAAGGGAAGAAGCTATCCAGTTCATGCAGCGGCAAAGAATGGCTGAGCAAGGATCACAGTTGGAAATGGTTGTGGTTGAGCAGAATGAACATCCTTCACAGCCTGAGTCATCTTCATCAGACCCTCCTCCAACTAAGACAAATCAAGATATCCTCGAGGAGATTATGATGAGGTGGGGACTGAAGAGGACCATTCATCCCCCGATTGTGATCGCCAAGCCAATTCCTTCTACTTTTGGAACAACTTCTGCTCCTCCTCCTCGAGCTGAGCCAACATCTGCCCCTCCTCCCTCATCTGAGCCAACAGTCCAGTTCAGTGATTCTAGAAAGAAGGTCGTTGCTAGAAAACGCGCCAAGCACATTATTGCCTCCACTGAATCTGAGAGTGAGGAAGAAGAGACTCCCTCTGGTCAGCCTGAACAAGAATCTTCGTCTGTACGTGTTGAACAAGAGGTTCCAGTAGTACAAGCTGTTCCTATTCTGAAGGAGATCAAATTAGAGATAGAAGATATGACTCCTGAGGAATTTGAAAGATATGGATTCACAGACAAGATTACTTTTGATCAAATGGGTTGTCTGGATGCCGAGAGAGCAAAAGCCAATCCTCCTCAGCCAGTACCCAAGAGCAAAGGAAAGAGCAAAGGAAAGGGGAAGAGGAAAGCCCAGGAAGTTGAGGATGACCCCAACTTCCCTGTATGGAATGTAAAGATCCGGGCTGTCCACTATCCTGATGGTGTTGTCATCCCCTTCGATGATGCCACAGGGTTCCCTGGGTATGAAGAGGTGGAGAACATGAAGAGGGCATTTGATGAGTCCATTGAGTCAGAGAGACTCAGAAGGCAGAGGGATGAAGAAGAGCTTCAGCGGATAATTGCCCAGATTGACAAGAATGTTCATGAGGCTGAACTAGCTAAGCTCCAGAAAGAGAGTGAAGAAAGACAGAAGGAGAGGGAAAAGAAAAAGAAACCCAAACCCTGAACCCCCAATCCAAACCTTCTTTTAACTTAGAAATTTTTTGCATACTTTCATACTTGCTTAGTGTAATCTACTTGCATATGTTCTTTACTTGTACATTTTGCTTGAATATATACTTCTGACTTGTAACTTTTGTTTATCAATGATACTTGTTCTTATCTATCGCTCTTATTCTTTCGTTAATCTTTCATATGAACTAAATCGATAAATATAAGTTTGTCATCATCAAAAAGGGGGAGAATGTTAGAATCTTAAGTTTTGATGAAGACTAAAATATGAAAGAACTTAGAAAGTAATAGGAAAACTTAGAACCCTAAGTTGAAGCGCAACCGGATGAGATCTTACTTCCGGATAGACTAGGACTGGCGCTTGCTGATAAATAGTTCATCCCCCAGCGAGAGCAAGTAATTCACTAAGGAATTAACTTAGTCCATGAGCAATAGATAAACAAATCCTTTAGACTAAGCTAAGAGTCAACCGGAAGTGAATTTGCTTCCTGATAGATTTCTACTGGCGCAGACTGACAGAAGAGATATAACCCCAAGCGTCAGTGAATAAGCCTCGTCAAGTGGAATCACTTCCTGATAAACTTTCACTAGCGCAGACTGATAGAACATGATAACACTAAGCGTCAGTGAATATAAGCAACGTCCAGTAAAAGTGCTTCCGATAGCTTAGTGACTAGCGCTGGCTGTTGAAGTGACCTAACACTGAGAGAGAGTAAGTAATCCTTCATCCAGTGAATTTGCTTCCTGATGTAGAAGTACTTCCTGATATAAGGAACTTACCACTTAGGAAAAGAACACTCTCACTGCATGTGACTATATGTTCATATTGTTAAACTAACACTCAGTGCAGCACACTCAGTAGAATTGCTTCCGGATGAGAATCTGCTTCCGCAAGCAATCAGAATGTCAGATGTTGCAGTGTCAGAATGCTTATGTCAGAGCAGAGGTGTCAGGACTACTTTTCAGAGATAAAGCAAGTCAACCCTGCTATGCATTAATGAAGCATTTATTGGGCAAACGGTAACATGGGAAAAACGGTCAAATTCAAACGGCTCTCCCACCTACCAAGAGTTCAAATGTTTGAAGACTATATAAAGGGAGCTCAACTTCATTTATGACACATTCATTACAATTGATTATTCTTGAGAGAAGTTAGAGCGAGAAACAAGAGAAATCTTCAAAGCATTCAAGGCTGCCCAGAAAAAGAAAAGAGCATTTAACACTTTGAGTGATTCTTCACCTACTTATTCTGTACTCATTGTAGTTAAGTCTCTTCTTGTTATAAGAGCAATTAATTGTGCTTAAGTGTGTAACACCATCTGTTCTTTGAGAGAACTTAGTTTGTAAAATCCTTTAAGTGTAAAGGTTAACCCCTCCTTGCTCGGTGTGAGGGGGAGCTAGTTAGAAAGGTTGCAAGTGATCCCGTCTAAAACTTGTGGTTGTAAGGTTGCAAGTGATCCCGTCCAAAACTTGTGGTTGTAAGGTTTCAGGTGAACCCGATTTAAAACCTGAGATAGTGGAACTCGGCCTGGGTGGTTGAGACTGGACGTAGGTCAGGTAGACCGAACCAGTATAAATCTTGTGTTCGTTTTAAATTAAGTATTTATTTTTATAGCACAATTCACCCCCCTCTTGTGCATCCAATACTTTCATGTACCACACTCTAGAGAATAATGTCACCAAAACGCAAAAACTAGATTGAAATGGTCAAAATCCAAACTTGTGCTCCTTTTAGTGCTAAAACGTGCAATTAGGCTTAAACGAGTTATGTTCATGCATTTGGCAAACTTTTGGTGTTTGTTGACCAAATGTACCATACTCTAGAGAATAATGTCACTAAAACGCAAATACTAGATTGAAATGGTCAAAATCCAAACTTGTGCTCCTTTTAGTGCTAAAACGTGCAATTGGGCTTAAAACGAGTTATGGTGATGCACTTGGCAAACTTTTGGTGTTTGTTCACCAGAAGTACCACACTCTAGAGAATAATGTCACTAAAACGCAAAAACTAGATTGAAATGGTCAAAATCCAAACTTGGGCTCCTTTTAGTGCTAAAACGTGCAATTGGGCTTAAAACGAGTTATGGTGATGCACTTGGCAAACTTTTGGTGTTTGTTCACCAAAAGTACCACACTCTAGAGAATAATGTCACTAAAATGCAAAAACTAGATTGAAATGGTCACAATCCAAACTTGTGCTTTTTTAGTACTAAAACGTACAATTGGGCTTTAAACGAGTTATGTTCATGCAGTTGGCAAACTTTTGGTGTTTGTTGACCAAATGTACCACACTCTAGAGAATAATGTCACTAAAACGCAAAAACTAGATTGAAATGGTCAAAATCCAAACTTGTGCTCCTTTAGTGCTAAAAGGTGCAATTCGGCTTAAAACGAGTTATGTTCATGCATTTGGCAAACTTTTGGTGTTTGTTGACCAAATGTACCCCAATCTAGAGAATAATGTCACTAAAACGCAAAAACTAGATTGAAATGGTCAAAATCCAAACTTGTGCTCCTTTTAGTGCTAAAACGTGAATTGGGCTTAAAACGAGTTATGTTCATGCATTTGGCAAACGTTTGGTGTTTGTTGACCAAATGTACCATACTCTAGAGAATAATGTCACTAAAACGCAAATACTAGATTGAAATGGTCAAAATCCAAACTTGTGCTCCTTTTAGTGCTAAAACGTGCAATTGGGCTTAAAACGAGTTATGGTGATGCACTTGGCAAACTTTTGGTGTTTGTTCACCAGAAGTACCACACTCTAGAGAATAATGTCACTAAAACGCAAAAACTAGATTGAAATGGTCAAAATCCAAACTTGGGCTCCTTTTAGTGCTAAAACGTGCAATTGGGCTTAAAACGAGTTATGGTGATGCACTTGGCAAACTTTTGGTGTTTGTTCACCAAAAGTACCACACTCTAGAGAATAATGTCACTAAAATGCAAAAACTAGATTGAAATGGTCACAATCCAAACTTGTGCTTTTTTTAGTACTAAAACGTACAATTGGGCTTTAAACGAGTTATGTTCATGCAGTTGGCAAACTTTTGGTGTTTGTTGACCAAATGTACCACACTCTAGAGAATAATGTCACTAAAACGCAAAAACTAGATTGAAATGGTCAAAATCCAAACTTGTGCTCCTTTAGTGCTAAAAGGTGCAATTCGGCTTAAAACGAGTTATGTTCATGCATTTGGCAAACTTTTGGTGTTTGTTGACCAAATGTACCCCAATCTAGAGAATAATGTCACTAAAACGCAAAAACTAGATTGAAATGGTCAAAATCCAAACTTGTGCTCCTTTTAGTGCTAAAACGTGAATTGGGCTTAAAACGAGTTATGTTCATGCATTTGGCAAACGTTTGGTGTTTGTTGACCAAAACTACCACACTCTAGAGAATAATGTCACTAAAACGCAAAAACTAGATTGAAATGGTCAAAATCCAAACTTGTGCCCCTTGTTGTGCTAAAACGTGCAATTGGGCTTAAAACAAGTTATGGTGATGCATTTGGCAAAATTTTGGTGTTTGTTCACCAAAAGTGCCACACTCTAGAGAATAATGTCACTAAAACGCAAAAACTAGATTGGAATGGTCAAAATCCAAACTTGGGCTCTTTTTAGTGCTAAAACGAGCAATTGGGCTTAAAACGCGTTATGGTGATGCATTTGGAAAACTTTTGGTGTTTGTTGACCAAAAGTATCACAGTCTAGAGAATAATGTCACTAAAACACAAAAACTAGATTGAAATGGTCAAAATCCAAACTTGTGCTCCTTTTAGTGCTAAAACGTGCAATTAGGCTTAAACGAGTTATGTTCATGCATTTGGCAAACTTTTGGTGTTTGTTGACCAAATGTACCATACTCTAGAGAATAATGTCACTAAAACGCAAATACTAGATTGAAATGGTCAAAATCCAAACTTGTGCTCCTTTTAGTGCTAAAACGTGCAATTGGGCTTAAAACGAGTTATGGTGATGCACTTGGCAAACTTTTGGTGTTTGTTCACCAGAAGTACCACACTCTAGAGAATAATGTCACTAAAACGCAAAAACTAGATTGAAATGGTCAAAATCCAAACTTGGGCTCCTTTTAGTGCTAAAACGTGCAATTGGGCTTAAAACGAGTTATGGTGATGCACTTGGCAAACTTTTGGTGTTTGTTCACCAAAAGTACCACACTCTAGAGAATAATGTCACTAAAATGCAAAAACTAGATTGAAATGGTCACAATCCAAACTTGTGCTTTTTTTAGTACTAAAACGTACAATTGGGCTTTAAACGAGTTATGTTCATGCAGTTGGCAAACTTTTGGTGTTTGTTGACCAAATGTACCACACTCTAGAGAATAATGTCACTAAAACGCAAAAACTAGATTGAAATGGTCAAAATCCAAACTTGTGCTCCTTTAGTGCTAAAAGGTGCAATTCGGCTTAAAACGAGTTATGTTCATGCATTTGGCAAACTTTTGGTGTTTGTTGACCAAATGTACCCCAATCTAGAGAATAATGTCACTAAAACGCAAAAACTAGATTGAAATGGTCAAAATCCAAACTTGTGCTCCTTTTAGTGCTAAAACGTGAATTGGGCTTAAAACGAGTTATGTTCATGCATTTGGCAAACATTTGGTGTTTGTTGACCAAAACTACCACACTCTAGAGAATAATGTCACTAAAACGCAAAAACTAGATTGAAATGGTCAAAATCCAAACTTGTGCCCCTTGTTGTGCTAAAACGTGCAATTGGGCTTAAAACAAGTTATGGTGATGCATTTGGCAAAATTTTGGTGTTTGTTCACCAAAAGTGCCACACTCTAGAGAATAATGTCACTAAAACGCAAAAACTAGATTGGAATGGTCAAAATCCAAACTTGGGCTCTTTTTAGTGCTAAAACGAGCAATTGGGCTTAAAACGCGTTATGGTGATGCATTTGGAAAACTTTTGGTGTTTGTTGACCAAAAGTATCACAGTCTAGAGAATAATGTCACTAAAACACAAAAACTAGATTGAAATGGTCAAAATCCAAACTTGTGCTCCTTTTAGTGCTACAACGTGCAATTAGGCTTAAAACGAGTTATGTTCATGCATTTGGCAAACTTTTGGTGTTTGTTGACCCAATGTACCACACTCTAGAGAATAATGTCACCAAAACGCAAAAACTAGATTGAAATGGTTAAAATCCAAACTTGTGCTCCTTTTAGTGCTAAAACGTGCAATTAGGCTTAAAACGAGTTATGTTCATGCATTTGGCAAACTTTTGGTGTTTGTTGACCAAATGTACCACACTCTAGAGAATAATGTCACTAAAACAAAAATACTAGATGGAAATGGTCAAAATCCAAACTTGTGCTCCTTTTAGTGCTAAAACGTGCAATTGGGCTTAAAACGAGTTATGGTGATGCACTGGCAAACTTTTGGTGTTTGTTCACCAGAAGTACCACACTCTAGAGAATAATGTCACTAAAACGCAAAAGCTAGATTGAAATGGTCAAATTCCAAACTTGTTCCTTGTTGTGCTAAAACGTGCAATTGGGCTTAAAACGAGTTATGGTAATGCATTTGGCAAAATTTTGGTGTTTGTTCACCACAAGTGCCACACTCTAGAGAATAATGTCACTAAAACGCAAAAACTAGATTGGAATGGTCAAAATCCAAACTTGGGCTCTTTTTAGTGCTAAAACGAGCAATTGGGCTTAAAACGCGTTATGGTGATGCATTTGGAAAACTTTTGGTGTTTGTTGACCAAAAGTATCACAGTCTAGAGAATAATGTCACTAAAACACAAAAACTAGATTGAAATGGTCAAAATCCAAACTTGTGCTCCTTTTAGTGCTACAACGTGCAATTAGGCTTAAAACGAGTTATGTTCATGCATTTGGCAAACTTTTGGTGTTTGTTGACCCAATGTACCACACTCTAGAGAATAATGTCACCAAAACGCAAAAACTAGATTAAATGGTCAAAATCCAAACTTGTGCTCCTTTTAGTGCTAAAACGTGCAATTAGGCTTAAAACGAGTTATATTCATGCATTTGGCAAACTTTTGGTGTTTGTTGACCAAATGTACCACATTCTAGAGAATAATGTCACTAAAACGCAAATACTAGATTGAAATGGTCAAAATCCAAACTAGTGCTCCTTTTAGTGTTAAAACGTGCTATTGGGCTTAAAACGAGTTATGGTGATGCACTTGGCAAACTTTTGGTGTTTGTTCACCAGAAGTACCACACTCTAGAGAATAATGTCACTAAAACGCAAAAACTAGATTGAAATGGTCAAAATCCAAACTTGGGCTCCTTTTAGTGCTAAAACGTGCAATTGGGCTTAAAACGAGTTATGGTGATGCACTTGGCAAACTTTTGGTGTTTGTTCACCAAAAGTACCACACTCTAGAGAATAATGTCACTAAAATGCAAAAACTAGATTGAAATGGTCAAAATCCAAACTTGTGCTTTTTTAGTGCTAAAACGTACAATTGGGCTTTAAACGAGTTATGTTCATGCAGTTGGCAAACTTTTAGTGTTTGTTGACCAAATGTACCACACTCTAGAGAATAATGTCACTAAAACGCAAAAACTAGATTGAAATGGTCAAAATCCAAACTTGTGCTCCTTTTAGTGCTAAAAGGCCCAATTCGGTTTAAATCGAGTTATGTTCATGCATTTGGCAAACTTTTGGTGTTTGTTGACCAAATGTACCCCAATCTAGAGAATAATGTCACTAAAACGCAAAAACTAGATCGAAATGGTCAAAATCCAAACTTGTGCTCCTTTTAGTGCTGAAAGATGCAATTCGGCTTAAAACGAGTTATGTTCATGCATTTGGCAAACTTTTGGTGTTTGTTGACCAAATGTACCCCAATCTAGAGAATAATGTCACTAAAACGCAAAAACTAGATTGAAATGGTCAAAATCCAAACTTGTGCTCCTTTTAGTGCTAAAACGTGAATTGGGCTTAAAACGAGTTATGTTCATGCATTTGGCAAACGTTTGGTGTTTGTTGACCAAAACTACCACACTCTAGAGAATAATGTCACAAAAACGCAAAAACTAGATTGAAATGGTCAAAATCCAAACTTGTGCCCCTTGTTGTGCTAAAACGTGTAATTGGGCTTAAAACAAGTTATGGTGATGCATTTGGCAAAATTTTGGTGTTTGTTCACCAAAAGTGCCACACTCTAGAGAATAATGTCACTAAAACGCAAAAACTAGATTGGAATGGTCAAAATCCAAACTTGGGCTCTTTTTAGTGCTAAAACGAGCAATTGGGCTTAAAACGCGTTATGGTGATGCATTTGGAAAACTTTTGGTGTTTGTTGATGATTGGACCAAATTTCATACCTTTAAGCATGTGCATTTGAGCTTAATTAGTGTGGTCTATTTGTTATATTTGATCATTATTGGTACATTTTTATGCGCATGCTTATGTATAAATATTTGAAGAATAACAGCCATATTACTTGCATTTTATGAAACCAAGGGTATTTTGGTCATTTTGACTATGTGATGTGTTTCTTATGTAGGGGGGTCCCAAGTGGGCCCCATACACCCTTGGTGGAGCTTCAGTGGAGATAACTTGGCAAGAAGGAAGGCTAGATGACAAGCACTCAGGTTCACATCCGGAAGTGGATTTACATCCGGAAGTGGATTTATATCCGGAAGCAAACGTGCTGGCGCTGGCGGACAAAGAGTTGCATCAGGGAGTGGATTCTCATCCAGTGGATTCTCATCCGGAAGTGAATGTGCTCGCGCTTGTAGTATGAAGTCCTGCATCCGGAAGCCAAAGTCCATCAGTCAGCGAGTGCAAGAGTCAGACTGCACAATGATCAGAAATGTCAACTACTTTTCAGAAGTCTTTGGTGCAGAGTTAATTTAAGGCAAAGTCAACCCTGCAGCTTGAAGTTACTTGGGGAGCATCTTTCCAAATGAGGCAAAATTGGCGCCAAGGTCAAATTCAAGTCTGGAGGGCTCATTAAGGGCAAAAAGGGAAGCACAATCACTTGAGGAAAAAGGAGGAACCTTTGAAAATGCATGGAGATGAGATCTAGTCCACATTCATCCTAACTTTTACCAAATACCAAAAATACCCTTTGGGCGATAATCCCAAAGCTACTCACCACTATAAAACCCCAAAACGTAACTAACTTACACACACCTGAACTTCACTGACTTCACTTTCACTTTCTCTCTCTCCTCTAACAAACTCTCTCAACTCCATCTTCATCTTCTTCATCTCTTTCACCTCGCAACCTCCGCCATGCCCAGAATCTCACAACTACCTTCATCCGCCTTCATCTCCATGTCAGGCTAGATCGCCTATCCTTCTTCTCCAAGGAAATGTGCTTGTAGACTTAACCTATGGCTTCATATGCTTGTAATTTTCTCTTTTAGGTTTCAAGCTAGATGTAAATTTTTGCCTATGTATGACCTTGATTAGGCGTGTATAGGTTAGACATCTAGTTTTAGGTGTTCTACTTTATGTTAGCTTGAAAACCTCTCTTGATTGTTAAGGACATGAAAACCGAGGCTTAATTCTTGTAGTTTCATATATGTATGTGTGTGCGATTAGCTCCTCTTACATTTGTGGAATGAATTTGTTTCTTAAGTGCTATAGATTTGGTACTTAATGTTGCTTAGGTATGTTCTTGGCTTGAAAGAGCTTAAGCCTTAATTAAATTAGTTAAACTCTTGTAGACTTCTTTGATTAAAGAGATCTTGAGAATTTAACTAGTTTATATTAAGAAGAACAAGTATATGAAGTCCGATTAAACATAAGCACGGAGTACTTGGAGAAGGAGGTACATCTCATCCATACTTTCACTCATTCACTTTTGATTCTGTTAGTTGTAGTTTAGATTAGTTTTAATTAGTCTTACATACAAAACCTGCACACAACCTGTTTGATAATTTGCTTAACTTGTAATTAATTGACCTAAGCAAGAGATAAAACCGAACTGTGAATTGACCTAGGACTTGCTGCTAACTATTGTAGTTTAATTCTAGTTTTATTTGCTTTAGCTCTTTTTAGACGACGAAAAAGAGTTAAATCAAATTGGCGCCGTTGCCGGTTTGGTTGAATTCTTTCTTGTCTTAGGTTTTTAGTTACATTTTCTTAGTTTTTGTTGTAGGTGATTTTTAGTTGTAGGACTTTGCTGTGATTTTTACTGGTGTTTTTGTCTGTCATTTTTCTGGATTTTCTGGATTTTGCTGCATATTCTGCTGGTATTGGTGTTTGTCTTGCTGATTTGTTTTGCAGAGACTAATTGCTTGGCTGTTTAGTTTCCACTGCATATAGTTGCACTTAGTGAATTGCATGAACCCTACCACATCACTAGTGCCATTGGATAGAGAGATTAATAAGACTCTTAGAGACCTTAAGAAAAAGAAAAAGCACGAGAAGCAAGCTAGTAAGCAATCTGTAGGATCCACATCAAAGCCACACAATTCATCTGTCGCTTCTAATACCACAATCCTAGACCAGCATTTTATTATGGCAGAAAGGAGAGAGGACCATAGAGAACATCAGAGAGAGGCAAGAGAACATGAACATGAGCGTGAGCGACGTGAAAGGAGAGAGCAAGAGGATGAACATCATTTTGAGGGGGGTAGGCAATTACATGATGATGATAGACCTATGCGTGAATTCACACAGTCATATGCATCATTTGCACCACAAGGTTTTTATGCTAACCCCGCTAACTTTGAGATCAAAGGATCTCTTCTTGCTCATCTGCCTAAGTTTACAGGTTTTCCGCATGAGGATGCTCACACACACCTCCTTGGCCTCTATCATACTTGTTCCTCCATGAAGCCACCTAATGCAGACCTGGATGACGTTCTGTTGCGAGTGTTCCAGTTTTCCTTGGAAGGAAAAGCCAAGGAGTGGCTCTTGAACCTGCCTACTCATTATGCCACTCTTTCTTGGGAGCAACTTAAGAAGGTGTTCTTAGACCGCTATTTTCCACTCTCCAAGATATCAAAGTTGCGGAAAGACATCACAGGTGTTCAGCAATTCTCTCAGGAGACATTCTATGAATATTGGAGCCGGTTCAACACCTTGGTGAACTTGTGCCCCAATCACAACATCTCCAAAGGCAATTTGGTCCAGTACTTTTATGATGGCCTGGTGCCACAGCTCAAGATGAGTGTGGATGCTGCTTCTAATGGCTCACTTTTCAACTTATCAGCCAATGAAGGATGGAACTTATTTTCAACCATGGCCTCTAATCACCAGAATTTTTATGGACGTGATGCTTTGTATGGTGCTGCGCCAAAGGTTGCCTCTGTGAGTAGTGATGACAAGCTGTACAACTCTATTAAGAGGCTGACTGAGAGCCTCAGTCGGATGGATGGACGCTTTGTTCAGCCTACTCCTTGTGTTGATGATTCTATGGCCTTGGTGGCCTCATCCTGTGATCACTGTGGCTCGTCCATGCACCTACCCTCAGACTGTCCATCCCAAGCGGAAGTGGCGGCCATGTATAACAATGCTAGGCCTCCAGCCAAATATGATCCTTACTCTTCCACGTACAATCCGGGATGGAGGGACCACCCGAACTTTAAGTGGGGGGGAGGTTCAAACCAAGCCACAAATTTCAGCTCTTTCCAGCCACAGCAACAGCCTAAGTGGGGGGGAGGTAACTACCAAGCTGCTAATGCCTATCCCTCACAACAAGTCTATGGTTCATATCAAGGGAGGCCTAACTCTAATGATCAAAGGTACAGGCCGAATCAACAAGCTAATGTTCCTCCTCCATTTATGAAGAATAATGATCCAGCTCATGCTCCTCCATCTAGTTCTTCGACATCTCAACAAGATACTATGTACCAGATGATGTCAAGTTTAATGGAAAAATTTGGAGAAGGTCTAAAGAAAGATGTAACTACCTTAGTTTCTCAAATGTTTAATGAAAAAGCTGAGCAGGAAGCAAAGAAAGGTGGATTGCCGTCTAATGTGGTGATTAATCCTCAAAACATTCATTCTATGCACCTAAGAAGTGGACGGAAATATGGTGATGCATATGAATATGAGGAGGAAGAGGAGCAAACACAACTACCTTTTGAGGCTGAGCAGAGTCAGTTGAATGAGGGAGGTCACTCTAGCCTCCAGAATGATTTTGTTGGTGATCAGATGCATGAAGAGGCTGTACTGAGTCCTCCTCTTGATAAACCACTCGATGAGGCTGAGAGTCTGACTAAGAAGAGTGAGGAAGCTGAGACCTCACAAGAGGAGAAGAGGAAGGAGATTGCAGAGGGAAAGCGCAAAGTTGGAGAATCTTCTTCGCAAGAACAACCTAATCAGCAAGGAGATGAGTCTCCTAGAGGTAAGTCTGTTGACCCTAAATATTTACCTTTTCCTAACTCGTATGCTTTAGTTAAGAAACAACATGATGATGAGTTAGAAAAGGAAATGCTCAATTTATTCTCTAAGCTTGAAGTGAATGTACCTATACTTGTACTGTTGAAACAAATGCCTAAATGTGCAAAGTTTTTAAAGGATCTGTGTACTAACAAGAGAGTTGGTAATGTAAGTAACAAGGTCCAATTAAGGACTAATGTTTCGTCTCTCTTAAAAGGGCACCTGCCCTCAAAGTGCAAAGATCCTGGATCTTTCACTATCCCTTGTCAGATAGGGAAACTTAGTTTTGGGAAAGCACTTCTTGATTTAGGGGTGATTTAACTCTTTTTCGTCGTCTAAAAAGAGCTAAAGCAAATAAAACTAGAATTAAACTACAATAGTTAGCAGCAAGTCCTAGGTCAATTCACAGTTCGGTTTTATCTCTTGCTTAGGTCAATTAATTACAAGTTAAGCAAATTATCAAACAGGTTGTGTGCAGGTTTTGTATGTAAGACTAATTAAAACTAATCTAAACTACAACTAACAGAATCAAAAGTGAATGAGTGAAAGTATGGATGAGATGTACCTCCTTCTCCAAGTACTCCGTGCTTATGTTTAATCGGACTTCATATACTTGTTCTTCTTAATATAAACTAGTTAAATTCTCAAGATCTCTTTAATCAAAGAAGTCTACAAGAGTTTAACTAATTTAATTAAGGCTTAAGCTCTTTCAAGCCAAGAACATACCTAAGCAACATTAAGTACCAAATCTATAGCACTTAAGAAACAAATTCATTCCACAAATGTAAGAGGAGCTAATCGCACACACATACATATATGAAACTACAAGAATTAAGCCTCGGTTTTCATGTCCTTAACAATCAAGAGAGGTTTTCAAGCTAACATAAAGTAGAACACCTAAAACTAGATGTCTAACCTATACACGCCTAATCAAGGTCATACATAGGCAAAATTTACATCTAGCTTGAAACCTAAAAGAGAAAATTACAAGCATATGAAGCCATAGGTTAAGTCTACAAGCACATTTCCTTGGAGAAGAAGGATAGGCGATCTAGCCTGACATGGAGATGAAGGCGGATGAAGGTAGTTGTGAGATTCTGGGCATGGCGGAGGTTGCGAGGTGAAAGAGATGAAGAAGATGAAGATGGAGTTGAGAGAGTTTGTTAGAGGAGAGAGAGAAAGTGAAAGTGAAGTCAGTGAAGTTCAGGTGTGTGTAAGTTAGTTACGTTTTGGGGTTTTATAGTGGTGAGTAGCTTTGGGATTATCGCCCAAAGGGTATTTTTGGTATTTGGTAAAAGTTAGGATGAATGTGGACTAGATCTCATCTCCATGCATTTTCAAAGGTTCCTCCTTTTTCCTCAAGTGATTGTGCTTCCCTTTTTGCCCTTAATGAGCCCTCCAGACTTGAATTTGACCTTGGCGCCAATTTTGTCTCATTTGGAAAGATGCTCCCCAAGTAACTTCAAGCTGCAGGGTTGACTTTGCCTTAAATTAACTCTGCACCAAAGACTTCTGAAAAGTAGTTGACATTTCTGATCATTGTGCAGTCTGACTCTTGCACTCGCTGACTGATGGACTTTGGCTTCCGGATGCAGGACTTCATACTACAAGCGCGAGCACATTCACTTCCGGATGAGAATCCACTGGATGAGAATCCACTCCCTGATGCAACTCTTTGTCCGCCAGCGCCAGCACGTTTGCTTCCGGATATAAATCCACTTCCGGATGTGAACTTGCATCCTGATGCCAAGACTGTCCGCCAGCACCAGCACGTTTGCTTCCGGATGTGAACCTGAGTGCTTGTCATCTAGCCTTCCTTCTTGCCAAGTTATCTCCACTGAAGCTCCAACAAGGGTGTATGGGGCCCACTTGGGACCCCCCTACATAAGGAACACATCACATAGTCAAAATGACCAAAATACCCTTGGTTTCATAAAATGCAAGTAATATGGCTGTTATTCTTCAAATATTTATACATAAGCATGCGCATAAAAATGTACCAATAATGATCAAATATAACAAATAAACCACACTAATTAAGCTCAAATGCACATGCTTAAAGGTATGAAATTTGGTCCAATCAAATCCCCCACACTTAATCTTTGCACTCCGGGCAAAGTCATATAAAAGATTAACTTAATCATTAAGCATAGTGAAGGCAATTGGAATTATCATAGAATACAAGTAGATCTTCTTGAACCTTTCCCTAGAACTTCGCATAGGCCAAATCTAAGAATACAAAGCGAATGCAAGTTTAACAAGCAACTAGGCTTAAGGAGGAGTGCCAATTGAGATTTTTCCTCACCGGATAAAGTGTTTAAACTCATTCACTCAAGTTAGGAAAAATGCCTAACTAGGGACTTGTGATCACTCTTTGGCTCAATGCACTTGACCATCACCATAAGCTTGTAATAGCTCTAAATTCTCCACCCATTATTATGCATGGCACAACCAAATCTAGGGGACTTTGTGGTTTAAATGGAAGGCTAATAATGAATGGTGAATGATGGAAAATAGTCAATGACCAATGATATAAACAAGTTACCACCACATATGCATGCAATACAATGAATACAATTCCACTAAGCATGCTACATCTCTTTTTCCAAGCACTTTGTGCTTCTCTCAATTTTTCTTTTAACTCAAATGCCTTTGGCATACATAAGCACTTTGTGCTTTTCTTTCTCTTTTTTTTACTTAGGCCTTCGGCCTTATATTTTTTTTTTTTCTTTTCTTTTGCTTTTTCTTGGCCCTTGGCCACCTCTCTTTTCTTCTTTTTCACTCAAGGGCTCTCGGCCTCTTTTATTTCTCACAATGTAGCATGCTTTACACCAGATACAACAATACAAAGCTAATATAAATGCAAGCATATGCTATAGTCACTCATTCAAACATCGGTCAAGGTGATAGAAAAGAATAGTGAATGGCCCAAAGGGGTTAAATCAAAGGATAATATTTTTGGTTGGCTTAGTGTTTGGGTCATAAGGGTTTAGAAAGAAACGCCCCTTTCATTTTCAATCATACCATGCATTGTGATTTTGAACAAGAGCTAGGACAAGTTCTAGGAGGTCAAGTAACTATTGGCCCACTCAATTCGGTTGGAGGCTTCTCACATTTATAGCTTACTCTAATCAGTCACTTCCTCCTCAAGAAAAGTTAAATGAAAAACTAACACCCTCTTTATACCTTAAAAGTGCCCCAAGCAATGCCCTAAGTAGTCATTCCAAAAATTCTACTCACACACTAGAGGACAACTCCATTTGCTTTCAAGAGCCATAATCAAGTCAAATTTTCAAGAAAAATCATGCCAAATAAATCCAAAAACCAAGTGTGAAAGCTTTGAATCAGACCACTTTTAAGCACATAATACACCTCCCCCACACTTAAAGCATACATTGTCCTCAATGGACCAATCAAATCAAGTAGGAAGATGTATTTGAAAGGCAAAGCAGCAAAATAAAAGGCAGGGCAGATCCAACAAACAAATGGCTCATATGCATGTATTATTAACAAGACTACACTAAACACAACCTAAAAATTTTTTTTTTTTTTTTTTTTTTTTTTTTTTTTTTTTTACTCACTGACGCTCAGGAAGCCTAATTGAATTCAGACTCAAGCTGCTAGGCTTCCGGAAGCAAAAATGCTACCGGAAGTAGAACTGCTATAGGAAGTCACTCTAGGTTCAAATTCTAATCTCACCCCTAGCGGAAGCAAACATGCTACCGGAAGCAAAATTGCTTCCGGATGCATCGACGCTTGTGCACAATGAACTTCATCCCCTAGCGGAAGCAAAGTGAACAAAATCTGATCCTAAGTAGCAAAGTCTAAGTGAGAGCTTCCGGAAGCAAAAGCACTTCCGAATGCAAAATCCTCTATTTCCTCAATGACACTTCCTGACACAAATAGGCATCCCCCAACACTAATGAAATTTTTCATATTTAAACAACCTAACAAACCTAAACAAAATCCTAAATTTAAACATAATCCTAATTTTTTTTCTAATTCTAACATCGTCCCCCACACTTAAGAATTTGCAATAAAAGAATAAGTGAGGAAAGGAAAGAAACGACCTTTAGGGAGGCTTGAAATTCTCCTTATACAATTTGAGCAAGTGGCCATTGACCTTGTACACACGGCCATCCTTGAGATTCTTGATCTCAACCATCCCAAAGTCATGAGACTTGAGCACTTCATAAGGTCCTTGCCACTTGTCTTTAAGCTTGCCTCCTCCACAAAATTTGAATCTCACGCGATAGCACAAGACAAGATCTCCCTCCTTGAACTGCTTCCTCAGAATGCCACTATCATGAATGGCCTTAGTCTTCTCTTTCAGGATCCTTGAGTTCTCAAAAGCTTCATTCCTCAGCTCCTCAAGCTCACTCAGAGTCAACTGCCTTTCTTGAGCAGCAGCATCCATATCCTCAATACAAGATTTAACTGCCCAATAAGACTTGTGCTGCAGCTCAACTGGTAGATGACAAGCCTTTCCATATATGAGCCGATAAGGAGACATGCCAATAGGAGTCTTGAATGAAGTCCTATATGCCCAGAGAGCTTCTTCAAGTCTCAAACTCCAATCCTTCCTACTTGGCTTCACAATTCGCTCAAGGATGTTTTTAATTTGCCTATTGCTCACCTCAGCTTCTCCATTGGTTTGGGGATGGTAGGGTGTAGAAACCTTGTGATTCACCCCAAATTGACTGAGCAATGAAGACATAAGCTTGTTACAGAAATGAGACCCTTGATCACTCACCAAAGCCTTAGGAACTCCAAACCGGCAAAAGATATTAGACTTCAAAAATTTCAACACAGCCCTCGCATCATTGGCTCTGGTTGGCACAGCTTCCACCCACCTAGATAGGTAGTCCACTGCCAGCAGAATATATGTGTAGCCGTTAGATGGTGGAAAAGGTCCCATAAAATCTATACCCCAAACATCAAAAGGGTCACAGTATAGCATTGGCACTTGAGGCATCTCTTGTCTCTTCCCCATACTTCCAAACCTTTGGCATTTGTCACAAGACTTGCAATACTCAAATGCGTCTTTAAACAGAGTAGGCCAATAGAAACCGGCCTCCAGAATCTTCCTTGAAGTCTTTTTAGCACCAAAGTGTCCTCCACAAGCTAGTGAATGACAAAACTCTAGGATTGATGGAACTTCCTCATCTTGCACACACTTTCTGATTATTTGATCATTACATAGCCTCCACAAGTGCGGCTCATCCCAAATATAGTAGCTAGCATCCCTCTTCAACTTTTGGACTTGATGCTTGTTCAGAGATGGTGAAGTGACTTCGGCAACAAGGTAGTTCACAAGATGAGCATACCAAGGATCTTTCTTTGCATTTAAGGCACATAATAAGGCATCTGGGAAGATATCACAAATAAGAGAAGAATCATCAACACCTTCCACATCCTTTGGCAAACGGCTCAAATGATCAGCTACCAAGTTCTCTTTTCCAGTTCTGTCTTTGATCTCCAACTCAAATTCTTGTAACAGCAACACCCATCGCAAGAGCCTGGGCTTTGTTTGTGGCTTGGACAGTAAATAACGAACAGCTGCATGATCTGTGAATACAGTTACTTTGGAATGAAGTAAGTATTGCCGAAATTTATCTAGACCGAAGACAATGGCAAATAATTCCTTCTCAGTGGTTGTATAATTCCTTTGGGCTCTATCCAAAGTCTTAGACGCATAAGCAATCACCCTTGGCAAAGAATCATGCCTCTGGCCGAGCATAGCTCCCAACGCTTCGTTGGAAGCATCACATGATAGCTCAAAAGGAAGCTCCCAATTAGGTGCAACCAAGATAGGAGGAGAAATAAGCCTTGACTTCAACTCAACAAAGGCTTCCTTACAAGAATTAGAAAAGTCAAACTCGGCTTCTTTTTGAAGTAGATGAGATAAAGGAGCAGCAATTTGGCTGAAGCCCTTGATAAATCTTCGATAAAATCCCACATGTCCTAAAAAGGACCTCAACTCCTTCAAGCAAGTAGGGAAGGGTAGAGAAGAAATTACCTCAACCTTGGCTTTGTCAACCTGAATGCCCTCCTTTGAGACTAAGTGTCCCAAAACTATTCCCTTGTCCACCATGAAATGGCATTTCTCATAATTGAGCACCAAACCCTTCTCCACACATCTGACCAATGCTTTCTCAAGATTGACCAAGCAAGCATCAAAACTATCTCCATAGAGGGAGAAATCATCCATAAACACCTCTATGCCATCCTCCAGCAAGTCATTAAAAATGCTCATCATACAACGTTGAAAGGTTCCTGGAGCATTGCACAGACCAAAAGGCATTTTTCTATATGCGAAGGTTCCAAATGGGCAAGTAAAGGTTGTTTTCTCTTGGTCCTCTGGTGCTATGGGAACCTGGAAGTACCCGGAGAAACCATCCAGAAAACAATAGTGTGACTTGCCTGCCAGTCTTTCCAACATTTGGTCGATAAATGGCAAGGGAAAGTGGTCTTTTCTCGTGGAGTCATTCAACTTCCTGTAATCAATGCATACCCTCCAAGAATTCTGAACTCGTGTAGGCACTAGCTCATCCTTGTCATTCTTTACCACGGTCAGCCCACTCTTCTTGGCACCACATGGATGGGACTCACCCATTCACTATCGCTTATCGGGTAGATAATTCCAGCACTTAATAGCTTTTCTACCTCCTTTTTCACAACATCAAGAATTAAGGGATTGAGCCTTCTCTGTGGTTGCCTCACTGGTTTAGCATCGTCAGTAAGCAAGATCCGGTGCATGCAGGTGGTAGGACTCATGCCAGGAAGATCAGCTAGAGTCCACCCAATGGCCCTCTTGTATCTTCTTAATACATCCAGTAACTTCTCTTCCTCAAAGAAGAAAGAGTAGTAGAGATAATCACCGGCAGCTTCTCATTTTCAATCAAGTAGGCATACTTGAGATTAGGTGGCAAAGGTTTCAGCTCCAGAGTAGGTGGCTCAATAATAGAAGGTACCAAAGTGTGCATCTCAACTTGCAACACTTTAGGCTCATAGAAATCATCATCAAATTGTGGCAGCTCATCAAAGTAATCAGAAAGAGTCATTGGCTGCCTCAGATCTTCACAACAATTCGGCCTCTTAGAGTCTGAGGCCTCAGCACTCTTATTTGAGTCTGCATCACCACTGTCGCTCAGGGTAGAAACATGTGGACCGTCAGCGAGCGCATGCTCTTTCAGATAAAGCTTCTCTCTCAGCTTGTGTAAGCGGCTTCTCCTTAAAGCTTCATACTCTTCAATATCAAACCTTTGTGAACTAGACTCCTCAATTTCCTTTGTGAATTCACAACCTCCATCCTTCGTTTGTCCTACAAAAGTGAGCAAACTTCCCTCTTCCAAGGGGTTGTAGCTTGACAAAGAAGATATAGAAGTGCAATCATCATCAAAATTATAGTTCACATACATGGAATCCATGAATTCAGTTACTGTACTTCCTATACTAGATGAATCATTAAAAACATCATGCAAGCATGTATTAGAAATCAATCTAGCACAAGAATCATTACAGCACATATGAGCATCAATTTTATCAAACATGTTCATCTTAAAGGAATTCACATGCTCATCATAAATCACATGCATCAATGAATCAACCACACTCAGCCCTAGGAGAGAATAATCCTCGTGGGGGTGTCTCATGGCTTCTCCTACATCAAATCTTATTATTTGATTCCCCACTTGCATTGTAACAAATCCCCCTTCTAAACTTATCACCATCTTGGCAGTTTTCATAAATGGCCTTCCTAGGATCAAAGAATCATCCATACTAGTGTCACTGGTCATATCTAGTACATAAAAGTCCACGGGGAAAACTAGTTCCCTAACCTTCACTAGAATGTCTTCTATAAAGCCAAAGGGTTTCTTTATGGACCTATCAGCCAGTTGAACTACAACACTGGTTTCACTCAGGTTCTTCAATCCTAGTGCAAAGTAGGTGGCCTTAGGCATGACGTTAATGGCTGCCCCTAAATCAAGAAGTGCTTTCCCAAAACTAAGTTTCCCTATCTGACAAGGGATAGTGAAAGATCCAGGATCTTTGCACTTTGAGGGCAGGTGCCCTTTTAAGAGAGACGAAACATTAGTCCTTAATTGGACCTTGTTACTTACATTACCAACTCTCTTGTTAGTACACAGATCCTTTAAAAACTTTGCACATTTAGGCATTTGTTTCAACAGTACAAGTATAGGTACATTCACTTCAAGCTTAGAGAATAAATTGAGCATTTCCTTTTCTAACTCATCATCATGTTGTTTCTTAACTAAAGCATACGAGTTAGGAAAAGGTAAATATTTAGGGTCAACAGACTTACCTTTAGGAGACTCATCTCCTTGCTGAGTAGGTTGTTCTTGCGAAGAAGATTCTCCAACTTTGCGCTTTCCCTCTGCAATCTCCTTCCTCTTCTCCTCTTGTGAGGTCTCAGCTTCCTCACTCTTCTTAGTCAGACTCTCAGCCTCATCGAGTGGTTTATCAAGAGGAGGACTCAGTACAGCCTCTTCATGCATCTGATCACCAACAAAATCATTCTGGAGGCTAGAGTGACCTCCCTCATTCAACTGACTCTGCTCAGCCTCAAAAGGTAGTTGTGTTTGCTCCTCTTCCTCCTCATATTCATATGCATCACCATATTTCCGTCCACTTCTTAGGTGCATAGAATGAATGTTTTGAGGATTAATCACCACATTAGACGGCAATCCACCTTTCTTTGCTTCCTGCTCAGCTTTTTCATTAAACATTTGAGAAACTAAGGTAGTTACATCTTTCTTTAGACCTTCTCCAAATTTTTCCATTAAACTTGACATCATCTGGTACATAGTATCTTGTTGAGATGTCGAAGAACTAGATGGAGGAGCATGAGCTGGATCATTATTCTTCATAAATGGAGGAGGAACATTAGCTTGTTGATTCGGCCTGTACCTTTGATCATTAGAGTTAGGCCTCCCTTGATATGAACCATAGCCTTGTTGTGAGGGATAGGCATTAGCAGCTTGGTAGTTACCTCCCCCCCACTTAGGCTGTTGCTGTGGCTGGAAAGAGCTGAAATTTGTGGCTTGGTTTGAACCTCCCCCCCACTTAAAGTTCGGGTGGTCCCTCCATCCCGGATTGTACGTGGAAGAGTAAGGATCATATTTGGCTGGAGGCCTAGCATTGTTATACATGGCCGCCACTTCCGCTTGGGATGGACAGTCTGAGGGTAGGTGCATGGACGAGCCACAGTGATCACAGGATGAGGCCACCAAGGCCATAGAATCATCAACACAAGGAGTAGGCTGAACAAAGCGTCCATCCATCCGACTGAGGCTCTCAGTCAGCCTCTCAATAGAGTTGTACAGCTTGTCATCACTACTCACAGAGGCAACCTTTGGCGCAGCACCATACAAAGCATCACGTCCATAAAAATTCTGGTGATTAGAGGCCATGGTTGAAAATAAGTTCCATCCTTCATTGGCTGATAAGTTGAAAAGTGAGCCATTAGAAGCAGCATCCACACTCATCTTGAGCTGTGGCACCAGGCCATCATAAAAGTACTGGACCAAATTGCCTTTGGAGATGTTGTGATTGGGGCACGAGTTCACCAAGGTGTTGAACCGGCTCCAATATTCATAGAATGTCTCCTGAGAGAATTGCTGAACACCTGTGATGTCTTTCCGCAACTTTGATATCTTGGAGAGTGGAAAATAGCGGTCTAAGAACACCTTCTTAAGTTGCTCCCAAGAAAGAGTGGCATAATGAGTAGGCAGGTTCAAGAGCCACTCCTTGGCTTTTCCTTCCAAGGAAAACTGGAACACTCGCAACAGAACGTCATCCAGGTCTGCATTAGGTGGCTTCATGGAGGAACAAGTATGATAGAGGCCAAGGAGGTGTGTGTGAGCATCCTCATGCGGAAAACCTGTAAACTTAGGCAGATGAGCAAGAAGAGATCCTTTGATCTCAAAGTTAGCGGGGTTAGCATAAAAACCTTGTGGTGCAAATGATGCATATGACTGTGTGAATTCACGCATAGGTCTATCATCATCATGTACTTGCCTTCCCCCCTCAAAATGATGTTCATCCTCTAGCTCTCTCCTTTCACGTCGCTCACGCTCATGTTCATGTTCTCTTGCCTCTCTCTGATGTTCTCTATGGTCCTCTCTCCTTTCTGCCATAATAAAATGCTGGTCTAGGATTGTGGTATTAGAAGCGACAGATGAATTGTGTGGCTTTGATGTGGATCCTACAGATTGCTTACTAGCTTGCTTCTCGTGCTTTTTCTTTTTCTTAAGGTCTCTAAGAGTCTTATTAATCTCTCTATCCAATGGCACTAGTGATGTGGTAGGGTTCATGCAATTCACTAAGTGCAACTATATGCAGTGGAAACTAAACAGCCAAGCAATTAGTCTCTGCAAAACAAATCAGCAAGACAAACACCAATACCAGCAGAATATGCAGCAAAATCCAGAAAATCCAGAAAAATGACAGACAAAAACACCAGTAAAAATCACAGCAAAGTCCTTCAACTAAAAATCACCTACAACAAAAACTAAGAAAATGTAACTAAAAAACCTAAGACAAGAAAGAATTCAACCAAACCGGCAACGGCGCCAATTTGATTTAACTCTTTTTCGTCGTCTAAAAAGAGCTAAAGCAAATAAAACTAGAATTAAACTACAATAGTTAGCAGCAAGTCCTAGGTCAATTCACAGTTCGGTTTTATCTCTTGCTTAGGTCAATTAATTACAAGTTAAGCAAATTATCAAACAGGTTGTGTGCAGGTTTTGTATGTAAGACTAATTAAAACTAATCTAAACTACAACTAACAGAATCAAAAGTGAATGAGTGAAAGTATGGATGAGATGTACCTCCTTCTCCAAGTACTCCGTGCTTATGTTTAATCGGACTTCATATACTTGTTCTTCTTAATATAAACTAGTTAAATTCTCAAGATCTCTTTAATCAAAGAAGTCTACAAGAGTTTAACTAATTTAATTAAGGCTTAAGCTCTTTCAAGCCAAGAACATACCTAAGCAACATTAAGTACCAAATCTATAGCACTTAAGAAACAAATTCATTCCACAAATGTAAGAGGAGCTAATCGCACACACATACATATATGAAACTACAAGAATTAAGCCTCGGTTTTCATGTCCTTAACAATCAAGAGAGGTTTTCAAGCTAACATAAAGTAGAACACCTAAAACTAGATGTCTAACCTATACACGCCTAATCAAGGTCATACATAGGCAAAAATTTACATCTAGCTTGAAACCTAAAAGAGAAAATTACAAGCATATGAAGCCATAGGTTAAGTCTACAAGCACATTTCCTTGGAGAAGAAGGATAGGCGATCTAGCCTGACATGGAGATGAAGGCGGATGAAGGTAGTTGTGAGATTCTGGGCATGGCGGAGGTTGCGAGGTGAAAGAGATGAAGAAGATGAAGATGGAGTTGAGAGAGTTTGTTAGAGGAGAGAGAGAAAGTGAAAGTGAAGTCAGTGAAGTTCAGCTGTCTGTAAGTTAGTTACGTTTTGGGGTTTTATAGTGGTGAGTAGCTTTGGGATTATCGCCCAAAGGGTATTTTTGGTATTTGGTAAAAGTTAGGATGAATGTGGACTAGATCTCATCTCCATGCATTTTCAAAGGTTCCTCCTTTTTCCTCAAGTGATTGTGCTTCCCTTTTTGCCCTTAATGAGCCCTCCAGACTTGAATTTGACCTTGGCGCCAATTTTGTCTCATTTGGAAAGATGCTCCCCAAGTAACTTCAAGCTGCAGGGTTGACTTTGCCTTAAATTAACTCTGCACCAAAGACTTCTGAAAAGTAGTTGACATTTCTGATCATTGTGCAGTCTGACTCTTGCACTCGCTGACTGATGGACTTTGGCTTCCGGATGCAGGACTTCATACTACAAGCGCGAGCACATTCACTTCCGGATGAGAATCCACTGGATGAGAATCCACTCCCTGATGCAACTCTTTGTCCGCCAGCGCCAGCACGTTTGCTTCCGGATATAAATCCACTTCCGGATGTGAACTTGCATCCTGATGCAAGACTGTCCGCCAGCACCAGCACGTTGCTTCCGGATGTGAACCTGAGTGCTTGTCATCTAGCCTTCCTTCTTGCCAAGTTATCTCCACTGAAGCTCCAACAAGGGTGTATGGGGCCCACTTGGGACCCCCCTACATAAGGAACACATCACATAGTCAAAATGACCAAAATACCCTTGGTTTCATAAAATGCAAGTAATATGGCTGTTATTCTTCAAATATTTATACATAAGCATGCGCATAAAAATGTACCAATAATGATCAAATATAACAAATAAACCACACTAATTAAGCTCAAATGCACATGCTTAAAGGTATGAAATTTGGTCCAATCAAGGGCAGCCATTAACGTCATGCCTAAGGCCACCTACTTTGCACTAGGATGAAGAACCTGAGTGAAACCAGTGTTGTAGTTCAACTGGCTGATAGGTCCATAAAGAAACCCTTTGGCTTATAGAAGACATTCTAGTGAAGGTTAGGGAACTAGTTTCCCCGTGGACTTTTATGTACTAGATATGACCAGTGACACTAGTATGGATGATTCTTTGATCCTAGGAAGGCCATTTATGAAAACTGCCAAGATGGTGATAAGTTTAGAAGGGGGATTTGTTACAATGCAAGTGGGGAATCAAATAATAAGATTGATGTAGGAGAAGCCATGAGACACCCCCACGAGGATTATTCTCTCCTAGGGCTGAGTGTGGTTGATTCATTGATGCATGTGATTTATGATGAGCATGTGAATTCCTTTAAGATTAACATGTTTGATAAAATTGATGCTCATATGTGCTGTAATGATTCTTGTGCTAGATTGATTTCTAATACATGCTTGCATGATGTTTTTAATGATTCATCTAGTATAGGAAGTACAGTAACTGAATTCATGGATTCCATGTATGTGAACTATAATTTTGATGATGATTGCACTTCTATATCTTCTTTGTCAAGCTACAACCCCTTGGAAGAGGGAAGTTTGCTCACTTTTGTAGGACAAACGAAGGATGGAGGTTGTGAATTCACAAAGGAAATTGAGGAGTCTAGTTCACAAAGGTTTGATATTGAAGAGTATGAAGCTTTAAGGAGAAGCCGCTTACACAAGCTGAGAGAGAAGCTTTATCTGAAAGAGCATGCGCTCGCTGACGGTCCACATGTTTCTACCCTGAGCGAAGAGGTGATGCAGACTCAAATAAGAGTGCTGAGGCCTCAGACTCTAAGAGGCCGAATTGTTGTGAAGATCTGAGGCAGCCAATGACTCTTTCTGATTACTTTGATGAGCTGCCACAATTTGATGATGATTTCTATGAGTCTAAAGTGTTGCAAGTTGAGATGCACACTTTGGTACCTTCTATTATTGAGCCACCTACTCTGGAGCTGAAACCTTTGCCACCTAATCTCAAGTATGCCTACTTGATGAAAATGAGAAGCTGCCGGTGATTATCTCTACTACTCTTCTTCTCTTGAGGAAGAGAAGTTACTGGATGTATTAAGAAGATACAAGAGGGCCATTGGGTGGACTCTAGCTGATCTTCCTGGCATGAGTCCTACCACCTGCATGCACCGGATCTTGCTTACTGACGATGCTAAACCAGTGAGGCAACCACAGAGAAGGCTCAATCCCTTAATTCTTGATGTTGTGAAAAAGGAGGTAGAAAAGCTATTAAGTGCTGGAATTATCTACCCGATAAGCGATAGTGAATGGGTGAGTCCCATCCATGTGGTGCCAAAGAAGAGTGGGCTGACCGTGGTAAAGAATGACAAGGATGAGCTAGTGCCTACACGAGTTCAGAATTCTTGGAGGGTATGCATTGATTACAGGAAGTTGAATGACTCCACGAGAAAAGACCACTTTCCCTTGCCATTTATCGACCAAATGTTGGAAAGACTGGCAGGCAAGTCACACTATTGTTTTTCTGGATGGTTTCTCCGGGTACTTCCAGGTTCCCATAGCACCAGAGGACCAAGAGAAAACAACCTTTACTTGCCCATTTGGAACCTTCGCATATAGAAAAATGCCTTTTGGTCTGTGCAATGCTCCAGGAACCTTTCAACGTGTATGATGAGCATTTTTAATGACTTGCTGGAGGATGGCATAGAGGTGTTTATGGATGATTTCTCCCTCTATGGAGATAGTTTTGATGCTTGCTTGGTCAATCTTGAGAAAGCATTGGTCAGATGTGTGGAGAAGGGTTTGGTGCTCAATTATGAGAAATGCCATTTCATGGTGGACAAGGGAATAGTTTTGGGACACTTAGTCTCAAAGGAGGGCATTCAGGTTGACAAAGCCAAGGTTGAGGTAATTTCTTCTCTACCCTCCCTACTTGCTTGAAGGAGTTGAGGTCCTTTTTAGGACATGTGGGATTTTATCGAAGATTTATCAAGGCTTCAGCCAAATTGCTGCTCCTTTATCTCATCTACTTCAAAAGAAGCCGAGTTTGACTTTTCTAATTCTTGTAAGGAAGCCTTTGTTGAGTTGAAGTCAAGGCTTATTTCTCCTCCTATCTTGGTTGCACCTAATTGGGAGCTTCCTTTTGAGCTATCATGTGATGCTTCCAACGAAGCGTTGGGAGCTATGCTCGGCCAGAGGCATGATTCTTTGCCAAGGGTGATTGCTTATGCGTCTAAGACTTTGGATAGAGCCCAAAGGAATTATACAACCACTGAGAAGGAATTATTTGCCATTGTCTTCGGTCTAGATAAATTTCGGCAATACTTACTTCATTCCAAAGTAACTGTATTCACAGATCATGCAGCTGTTCGTTATTACTGTCCAAGCCACAAACAAAGCCCAGGCTCTTGCGATGGGTGTTGCTGTTACAAGAATTTGAGTTGGAGATCAAAGACAGAACTGGAAAAGAGAACTTGGTAGCTGATCATTTGAGCCGTTTGCCAAAGGATGTGGAAGGTGTTGATGATTCTTCTCTTATTTGTGATATCTTCCCAGATGCCTTATTATGTGCCTTAAATGCAAAGAAAGATCCTTGGTATGCTCATCTTGTGAACTACCTTGTTGCCGAAGTCACTTCACCATCTCTGAACAAGCATCAAGTCAAAAGTTGAAGAGGGATGCTAGCTACTATATTTGGGATGAGCCGCACTTGTGGAGGCTATGTAATGATCAAATAATCAGAAAGTGTGTGCAAGATGAGGAAGTTCCATCAATCCTAGAGTTTTGTCATTCACTAGCTTGTGGAGGACACTTTGGTGCTAAAAAGACTTCAAGGAAGATTCTGGAGGCCGGTTTCTATTGGCCTACTCTGTTTAAAGACGCATTTGAGTATTGCAAGTCTTGTGACAAATGCCAAAGGTTTGGAAGTATGGGGAAGAGACAAGAGATGCCTCAAGTGCCAATGCTATACTGTGACCCTTTTGATGTTTGGGGTATAGATTTTATGGGACCTTTTCCACCATCTAACGGCTACACATATATTCTGCTGGCAGTGGACTACCTATCTAGGTGGGTGGAAGCTGTGCCAACCAGAGCCAATGATGCGAGGGCTGTGTTGAAATTTTGAAGTCTAATATCTTTTGCCGGTTTGGAGTTCCTAAGGCTTTGGTGAGTGATCAAGGGTCTCATTTCTGTAACAAGCTTATGTCTTCATTGCTCAGTCAATTTGGGGTGAATCACAAGGTTTCTACACCTACCATCCCCAAAACCAATGGAGAAGCTGAGGTGAGCAATAGGCAAATTAAAAACATCCTTGAGCGAATTGTGAAGCCAAGTAGGAAGGATTGGAGTTTGAGACTTGAAGAAGCTCTCTGGGCATATAGGACTTCATTCAAGACTCCTATTGGCATGTCTCCTTATCGGCTCATATAGAAAGGCTTGTCATCTACCAGTTGAGCTGCAGCACAAGTCTTATTGGGCAGTTAAATCTTGTATTGAGGATATGGATGCTGCTGCTCAAGAAGGCAGTTGACTCTGAGTGAGCTTGAGGAGCTGAGGAATGAAGCTTTTGAGAACTCAAGGATCCTGAAAGAGAAGACTAAGGCCATTCATGATAGTGGCATTCTGAGGAAGCAGTTCAATGAGGGAGATCTTGTCTTGTGCTATCGCGTGAGATTCAAATTTTGTGGAGGAGGCAAGCTTAAAGACAAGTGGCAAGGACCTTATGAAGTGCTCAAGTCTCATGACTTTGGGATGGTTGAGATCAAGAATCTTAAGGATGGCCGTGTGTACAGGGTCAATGGCCACTTGCTCAAATTGTATAAGGAGAATTTCAAGCCTCCCTAAAGGTCGTTTCTTTCCTTTCCTCACTTATTCTTTTATTGCAAATTCTTAAGTGTGGGGGAAGATGTTAGAATTAGAAAAAAATTAGGATTATGTTTAAATTTAGGATTTTGTTTAGGTTTGTTAGGTTGTTTAAATATGAAAAAAATTTCATTAGTGCTAGGGGATGAAGTTCATTGTGCACAAGCATCGATGCATCCGGAAGCAATTTTGCTTCCGGTAGCATGTTTGCTTCCGCTAGGGGTGAGATTAGAATCTGAACCTAGAGTGACTTCCTATAGCAGTTCTACTTCCGGTAGCATTTTTGCTTCCGGAAGCCTAGCAGCTTGAGTCTGAATTCAGTTAGGCTTCCTGAGCGTCAGTGAGTAAAAAAAAAAAAAAAAAAAAAAAAAAAATTTTAGGTTGTGTTTAGTGTAGTCTTGTTAATAATACATGCATATGAGCCATTTGTTTGTTGGAACTGCCCTGCCTTTTATTTTGCTGCTTTGCCTTTCAAATACATCTTCCTACTGATTTGATTGGTCCATTGAGGACAATGTATGCTTTAAGTGTGGGGGAGGTGTATTATGTGCTTTAAAAGTGGTCTGATTCAAAGCTTTCACACTTGGTTTTGGATTTATTTGGCATGATTTTTCTTGAAAATTTGACTTGATTATGGCTCTTGAAAGCAAATGGAGTTGTCCTCTAGTGTGTGAGTAGAATTTTAGAATGACTACTTAGGGCATTGCTTGGGGCACTTTTAAGGTATAAAGAGGGTGTTAGTTTCTCATTTAACTTTTCTTGAGGAGGAAGTGACTGATTAGAGTAAGCTATAATGTGAGAAGCCTCCAACCGAATTGAGTGGGCCAATAGTTACTTGACCTCCTAGAACTTGTCCTAGCTCTTGTTCAAAATCACAATGCATGGTATGATTGAAAATGAAAGGGGCGTTTCTTTCTAAACCCTCATGACCCAAACACTAAGCCAACCAAAAATATTATCCTTTGATTAACCCCTTTGGGCCATTCACTATTCTTTTCTATCACCTTGACCGATGTTTGAATGAGTGACTATAGCATATGCTTGCATTTATATTAGCTTTGTATTGTTGTATCTGGTGTAAAGCATGCTACATTGTGAGAAATAAAAGAGGCCGAGAGCCCTTGAGTGAAAAAGAAGAAAAGAGAGGTGGCCAAAGGCCAAGAAAAAGCAAAAGAAAAGGAAAAAAAAAAAAAATATAAGAAAAAAAGAAGAGAAAGAAAAGCACAAAGTGCTTATGTATGCCAAAAGCATTTGAGTTAAAAGAAAAATTGAGAGAAGCACAAAGTGCTTGAAAAAGAGATGTAGCATGCTTAGTGGAATTGTATTCATTGTATTGCATGCATATGTGGTGGTAACTTGTTATATCATTGGTCATTGACTATTTTCCATCATTCACCATTCATTATTAGCCTTCCATTTAAACCACAAAGTCCCCTAGATTTGGTTGTGCCATGCATAATAATGGGTGGAGAATTTAGAGCTATTACAAGCTTATGGTGATGGTCAAGTGCATTGAGCCAAAGAGTGATCACAAGTCCCTAGTTAGGCATTTTTCCTAACTTGAGTGAATGAGTTTAAACACTTTATCCGGTGAGGAAAAATCTCAATTGGCACTCCACTTAAGCCTAGTTGCTTGTTAAACTTGCATTCGCTTTGTATTCTTAGATTTGGCCTATGCGAAGTTCTAGGGAAAGGTTCAAGAAGATCTACTTGTATTCTATGATAATTCCAATTGCCTTCACTATGCTTAATGATTAAGTTAATCTTTTATATGACTTTGCCCGGAGTGCAAAGATTAAGTGTGGGGGATTTGATTGGACCAAATTTCATACCTTTAAGCATGTGCATTTGAGCTTAATTAGTGTGGTCTATTTGTTATATTTGATCATTATTGGTACATTTTTATGCGCATGCTTATGTATAAATATTTGAAGAATAACAGCCATATTACTTGCATTTTATGAAACCAAGGGTATTTTGGTCATTTTGACTATGTGATGTGTTTCTTATGTAGGGGGGTCCCAAGTGGGCCCCATACACCCTGGTGGAGCTTCAGTGGAGATAACTTGGCAAGAAGGAAGCTAGATGACAAGCACTCAGGTTCACATCCGGAAGTGGATTTACATCCGGAAGTGGATTTATATCCGGAAGCAAACGTGCTGGCGCTGGCGGACAAAGAGTTGCATCAGGGAGGATTCTCATCCAGTGGATTCTCATCCGGAAGTGAATGTGCTCGCGCTTGTAGTATGAAGTCCTGCATCCGGAAGCCAAAGTCCATCAGTCAGCGAGTGCAAGAGTCAGACTGCACAATGATCAGAAATGTCAACTACTTTTCAGAAGTCTTTGGTGCAGAGTTAATTTAAGGCAAAGTCAACCCTGCAGCTTGAAGTTACTTGGGGAGCATCTTTCCAAATGAGGCAAAATTGGCGCCAAGGTCAAATTCAAGTCTGGAGGGCTCATTAAGGGCAAAAAGGGAAGCACAATCACTTGAGAAAAAGGAGGAACCTTTGAAAATGCATGGAGATGAGATCTAGTCCACATTCATCTAACTTTTACCAAATACCAAAAATACCCTTTGGGCGATAATCCCAAAGCTACTCACCACTATAAAACCCCAAACGTAACTAACTTACACACACCTGAACTTCACTGACTTCACTTTCACTTTCTCTCTCTCCTCTAACAAACTCTCTCAACTCCATCTTCATCTTCTTCATCTCTTTCACCTCGCAACCTCCGCCATGCCCAGAATCTCACAACTACCTTCATCCGCCTTCATCTCCATGTCAGGCTAGATCGCCTATCCTTCTTCTCCAAGGAAATGTGCTTGTAGACTTAACCTATGGCTTCATATGCTTGTAATTTTCTCTTTTAGGTTTCAAGCTAGATGTAAATTTTTGCCTATGTATGACCTTGATTAGGCGTGTATAGGTTAGACATCTAGTTTTAGGTGTTCTACTTTATGTTAGCTTGAAAACCTCTCTTGATTGTTAAGGACATGAAAACCGAGGCTTAATTCTTGTAGTTTCATATATGTATGTGTGTGCGATTAGCTCCTCTTACATTTGTGGAATGAATTTGTTTCTTAAGTGCTATAGATTTGGTACTTAATGTTGCTTAGGTATGTTCTTGGCTTGAAAGAGCTTAAGCCTTAATTAAATTAGTTAAACTCTTGTAGACTTCTTTGATTAAAGAGATCTTGAGAATTTAAACTAGTTTATATTAAGAAGAACAAGTATATGAAGTCCGATTAAACATAAGCACGGAGTACTTGGAGAAGGAGGTACATCTCATCCATACTTTCACTCATTCACTTTGATTCTGTTAGTTGTAGTTTAGATTAGTTTTAATTAGTCTTACATACAAAACCTGCACACAACCTGTTGATAATTTGCTTAACTTGTAATTAATTGACCTAAGCAAGAGATAAAATCCGAACTGTGAATTGACCTAGGACTTGCTGCTAACTATTGTAGTTTAATTCTAGTTTTATTTGCTTTAGCTCTTTTTAGACGACGAAAAAGAGTTAAATCAGTTGACCAAAAGTATCACAGTCTAGAGAATAATGTCACTAAACACAAAAACTAGATTGAAATGGTCAAAATCCAAACTTGTGCTCCTTTTATTGCTACAAGTGCAATTAGGCTTAAAACGAGTTATGTTCATACATTTGGCAAACTTTTGGTGTTTGTTGACCCAATGTACCACACTCTAGAGAATAATGTCACCAAAACCCAAAAAACTATATTGAAATGGTCAAAATCCAAACTTGTGCTCCTTTTAGTGCTAAAACGTGCAATTAGGATATAACGAGTTATGTTCATGCATTTGGCAAACTTTGGTGTTTGTTGACCAAATGTACCACACTCTAGAGAATAATGTCACTAAAACAAAAATACTAGATTGAAATGGTCAAAATCCAAACTGTGCTCCTTTAGTGCTAAAACGTGCAATTGGGCTTAAAACGAGTTATGGTGATGCACTTGGCAAACTTTGGTGTTTGTTCACCAGAAGTACCACACTCTAGAGATAATGTCACTAAAATGCAAAAGCTAGATTGAAATGGTCAAAATCCAAACTTGTTCCTTGTTGTGCTAAAACGTGCAATTGGGCTTAAAACGAGTTATGGTGATGCACTTGGCAAACTTTTGGTGTTTGTTCACCAGAAGTACAAACACTCTAGAGAATAATGTCACTAAAACGCAAAAACTAGATGAAATGGTCAAAATCCAAACTTGGGCTCCTTTTTAGTGCTAAAACGTGCAATTGGGCTTAAAACGAGTATGGTGATGCACTTGGCAAATTTTGGTGTTGTTCACCAAAAGTACCACACTCTAGAGAATAATGTCACTAAAAGGCAAAAAACTAGATTGAAATGGTCAAAATCCAACTTGTGCTTTTTTTAGTGCTAAAACGTCCAATTGGCTTTAAACGAGTTATGTTCATGCAGTTGGCAAACGTTTTAGTGTTTGTTGACCAAATGTACCACACTCTAGAGAATAATGTCACTAAAA
>JAKELP010000053.1:0-126883 GCA_029929735.1 Mimosa pudica
TTTTTTTGACCAAAAGTACCACTTTCTTTATATTCTTGACACTAAAACACAAAAACGAGATTAAATTTTTTTTAAAAAAATACGTGTGTTGTTTTTAACCCTAAAACGCGCAAATGGGCTGAAAAAGAGTTATGGTGAAATAAACTTTTGGTCTTTTTTTGAACAAAAGTACCACTTTCTTGAGATTCTTGACACTAAAACACAAAAACGAGATTAAATTTTTTAAAAAATACGTGTGTTGTTTTTAACCCTAAAACGCGCAAATGGGCTGAAAACGAGTTATGGTGAATTATTCGACAAACTTTTGGTCTTTTTTGACCAAAAGTACCACTTTCTTGAGATTCTTGAAACTAAAACACAAAAACGAGATTAAACTTTTTTAAAAAATAGTTGTGTTATATTTAACCCTAAAACGCGCAAATGGGCTGAAAACGAGTTATGGTGAAATAATCGACAAACTTCTAGTCTTTTTTACCAAAAGTACCACTTTCTTGAGATTCTTCACACTAAAACACAAAAACGAGATTAAATTTGTTTAAAAAAATAGTTGTGTTATATTTAACCCTAAAACGCGCAAATGGGCTGAAAACGAGTTATGGTGAAATAATCGACAAACTTCTGGTCCTTTTTACCAAAAGTACCACTATCTTGAGATTCTTCACACTAAAACAAAAAAAACGTGATTAAAATTCATTAAAAAAAATATTGTGTTGTTTTTAACCTAAAACGCGCAAATTGGCTGAAAACGAGTTATGGTGAAATATTCGATAAACTTTTGGTCTTTTTTGACCAAAAGTACCACTTTCTTTATATTCTTGACACTAAAACACAAAAAACAAAAACGAGATTAAATTTTTTTAAAAAAATACGTGTGTTGTTTTTAACCCTAAAACGCGCAAATGGGCTGAAAACGAGTTATGGTGAAATAAACTTTTGGTCTTTTTTGAACAAAAGTACCACTTTCTTGAGATTCTTGACACTAAAACACAAAAACGAGATTACATTTGTTTTAAAAAAATAGTTGTGTTATATTTAACCCTAAAACGCGCAAATGGGCTGAAAGCGAGTTATGGTGAAATAATCAACAAACTTCTGGTCCTTTTTTTACCAAAAGTACCACTATCTTGAGATTCTTCACACTAAAACAAAAAAAACGTGATTAAAATTCTTTAAAAAAAAATAGTTGTGTTGTTTTTAACCACAAAACGCTCAAATTGGCTGAAAACGAGTTATGGTGAAATATTCGACAAACTTTTGGTTCTTTTTTGACCAAAAGTACCACTTTCTTGATATTCTTGACACTAAAACACAAACACGAGATTAAATTTTTTTAAAAAATACTTGAGTTGTTTTTAACCGTAAAATGCGCAAATGGGCTGAAAACGAATTATGGTGAAATATTCGACAGACATGTGGTCTTTTTTGACCAAAAGTACCACTTTCTTGAGATTCTTGATACTAAAAGACAAAAACGAGATTAAACTTTTTTAAAAAAATAGTTGTGTTATATTTAACCCTAAAACGCGCAAATGGCTGAAAACGAGTTATGGTGAAATATTCGACAAACTTTTGGTCTTTTTCGACCAAAGGTACCACTTTCTTGAGATTCTTGACACTAAAAAACACAATAATGAGATTAAAATTCCTAAAAAAACACGTGTGTGTTGTTTTTAAATCTAAAATGCGCAATTTCGCTGAAAATGAGTTATGGTGAAATATTCGACAAACTTTTGGTCTTTTTTGAACAAAAGTACCACTTTCTTGAGATTCTTGACACTAAACACAAAAAACGAGATTAAATTTGTTTTAAAAAAATAGTTGTGTTATATTTAACCCTAAAACGCGCAAATGGGCTGAAAACGAGTTATGGTGAAATAATCGACAAACTTCTGGTCTTTTTTTACCAAAAGTACCACTTTCTTGAGATTCTTCACACTAAAACAAAAAAAACGAGATTAAAATTCATTAAAACAAATAGTTGTGTTGTTTTTAACCATAAAACGCGCAAATTGGCTGAAAACGAGTTATGGTGAAATATTCGATAAACTTTTGGTCTTTTTTGACCAAAAGTACCACTTTCTTTATATTCCTGACACTAAAACACAAAAACGAGATTAAATTTTTTTAAAAAATACGTGTGTTGTTTTTAACCCTAAAACGCGCAAATGGGCTGAAAACGAGTTATGGTGAATTATTCGACAAACTTTTGGTCTTTTTTGACCAAAAGTACCACTTTCTTGAGATTCTTGAAACTAAAACACAAAAACGAGATTAAACTTTTTTTAAAAAATAGTTGTGTTATATTTAACCCTAAAACGCGCAAATGGGCTGAAAACGAGTTATGGTGAAATTATCGACAAACTTTTGGTCTTTTTTTACCAAAAGTACCACTTTCTTGAGATTCTTCACACTAAAACACAAAAACGAGATTAAATTTGTTTTAAAAAAATAGTTGTGTTATATTTAACCCTAAAACGCGCAAATGGGCTGAAAACGAGTTATGGTGAAATAATCGACAAACTTCTGGTCCTTTTTTACCAAAAGTACCACTATCTTGAGATTCTTCACACTAAAACAAAAAAAACGTGATTAAAATTCATTAAAAAAATAGTTGTGTTGTTTTTAACCATAAAACGCGCAAATTGGCTGAAAACGAGTTATGGTGAAATATTCGACAAACTTTTGGTCTTTTTTGACCAAAAGTACCACTTTCTTGATATTCTTGACACTAAAACACAAACACGAGATTAAAATTTTTTTAAAAAATACTTGTGTTGTTTTTAACCGTAAAAGGCGCAAATGGGCTGAAAACGAATTATGGTGAAATATTCGACAAACATGTGTTCTTTTTTGACCAAAAGTACCACTTTCTTGAGATTCTTGATACTAAAAGACAAAAACGAGATTAAACTTTTTTTAAAAAAATAGTTGTGTTATATTTAACCCTAAAAAGCGCAAATGGGCTGAAAACGAGTTATGGTGAAATATTCGACAAACTTTTGGTCTTTTTCGACCAAAAGTACCACTTTCTTGAGATTCTTGACACTAAAAAACACAAAAATGAGATTAAAATTCCTTAAAAAAACACGTGTGTTGTTTTTAAATCTAAAATGCGCAAATTGGCTGAAAATGAGTTATGGTGAAATATTCGACAAACTTTTGGTCTTTTTTGACCAAAAGTACCACTTTCTTGAGATTCTTGAAACTAAAATACAAAAACGAGATTAAACTTTTTTAAAAAATAGTTGTGTTATATTTAACCCTAAAACGCGCAAATGAGCTGAAAACGAGTTATGGTGAAATAATCGACAAACTTCTGGTCTTTTTTTACCAAAAGTACCACTTTCTTGAGATTCTTCACACTAAAACAAAAAAACGAGATTAAAATTCATTAAAAAAAATAGTTGTGTTGTTTTTAACCATAAAATGTTCAAATTGGCTGAAAACGAGTTATGGTGAAATATTCGATAAACTTTTGGTCTTTTTTGACCAAAAGTAACACTTTCTTTATATTCTTGACACTAAAACACAAAAACGAGATTAAATTTTTTAAAAAAACTACGTGTGTTGTTTTTAACCCTAAAACGCGCAAATGGGCTGAAAATGAGTTATGGTGAATTATTCGACAAACTTTTGGTCTTTTTTGACCAAAAGTACCACTTTCTTGAGATTCTTGAAACTAAAACACAAAAACGAGATTAAACTTTTTTTAAAAAATAGTTGTGTTATATTTAACCCTAAAACGCGCAAATGGGCTGAAAACGAGTTATGGTGAAATAATCGACAAACTTCTGGTCTTTTTTTACCAAAAGTACCACTTTCTTGAGATTCTTCACACTAAAACAAAAAAACGAGATTAAAATTCATTAAAAAAATACTTGTGTTGTTTTTAACCATAAAACGCGCAAATTGGCTGAAAACGAGTTATGGTGAAATATCCGATAAACTTTTGGTTTTTTTTGACCAAAAGTACCACTTTCTTTATATTCTTGACACTAAAACACAAAAACGAGATTAACTTTTTTTAAAAAAATACGTGTGTTGTTTTTAACCCTAAAACGCGCAAATGGGCTGAAAAAGAGTTATGGTGAAATAAACTTTTGGTCTTTTTTTGAACAAAAGTACCACTTTCTTGAGATTCTTGACACTAAAACACAAAAACGAGATTACATTTGTTTTAAAAAAATAGTTGTGTTATATTTAACCCTAAAACGCGCAAATGGGCTGAAAGCGAGTTATGGTGAAATAATCAACAAACTTCTGGTCCTTTTTTACCAAAAGTACCACTATCTTGAGATTCTTCACACTAAAACAAAAAAACGTGATTAAAATTCTTTAAAAAAAAATAGTTGTGTTGTTTTTAACCACAAAACGCGCAAATTGGCTGAAAACGAGTTATGGTGAAATATTCGACAAACTTTTGGTCTTTTTTGACCAAAAGTACCACTTTCTTGATATTCTTGACACTAAAACACAAACACGAGATTAAAATTTTTTTAAAAAATACTTGAGTTGTTTTTAACCGTAAAATGCGCAAATGGGCTGAAAACGAATTATGGTGAAATATTCGACAGACATGTGGTCTTTTTTGACCAAAAGTACCACTTTCTTGAGATTCTTGATACTAAAAGACAAAAACGAGATTAAACTTTTTTTAAAAAAATAGTTGTGTTATATTTAACCCTAAAACGCGCAAATGGGCTGAAAACGAGTTATGGTGAAATATTCGACAAACTTTTGGTCTTTTTCGACCAAAAGTACCACTTTCTTGAGATTCTTGACACTAAAAAACACAATAATGAGATTAAAATTCCTTAAAAAAACACGTGTGTTGTTTTTAAATCTAAAATGCGCAATTTCGCTGAAAATGAGTTATGGTGAAATATTCGACAAACTTTTGGTCTTTTTTGACCAAAAGTACCACTTTCTTGAGATTCTTGAAACTAAAACACAAAAACGAGATTAAACTTTTTTTAAAAAATAGTTGTGTTATATTTAACCCTAAAACGCGCAAATGAGCTGAAAACGAGTTATGGTGAAATAATCGACAAACTTCTGGTCTTTTTTTACCAAAAGTACCACTTTCTTGAGATTCTTCACACTAAAACAAAAAACGAGATTAAAATTCATTAAAAAAAATAGTTGTGTTGTTTTTAACCATAAAACGCGCAAATTGGCTGAAAACGAGTTATGGTGAAATATTCGATAAACTTTTGGTCTTTTTTGACCAAAAGTAACACTTTCTTTATATTCTTGACACTAAAACACAAAAACGAGACTAAATCTTTTTAAAAAATTTGTGTGTTGTTTTTAACCCTAAAACGCGCAAATGGGCTGAAAACGAGTTATGGTGAATTATTCGACAAACTTTTGGTCTTTTTTTACCAAAAGTACCACTTTCTTGAGATTCTTGAAACTAAAACACAAAAACGAGATTAAACTTTTTTTAAAAAATAGTTGTGTTATATTTAACCCTAAAACGCGCAAATGGGCTGAAAACGAGTTATGGTGAAATAATCGACAAACTTCTGGTATTTTTTTACCAAAAGTACCACTTTCTTGAGATTCTTCACACTAAAACAAAAAAAACGAGATTAAAATTCATTAAAAAAATACGTGTGTTGTTTTTAACCATAAAACGCGCAAATTGGCTGAAAACGAGTTATGGTGAAATATTCGAAAAACTTTTGGTCTTTTTGACCAAAAGTAACACTTTCTTTATATTCTTGACACTAAAACACAAAAACGAGATTAAATTTTTTTAAAAAAATACGTGTGTTGTTTTTAACCCTAAAACGCGCAAATGGGCTGAAAACGAGTTATGGTGAATTATTCGACAAACTTTTGGTCTTTTTTGACCAAAAGTACCACTTTCTTGAGATTCTTGACACTAAAACACAAAAACGAGATTAAATTTGTTTTAAAAAATAGTTGTGTTATATTTAACCTAAAACGCGCAAATGGGCTGAAAACGAGTTATAGTGAAATAATCGACAAACTTCTGGTCTTTTTTATAAAAGTACCACTATCTTGAGATTCTTCACACTAAAACAAAAAAACGTGATTAAAATTCATTAAAAAATAGTGTGTTGTTTTTTAACCATAAAACGCGCAAATTGGCTGAAAACGAGTTATGGTGAAATATTCGATAAACTTTTGGTCTTTTTTGACCAAAAGTAACACTTTCTTGATATTCTTGACACTAAAACACAAAAACGAGATTAAATTTTTTTAAAAAAATACGTGTGTTGTTTTAACCCTAAAACGCGCAAATGGGCTGAAAATGAGTTATGGTGAATTATTCGACAAACTTTTGGCCTTTTTTGACCAAAAGTACCACTTTCTTGATATTCTTGACACTAAAACACAAACACGAGATTAAAATTTTTTAAAAAATACTTGTGTTGTTTTTAACCGTAAAATGCGTAAATGGGCTGAAAACAAATTATGGTGAAATATTCGACAAACATTGGTCTTTTTTGACCAAAAGTACCACTTTCTTGAGATTCTTGATACTAAAACACAAAAACGAGAAACATTTTTAAAAAAAATAGTTGTGTTATATTTAACCCTAAAACGCGCAAATGGGCTGAAAACGAGTTATGGTGAAATAATCGACAACTTCTGGTCTTTTTTACCAAAAGTACCACTTTCTTGAGATTCTTCACACTAAAACAAAAAACGAGATTAAAATTCATTAAAAAAAATAGTTGTGTTGTTTTTAACCATAAAACGCGCAAATTGGCTGAAAACGAGTTATGGTGAAATATTCGATAAACTTTTGGTCTTTTTTGACCAAAAGTAACACTTTCTTTATATTCTTGACACTAAAACACAAAAACGAGATTAAATTTTTTTAAAAAAACTACGTGTGTTGTTTTAACCCTAAAACGCGCAAATGGGCTGAAAATGAGTTATGGTGAATTATTCGACAAACTTTTGGTCTTTTTTGACCAAAAGTACCACTTTCTTGAGATTCTTGAAACTAAAACACAAAAACGAGATTAAACTTTTTTAAAAAATAGTTGTGTTATATTTAACCCTAAAACGCGCAAATGGGCTGAAAACGAGTTATGGTGAAATAATCGACAAACTTCTGGTCTTTTTTTACCAAAAGTACCACTTTCTTGAGATTCTTCACACTAAAACAAAAAACGAGATTAAAATTCATTAAAAAAATACTTGTGTTGTTTTTAACCATAAAACGCGCAAATTGGCTGAAAACGAGTTATGGTGAAATATCCGATAAACTTTTGGTTTTTTTTGACCAAAAGTACCACTTTCTTTATATTCTTGACACTAAAACACAAAAACGAGATTAAATTTTTTTAAAAAAATACGTGTGTTGTTTTTAACCCTAAACGCGCAAATGGGCTGAAAAAGAGTTATGGTGAAATAAACTTTTGGTCTTTTTTGAACAAAAGTACCACTTTCTTGAGATTCTTGACACTAAAACACAAAAACGAGATTACATTTGTTTTAAAAAATAGTTGTGTTATATTTAACCCTAAAACGCGCAAATGGGCTGAAAGCGAGTTATGGTGAAATAATCAACAAACTTCTGGTCCTTTTTTACCAAAAGTACCACTATCTTGAGATTCTTCACACTAAAACAAAAAAACGTGATAAAATTCTTTAAAAAAAAATAGTTGTGTTGTTTTAACCACAAAACGCGCAAATTGGCTGAAAACGAGTTATGGTGAAATATTCGACAAACTTTTGGTCTTTTTGACCAAAAGTACCACTTTCTTGATATTCTTGACACTAAAACACAAACACGAGATTAAAATTTTTTAAAAAATACTTGAGTTGTTTTTAACCGTAAAATGCGTAAATGGGCTGAAAACGAATTATGGTGAAATATTCGACAGACATGTGGTCTTTTTTGACCAAAAGTACCACTTTCTTGAGATTCTTGATACTAAAAGACAAAAACGAGATTAAACTTTTTTTAAAAAAATAGTTGTGTTATATTTAACCCTAAAACGCGCAAATGGGCTGAAAACGAGTTATGGTGAAATAATCGACAAACTTCTGGTATTTTTTACCAAAAGTACCACTTTCTTGAGATTCTTCACACTAAAACAAAAAAAACGAGATTAAAATTCATTAAAAAAATACTTGTGTTGTTTTTAACCATAAAACGCGCAAATTGGCTGAAAACGAGTTATGGTGAAATATTCGATAAACTTTTGGTCTTTTTTGACCAAAAGTAACACTTTCTTTATATTCTTGACACTAAAACACAAAAACGAGATTAAATTTTTTTAAAAAAAATACGTGTGTTGTTTTTAACCCTAAAACGCGCAAATGGGCTGAAAACGAGTTATGGTGAATTATTCGACAAACTTTTGGTCTTTTTTGACCAAAAGTACCACTTTCTTGAGATTCTTGAGACTAAAACACAAAAAACGAGATTAAATTTGTTTTAAAAAAATAGTTGTGTTATATTTAACCCTAAAACGCGCAAATGGGCTGAAAACGAGTTATAGTGAAATAATCGACAAACTTCTGGTCTTTTTTATTAAAAGTACCACTATCTTGAGATTCTTCACACTAAAACAAAAAAACGTGATTAAAATTCATAAAAAAAATAGTTGTGTTGTTTTTAACCATAAAACGCGCAAATTGGCTGAAAACGAGTTATGGTGAAATATTCGACAAACTTTTGGCCTTTTTTGACCAAAAGTACCACTTTCTTGATATTCTTGACACTAAAAACACAAACACGAGATTAAATTTTTTTAAAAAATACTTGTGTTGTTTTTAACCGTAAAATGCGTAAATGGGCTGAAAACAAATTATGGTGAAATATTCGACAAACATGTGGTCTTTTTGACCAAAAGTACCACTTTCTTGAGATTCTTGATACTAAAACACAAAAACGAGATTAAACATTTTTTAAAAAAATAGTTGTGTTATATTTAACCCTAAAACGCGCAAATGGGCTGAAAACGAGTTATGGTGAAATAATCGACAAACTTCTGGTCTTTTTTTACCAAAAGTACCACTTTCTTGAGATTCTTCACACTAAAACAAAAAAACGAGATTAAAATTCATTTAAAAAAATAGTTGTGTTGTTTTTAACCATAAAACGCGCAAATTGGCTGAAAACAAGTTATGGTGAAATATTCGATAAACTTTTGGTCTTTTTTGACCAAAAGTAACACTTTCTTTATATTCTTGACACTAAAACACAAAAACGAGATTAAATTTTTTAAAAAAAACTACGTGTGTTGTTTTTAACCCTAAAACGCGCAAATGGGCTGAAAATGAGTTATGGTGAATTATTCGACAAACTTTTGGTCTTTTTTGACCAAAAGTACCACTTTCTTGAGATTCTTGAAACTAAAACACAAAAACGAGATTAAACTTTTTTTAAAAAATAGTTGTGTTATATTTAACCCTAAAAACGCGCAAATGGGCTGAAAGCGAGTTATGGTGAAATAATCAACAAACTTCTGGTCCTTTTTTACCAAAAGTACCACTATCTTGAGATTCTTCACACTAACAAAAAAAACGTGATTAAAATTCTTTAAAAAAAAATAGTTGTGTTGTTTTTAACCACAAAACGCGCAAATTTGGCTGAAAACGAGTTATGGTGAAATATTCGACAAACTTTTGGTCTTTTTTGACCAAAAGTACCACTTTCTTGATATTCTTGACACTAAAACACAAACACGAGATTAAAATTTTTAAAAAATACTTGAGTTGTTTTTAACCGTAAAATGCGCAAATGGGCTGAAAACGAATTATGGTGAAATATTCGACAGACATGTGGTTTTTTTGACCAAAAGTACCACTTTCTTGAGATTCTTGATACTAAAAGACAAAAACGAGATTAAACTTTTTTTAAAAAAATAGTTGTGTTATATTTAACCCTAAAACGCGCAAATGGGCTGAAAACGAGTTATGGTGAAATATTCGACAAACTTTTGGTCTTTTTCGACCAAAAGTACCACTTTCTTGAGATTCTTGACACTAAAAAACACAATAATGAGATTAAAATTCCTTAAAAAAACACGTGTGTTGTTTTTAATCTAAAATGCGCAATTCGCTGAAAATGAGTTATGGTGAAATATTCGACAAACTTTGGTCTTTTTTGACCAAAAGTACCACTTTCTTGAGATTCTTGAAACTAAAACACAAAAACGAGATTAAACTTTTTTTTAAAAAATAGTTGTGTTATATTTAACCCTAAAACGCGCAAATGAGCTGAAAACGAGTTATGGTGAAATAATCGACAAACTTCGGTCTTTTTTTACCAAAAGTACCACTTTCTTGAGATTCTTCACACTAAAACAAAAAACGAGATTAAAATTCATTAAAAAAAATAGTTGTGTTGTTTTTAACCATAAAACGCGCAAATTGGCTGAAAACGAGTTATGGTGAAATATTCGATAAACTTTTGGTCTTTTTTGACCAAAAGTAACACTTTCTTTATATTCTTGACACTAAAACACAAAAACGAGACTAAATCTTTTTAAAAATTTGTGTGTTGTTTTTAACCCTAAAACGCGCAAATGGGCTGAAAACGAGTTATGGTGAATTATTCGACAAACTTTTGGTCTTTTTTGACAAAAGTACCACTTTCTTGAGATTCTTGAAACTAAAACACAAAAACGAGATTAAACTTTTTTAAAAAATAGTTGTGTTATATTTAACCCTAAAACGCGCAAATGGGCGTGAAAACGAGTTATGGTGAAATAATCGACAAACTTCTGGTATTGTTTTACCAAAAGTACCACTTTCTTGAGATTCTTCACACTAAAACAAAAAAACGAGATTAAAATTCATTAAAAAAATACTTGTGTTGTTTTTAACCATAAAACGCGCAAATTGGCTGAAAACGAGTTATGGTGAAATATTCGAAAAACTTTTGGTCTTTTTTGACCAAAAGTAACACTTTCTTTATATTCTTGACACTAAAACACAAAAACGAGATTAAATTTTTTTAAAAAAATACGTGTGTTGTTTTTAACCCTAAAACGCGCAAATGGGCTGAAAACGAGTTATGGTGAATTATTCGACAAACTTTTGGTCTTTTTTGACCAAAAGTACCACTTTCTTGAGATTCTTGACACTAAAACACAAAAACGAGATTAAATTTGTTTTAAAAAAATAGTTGTGTTATTTAACCCTAAAACGCGCAAATGAGGAAAACAAATCGAAACGAGTTATAGTGAAATAATCGACAAACTTCTGGTCTTTTTTATTAAAAGTACCACTATCTTGAGATTCTTCACACTAAAACAAAAAAACGTGATTAAAATTCATTAAAAAAATAGTTGTGTTGTTTTTAACCATAAAACGCGCAAATTGGCTGAAAACGAGTTATGGTGAAATATTCGATAAACTTTTGGTCTTTTTTGACCAAAAGTAACACTTTCTTTATATTCTTGACACTAAAACACAAAAACGAGATTAAATTTTTTTAAAAAAACTACGTGTGTTGTTTTTAACCCTAAAACGCGCAAATGGGCTGAAAATGAGTTATGGTGAATTATTCGACAAACTTTTGGCCTTTTTTGACCAAAAGTACCACTTTCTTGATATTCTTGACACTAAAACACAAACACGAGATTAAAATTTTTTTAAAAAATACTTGTGTTGTTTTTAACCGTAAAATGCGTAAATGGGCTGAAAACAAATTATGGTGAAATATTCGACAAACATGTGGTCTTTTTTGACCAAAAGTACCACTTTCTTGAGATTCTTGATACTAAAACACAAAAACGAGATTAAACATTTTTTAAAAAAATAGTTGTGTTATATTTAACCCTAAAACGCGCAAATGGGCTGAAAACGAGTTATGGTGAAATAATCGACAAACTTCTGGTTTTTTTACCAAAAGTACCACTTTCTTGAGATTCTTCACACTAAAACAAAAAAACGAGATTAAAATTCATTAAAAAAAATAGTTGTGTTGTTTTTAACCATAAAACGCGCAAATTGGCTGAAAACGAGTTATGGTGAAATATTCGATAAAACTTTTGGTCTTTTTTGACCAAAAGTAACACTTTCTTTATATTCTTGACACTAACACAAAAAACGAGATTAAATTTTTTTAAAAAAACTACGTGTGTTGTTTTTAACCCTAAAACGCGCAAATGGGCTGAAAATGAGTTATGGTGAATTATTCGACAAACTTTTGGTCTTTTTTGACCAAAAGTACCACTTTCTTGAGATTCTTGAAACTAAAACACAAAAACGAGATTAAATTTTTTAAAAAATAGTTGTGTTATATTTAACCCTAAAACGCGCAAATGGGCTGAAAACGAGTTATGGTGAAATAATCGACAAACTTCTGGTTTTTTTACCAAAAGTACCACTTTCTTGAGATTCTTCACACTAAAACAAAAAAACGAGATTAAAATTCATTAAAAAAATACTTGTGTTGTTTTTAACCATAAAACGCGCAAATTGGCTGAAAACGAGTTATGGTGAAATATCCGATAAACTTTTGGTTTTTTTTGACCAAAAGTACCACTTTCTTTATATTCTTGACACTAAAACACAAAAACGAGATTAAATTTTTTTTAAAAAAATACGTGTGTTGTTTTTAACCCTAAAACGCGCAAATGGGCTGAAAAAGAGTTATGGTGAAATAAACTTTTGGTCTTTTTTGAACAAAAGTACCACTTTCTTGAGATTCTTGACACTAAAACACAAAAACGAGATTACATTTGTTTTAAAAAAATAGTTGTGTTATATTTAACCCTAAAACGCGCAAATGGGCTGAAAGCGAGTTATGGTGAAATAATCAACAAACTTCTGGTCCTTTTTTACCAAAAGTACCACTATCTTGAGATTCTTCACACTAAAACAAAAAAACGTGATTAAAATTCTTTAAAAAAAATAGTTGTGTTGTTTTTAACCACAAAACGCGCAAATTGGCTGAAAACGAGTTATGGTGAAATATTCGACAAACTTTTGGTCTTTTTTGACCAAAAGTACCACTTTCTTGATATTCTTGACACTAAAACACAAACACGAGATTAAAATTTTTTTAAAAATACTTGAGTTGTTTTTAACCGTAAAATGCGTAAATGGGCTGAAAACGAATTATGGTGAAATATTCGACAGACATGTGGTCTTTTTTGACCAAAGTACCACTTTCTTGAGATTCTTGATACTAAAAGACAAAAACGAGATTAAACTTTTTTAAAAAAATAGTTGTGTTATATTTAACCCTAAAACGCGCAAATGGGCTGAAAACGAGTTATGGTGAAATAATCGACAAACTTCTGGTATTTTTTTACCAAAAGTACCACTTTCTTGAGATTCTTCACACTAAAACAAAAAAAACGAGATTAAAATTCATTAAAAAAATACTTGTGTTGTTTTTAACCATAAAACGCGCAAATTGGCTGAAAACGAGTTATGGTGAAATATTCGATAAACTTTTGGTCTTTTTTGACCAAAAGTAACACTTTCTTTATATTCTTGACACTAAAACACAAAAACGAGATTAAATTTTTTTAAAAAAATACGTGTGTTGTTTTTAACCCTAAAACGCGCAAATGGGCTGAAAACGAGTTATGGTGAATTATTCGACAAACTTTTGGTCTTTTTTGACCAAAAGTACCACTTTCTTGAGATTCTTGAGACTAAAACACAAAAACTAGATTAAATTGTTTTAAAAAAATAGTTGTGTTATATTTAACCCTAAAACGCGCAAATGGGCTGAAAACGAGTTATAGTGAAATAATCGACAAACTTCTGGTCTTTTTTTATTAAAAGTACCACTATCTTGAGATTCTTCACACTAAAACAAAAAAACGTGATTAAAATTCATTAAAAAAATAGTTGTGTTGTTTTTAACCAAAAACGCGCAAATTGGCTGAAAACGAGTTATGGTGAAATATTCGACAAACTTTTGGCCTTTTTTGACCAAAAGTACCACTTTCTTGATATTCTTGACACTAAAACACAAACACGAGATTAAAATTTTTTTAAAAAATACTTGTGTTGTTTTTAACCGTAAAATGCGTAAATGGGCTGAAAACAAATTATGGTGAAATATTCGACAAACATGTGGTCTTTTTTGACCAAAAGTACCACTTTCTTGAGATTCTTGATACTAAAACACAAAAACGAGATTAAACATTTTTTAAAAAGATAGTTGTGTTATATTTAACCCTAAAACGCGCAAATGGGCTGAAAACGAGTTATGGTGAAATAATCGACAAACTTCTGGTCTTTTTTTACCAAAAGTACCACTTTCTTGAGATTCTTCACACTAAAACAAAAAAAACGAGATTAAAATTCATTAAAAAAAATATTGTGTTGTTTTTAACCATAAAACGCGCAAATTGGCTGAAAACAAGTTATGGTGAAATATTCGATAAACTTTTGGTCTTTTTTGACCAAAAGTAACACTTTCTTTTGAACGTAATGGATGCACAAGAGGGGGGGGGGGTGAATTGTGCTTCAAAAATAAATACTCGAAATAAACAACACAGGATTTATACTGGTTCGGTCTACCTGACCTACGTCCAGTCTTCAACCACCCAGGCTGAGAGTTCCACTATAACTCAGGTTTTAAATCGGGTTCACCTGAAACCTTACAACCGCAAGTTTTAGACGGGATCACTTGCAACCTTACAACCACAAGTTTTGCGGGCTTACTTGCAACCTTTTTACCTAGCTCCCCCTTACACCAAGCAAGGGTTCAACCTTTACAAATAAAGGATTTTACTAACTAAGTTCTCTTTAAGAACAGATGGTGATACACACTTAAGCACAACTAATTGCTCTTATAACAAGAAGAGACTTAACTACAATGAGTACAGAATAAGTACGTGAAGAATCACTCAAAGTGTTAAATGCTCTTTTCTATTTCTGGGCAGCCTTGAATGCTTTGAAGATTTCTTGTGTTTCTCGCTCTAACTTCTCTCTAGAGTATTCAAGGATAATTGTTGTTGTAATAAATGAAGTTGAGCTCCCTTTATATAGTCTTCAAGCATTTGAACTCTTGGTAGGTGGGAGTCCCGTTTGAATTTGGCCGTTTATCCCAAGTTACCGTTTGCCCAATAAATGCTCCATTAATGCATAGCAGGGTTGACTTGCTTTATCTCTGAAAAGTAGTCCTGACACCTCTGCTCTGATATAAGCATTCTGACACTGCATCATCTGACATTCTGATTGCTTGCGGAAGCAGATTCTCATCCTGAAGCAATTCTACTGAGTGTGCTGCACTGAGTGTTAGTTTATCAATATGAACATATAATCACATGCAGTGGGAGTGTTCTTTGCCTAAGTGGTAAGTTCCTTATATCAGGAAGTACATTTACATCCGGAAGTAAATTCACTTGATGAGGGATTTAGTTCACCATGACTTGCTCTCGCTTAGTCTATTTCATTCCACCACTCAGCGCTAGTCACTGAGCTATCGGAAGCACTTTTACTTGACGTGGTGAATTCACTGACGCTTAGGGTGAAATCTATTCTATCAGTCTGCGCCAGTCAAGATCTAATAGGAAGCAACTTCACTTGATGTTGCATTTCTGCTGACGCTCGGGGTTATATCTAGTCTATCAACCTGCGCCAGTCTAAATCTAATAGGAAGTGCTTTCACTTGGCGAAGTAGACTTACTGACGCTTGGGGTAATAACTATTCTATTGCTCTGCGCCAGTCTGAGTCTAACAGGAAGCGCTTTCACTTGGGGAAGTAGACTTACTGACGCTTGGGGTAATATCTATTCTGTCGCTCTGCGCCAGTCTAATTCTAACAGGAAGCGCTTTCACTTGGGGAAGTAGACTCACTGTCGCTTGGAGTAATATCTATTCTATCGCTCTGCGCCAGTCTAAGTCTAACAGGAAGCAACTTCGCTTCCGATTGAACCATAGCTTAGTCTTAGGGTTTGTGCACCTAAAGTTCATGGACTAAGTTAAATCCCTAGTTATTTACTTGCTGACGCTGGGGGATGAAAGCATTCATCCGCATGCGCAAGTCCTAATCTAACCGGAAGTAAATCTTCATCCGGAAGCACTCTTACTTGGGATCCTAAGTATACTATTGCTTCCTAGGCACTTGGTCTAATCCTTTATATTTTAGTCTTCATCAAAACTTAAGATTCTAACATTCTCCCCCTTTTTGATGATGACAAACTTAGCTTTATCGATTAAGTTCATATGAAAGGATTAGCTGAAGAATAAAAGCAATAGTTCAGAATAAGTAACTTAGACAAATATTATTGATAAGCATAGGTTACAGGTCAGAGCATATAATTAGATAACATTTACAAGCAGCGAGCATATAGTAGGCAGATATGAGAACATGCATGAAAAGATGAACATTTCTAAGTAAAAAAAATTTGGGCTGGGGGTTGTTTCTTTGTTTCTTCTTTCTCTCCCTCTCGCTGAAGCTCTTCTTCATCAAGGAATTCCCAGGGTAGCAAGGCTAGTGGTCAATGCAAAAAAAATTTGGGCTGGGGGTTGTTTCTTTGTTTCTTCTTTCTCTCCCTCTCGCTGAAGCTCTTCTTCATCAAGGAATTCCCAGGGTAGCAAGGCTAGTGGTCAATGCATTTCTCCCCCTTTTGGCATCATCAAAGAGTGTTTTCCATATTTGATCGCCGCAGCCTCCTCCTTAGGGATGGACTTCCTCTTCTTAGAACCCACTAACAGTTCTGCCATTCTACCAGAAGTTTCAGGCTGACCTTGAATATTTTCATCCTGCCCTAGGGCAATTTGCCGAGAAACTTCATGATGTTCTTGATGTCTTTCACGATGCCCAGATTTTCCAGAATGTTGATGGCTTGATTTCCCAGATTTGGACTTGTGTTTCTTAGATGAGGAGGGTTTCCTCGAAACTGGGTTTGCTTCAGAGGGTTCGGCCATTTTTGTGGGGTTGATGAAATGTTTATATGAAGAACATAGATGAAAATGAAGAATGTGTGAAATGAGATGTCCCTTTTATAGGTAAAGTCATTAAGGGCAAAAAGGTCATGCTCCTTCACATTATCACACATTGGGTAGCGTAAACGCCTTAAGTTGGATCGATATACCTGATGACACGTGTCGCTTCATATTGTCAGAGAAGTCGAAACGTCTCATTTGGAAGTTGAAGCGTTTTCTGAAGTGACGTGTCTTCTTGGACTTGTGCTGGCGCTCTCTTGGTTTGATCCTCCAGCGTCAGTGTGTAATCATTCGGAAGTGGTTTTGCTTCCGGTTGCACTTACTTAAGATTCAACATTGAATACCTGCAAGGACATATATTGGCACTCCGATGCCTAAGTTAGTATTGTTTGAAGTATTTTGAAAAACAATTAAGTACATGGAATTTACACTTCATTTGGGTTTACCATTCCCAAATCACCTCTAATAAAAGTAAATTGGTCAACCCCCAGAGGCTTGGTGAAGATATCAGCAAGCTGTTGTTGTGTGGGGACAAACTGTACTTTGACATCTTTCTTTTGAACATGGTCTCTGATGAAATGATGTCTGACATCAATGTGCTTTGTCCTAGTGTGCTGAACCGGATTCTTGGCTAGGCTGATTGTGCTTGTGTTGTCACAGAGGATGGGTGCCTCAGGGAATTCCAAGCCAAGATCTCTCAACTGGTTCTTCAGCCACAACACTTGGGCACAACAACTGGCTGCTGCAATGTATTCTGCCTCAGTGGATGACAAGGACACGCAGGTCTGCTTTTTGCTCGCCCAAGACACCAGACAACCACCAAGGAAGGCGCATTGTCCACTGGTGCTTTTCCTATCAGTTTTATAACCTGCATGATCAGAGTCAGAATAAGCCCACAAGAACTCTTGGTTACCTCTGGGATACCAAAGACCAAGTTCTTGTGTCCCCTCAAGGTATCTTAAGATACGTTTAACACATGTTAGATGTGACTCCTTGGGGTTGGCTTGAAATCTAGCACACATGCCTACACTAAATTGAATGTCAGGTCTGCTGGCTGTTAAGTATAGGAGAGAACCTATCATTCCTCTATACATGGGCAGGCTAACAGATTTACCCTTTGCGTCAGCATCAAGTGCGGCAGTGGTGCTCATGGGAGTGTCATACTCCTTGCATTCATCCATCCCAAACCTTTTGAGTAGCTCTCTGCAGTATTTGGCTTGGGAGATGAATATTCCATTCTTCTTCTGCTTAATTTGCAGGCCTAGGAAGAACGTTAGTTCTCCCATCATTGACATTTCAAACTCACCCTGCATGGTCTTAGAAAAATCCTCACAAAGCTTTTCGTTAGTTGCTCCAAAGATAATATCATCAACATAAATTTGAACAATTAGAATGTCTCTATCTTTGTGAAGGATAAACAGTGTATTATCAAGTTTGCCTCTTGAGAAACCTTTGCCTAGCAGAAAGCTGCTAAGTCTCTCATACCAAGCTCTAGGAGCTTGTTTTAGGCCATATAAAGCTTTCTTTAATCTATACACATGTTTGGGGTGCTTATGATCCTCAAAGCCAGGAGGTTGTTCTACATATACCTCTTCTTTAATATAACCATTAAGAAATGCACTCTTTACATCCATTTGATATAGCCTGAAGCCCTTCATGGATGCAAAGGCTAGAAGAATCCTTATTGCTTCAAGTCTCGCGACTGGAGCAAATGTTTCTTCATAGTCAATGCCTTCTTCTTGGTTATATCCTTTGGCAACTAGTCTGGCTTTGTTTCTTGTAATTTGACCTGTCTCATCCAGTTTGTTTTTAAAGACCCATTTGGTCCCTACTATAGATTGATGAGATGGCCTAGGGACTAGTTCCCAGACTTGACTTCTTTCAAATTGGTTTAGCTCTTCCTGCATGGTAATAATCCAGTCGCAGTCCTCAAGAGCTTGTTCAACTGAAGTTGGTTCTATTTGAGATAGAAATGCACCAAACTCAACTTCATTTTGAACCTGCCTTCTGGTTCTCACACCAGAAGAAACATCACCAAGCACTTGATCAAGAGGATGATCTCTGTGATGCCTCCTAGCTGTTGGCAACTGTGCCTCATCATGCACAGTCTGCACTCTAGGTTCATCGCAGAGTTCATCTTCTTCCTTAGGATTGTTTGCTGGTGTTTCTTTTGGTGGTGAAGAAGATGATGGTAATTTTGGGAGGTTAAGTAATTCATCATCTTCTCTGGATTGTCCCCATGTAGGAATTTCATCAAATACAACATGCATGGATTCCTCTACAGTTTTAGTTCTCATGTTGTATATCCTATAAGCTTTACTCCTAAGGGAATATCCTATGAATATACCTATATCAGCCTTTGGATCAAACTTACCCAAGTTTACCTTTCCATTATTATGCACGTAGCATTTTGATCCAAATATTCTGAGGTGGCTGATGTTTGGCTTCCTTCCTTTGTATAGCTCGTATGGAGTCTTATCCAAGCCTTTACGAACATAAGCTCTGTTGGAGATATAGCAAGCAGTGCTCATAGCGTCCGCCCAGAACACTTGAGAAACCTCTTTCTCGTTGAGCATGCTTCTAGCCATCTCCGTCAGAACCCTGTTCTTTCTTTCAACTACTCCATTTTGTTGAGGAGTCCTCGGAGCTGAGAAGTTATGTTCAATTCCATTTTGCTCACATAGCTCAGAGAAGCTATGGTTCTCAAACTCCCCACCGTGGTCTGTCCTTATGGCTGTGATTTTGAGTTCTCTCTCATTCTGCACTTTCTTAGCCAAGACCACAAAAGCATCAAAAGTATCTTGCTTGGAGGCAAGAAACATAGTCCAGGTGAACCTTGAATAGTCATCCACCACTACTAGAGCATATAGGTTTCCACCCACGCTCTTTACTCTTGCTGGCCCAACCAAATCCATGTGAATTAGTTCCAAGGGCCTGCTGGTGGAGACTCTCTTCTTGGTTTTAAACGAGGACTTTGTTTGCTTTCCTCGTTGGCAGGATTCACAGATAAAATCATGCTTGACTTTAAAAGAGGGAATACCTATAGCTAGCTCATTTTTAATTAGCATGTCCAATTGAGTAAAGTTAACATGAGCTAGTCTCTTATGCCAAAGCCAACTATTCTCGTCACTAGATATTAAACATTTTTCCTCTAGCTGTTGACATAAGTCTAAGGTATATAAATTCCCATTTCTGTTTGCCTTAATCTTGCATTTTAAGTTGGCCTTATCTATATTTAGATCCTGCTTATCAACTATTAAGCACTCATTTGAATCAAATATTACCCAATTTCCTCTGTCCGTGCTCTGGCTCACGCTCAGCAGGTTGTGACAGAGACCGTCCACAAGGTAGACATCTTTTACTGGTCCGACCTCTCCAACTCCAGTGATCTTGCCACTTTGATTTCCTCCAAAGGTTACTGTGGCCCCATCTTTGATCACCAGAGATTTGAACTTGTCTCTGTCCCCAGTCATGTGTCTTGAGCATCCACTATCAATATACCATTTCTTGTTCTTGGATGCCTTGAGACACACCTGTAAAATTTAAGCAAACTTAGGTACCCAACTTTTCTTGGGTCCTCGATCATTAGTTTTTAATGCCCTTGGTTTAGAGTCATCCTTGATCTTGGGCTTGTGACTTTTCTGAGCCTCTGGCCGAGTGCTGGCTCTGGACTCTTGGGTTTTCCCTTTGGAATAATTCCAGGCTTGGGATCCTTGTCCTCTCCTAGTTTCCTTTGCAGGAGGAGGATCTTTTGTTGCCTTGGTTCTTTTAGGGACCCATTTGTAGGAGCTGTTAACTCCATGCTTCTTAGCATTACAGGTGGACGTGGAGTGTCCTTTCCTGTTGCAGTAATTACAGAAGCTAAAGGGTGAGGAGCCATGATTGGTGGCTTTATGGAAGAACTTCAAGTAAGGCTTTACTTTTGGTTCTACCCACCTTTTTACCTTAGGGGTATATCCCAAGCCAGTTCTATCCCTATATGCCCTTTGGCTCATTAAAATTACTTTTAGCATTTCTGAACCATTGGTGAACTTCTCCAGGGCATTTTGCAGCTTATTATTTTCCTCTGAGACTTTGCTGCAACTAGAGCAACTCTCAGGTGTTGGGGCGTTGGGTTCTACCTGTGGAGAACCCTGGCCATCCACTATCGGAAGTCTTCTAGCTTCCGCTAGTTCCTCACTTAGTGAGTCCACCTTGGACTCAAGTGATTCCTTTTTGGTTTTCAACACCTTATAGGCTTTACATAGTCTAGAGAATTCTTCATGAATCTCATTGTAAGCCTCTTGAAGTTCAGAAAAAGTTACCTCATGATCTTCGTTGGTGAGGTCAACATCTGAAGGTGCTTCTTCATCCTCCTCTCTAGCTACCAGGCAGAGGTTGGCAACTTCTTCTTCGTCACTTGCTTCCTCATCTGAGCTGTTAACCCAAATAGAGGAAACAAGAGCTTTTCTTTTGTCCTTGCCTTTTGACCTCTGCAGGCTGGGGCACTCAGCCTTGAAGTGACCAGGCTTATTGCATTCAAAGCACACAGGGACCTTCTCTTTCTTGTATCCCTTCTTCTCACTGGTATCACCTCTCTGATAGCCTCCCTTCTTTCTGAGGAATTTTCTAAATTTCCTCACCATCATAGCCATCTCCTCATCGTCCATCTCATCATCATCATCATCATCATTGTCATTGATCCCTTTGCTGGGAGCAACGAGAGCAAGATTTTTGTTCTTGGGTGAAGGTTGAGGAGCTCTCATAGCCAGCAAGGTAGGTTCATATTCAGCAAGAGAGCCAAATAGTGCGGTGATGGAGCTGGTTGATTCACCTTGCACTTCTTGCAAAATAGTTACTTTGGTGATCCAGTCACCCTTCAAGATCTTTAGGATCTTGCTCACTTGCTCTCTTTCAGGGATATCCTTACCCAGCGAGGCCAAATTATTGATGAGATGAGTGAACCTGAGTTCCAGCTCTCTGATAGGCTCGGTAGGGCTCAGCATGGCGAATTTATGGAATTCTTCAACCAGCATTTCAATACGTCTCGCCTTTACTCCCCTGGTTCCAGAGTGTGCAGCCTCAAGAGCCTCCCACATATCCTTAGCAGTTTTGTGGTGGCTGATTCTGTGAAATTCTTTGTGGGTGAGAGCACACTGGATGTAGTGCATGGCCCGATGGTTTAGTTGGACTAGAGCATAGTCCTCAGCAGTGTATCTGGCTCGCACTTTTGCAAATCCATCTTCGTCCAGTGGAACATTATCCCCTCGTTCTATGACATCCCAGAGTCTCAAGTCGCTTGACTTGATATATGTCTCCATTCTGTACTTCCAGAACGTATAGTTGTACCCATCGAAGCCTGGGGGCTTATTGGGTTGAACGGCGACATCTGGTAGGCCATAATCTGGATCCATTACTTGATCTTTGCTTTCTGATTCGTTGGAATCGGGTGAGAAAGACCTGCTCTGATACCAAATGAACGTAATGGATGCACAAGAGGGGGGGGTGAATTGTGCTTCAAAAATAAATACTCGAAATAAACAACACAGGATTTATACTGGTTCGGTCTACCTGACCTACGTCCAGTCCTCAACCACCCAGGCTGAGAGTTCCACTATAACTCAGGTTTTAAATCGGGTTCACCTGAAACCTTACAACCGCAAGTTTTAGACGGGATCACTTGCAACCTTACAACCACAAGTTTTGCGGGCTTACTTGCAACCTTTTTACCTAGCTCCCCCTTACACCAAGCAAGGGTTCAACCTTTACAAATAAAGGATTTTACTAACTAAGTTCTCTTTAAGAACAGATGGTGATACACACTTAAGCACAACTAATTGCTCTTATAACAAGAAGAGACTTAACTACAATGAGTACAGAATAAGTACGTGAAGAATCACTCAAAGTGTTAAATGCTCTTTTCTATTTCTGGGCAGCCTTGAATGCTTTGAAGATTTCTTGTGTTTCTCGCTCTAACTTCTCTCTAGAGTATTCAAGGATAATTGTTGTTGTAATAAATGAAGTTGAGCTCCCTTTATATAGTCTTCAAGCATTTGAACTCTTGGTAGGTGGGAGTCCCGTTTGAATTTGGCCGTTTATCCCAAGTTACCGTTTGCCCAATAAATGCTCCATTAATGCATAGCAGGGTTGACTTGCTTTATCTCTGAAAAGTAGTCCTGACACCTCTGCTCTGATATAAGCATTCTGACACTGCATCATCTGACATTCTGATTGCTTGCGGAAGCAGATTCTCATCCTGAAGCAATTCTACTGAGTGTGCTGCACTGAGTGTTAGTTTATCAATATGAACATATAATCACATGCAGTGGGAGTGTTCTTTGCCTAAGTGGTAAGTTCCTTATATCAGGAAGTACATTTACATCCGGAAGTAAATTCACTTGATGAGGGATTTAGTTCACCATGACTTGCTCTCGCTTAGTCTATTTCATTCCACCACTCAGCGCTAGTCACTGAGCTATCGGAAGCACTTTTACTTGACGTGGTGAATTCACTGACGCTTAGGGTGAAATCTATTCTATCAGTCTGCGCCAGTCAAGATCTAATAGGAAGCAACTTCACTTGATGTTGCATTTCTGCTGACGCTCGGGGTTATATCTAGTCTATCAACCTGCGCCAGTCTAAATCTAATAGGAAGTGCTTTCACTTGGCGAAGTAGACTTACTGACGCTTGGGGTAATAACTATTCTATTGCTCTGCGCCAGTCTGAGTCTAACAGGAAGCGCTTTCACTTGGGGAAGTAGACTTACTGACGCTTGGGGTAATATCTATTCTGTCGCTCTGCGCCAGTCTAATTCTAACAGGAAGCGCTTTCACTTGGGGAAGTAGACTCACTGTCGCTTGGAGTAATATCTATTCTATCGCTCTGCGCCAGTCTAAGTCTAACAGGAAGCAACTTCGCTTCCGATTGAACCATAGCTTAGTCTTAGGGTTTGTGCACCTAAAGTTCATGGACTAAGTTAAATCCCTAGTTATTTACTTGCTGACGCTGGGGGATGAAAGCATTCATCCGCATGCGCAAGTCCTAATCTAACCGGAAGTAAATCTTCATCCGGAAGCACTCTTACTTGGGATCCTAAGTATACTATTGCTTCCTAGGCACTTGGTCTAATCCTTTATATTTTAGTCTTCATCAAAACTTAAGATTCTAACATCTTTATATTCTTGACACTAAAACACAAAAACGAGATTAAATTTTTTTAAAAAAACTACGTGTGTTGTTTTTAACCCTAAAACGCGCAAATGGGCTGAAAATGAGTTATGGTGAATTATTCGACAAACTTTTGGTCTTTTTTGACCAAAAGTACCACTTTCTTGAGATTCTTGAAACTAAAACACAAAAACGAGATTAAACTTTTTTTAAAAAATAGTTGTGTTATATTTAACCCTAAAACGCGCAAATGGGCTGAAAACGAGTTATGGTGAAATAATCGACAAACTTCTGGTCTTTTTTTACCAAAAGTACCACTTTCTTGAGATTCTTCACACTAAAACAAAAAAACGAGATTAAAATTCATTAAAAAAATACTTGTGTTGTTTTTAACCATAAAACGCGCAAATTGGCTGAAAACGAGTTATGGTGAAATATCCGATAAACTTTTGGTTTTTTTTGACCAAAAGTACCACTTTCTTTATATTCTTGACACTAAAACACAAAAACGAGATTAAATTTTTTTAAAAAAATACGTGTGTTGTTTTTAACCCTAAAACGCGCAAATGGGCTGAAAAAGAGTTATGGTGAAATAAACTTTTGGTCTTTTTTGAACAAAAGTACCACTTTCTTGAGATTCTTGACACTAAAACACAAAAACGAGATTACATTTGTTTTAAAAAAATAGTTGTGTTATATTTAACCCTAAAACGCGCAAATGGGCTGAAAGCGAGTTATGGTGAAATAATCAACAAACTTCTGGTCCTTTTTTACCAAAAGTACCACTATCTTGAGATTCTTCACACTAAAACAAAAAAACGTGATTAAAATTCTTTAAAAAAAAATAGTTGTGTTGTTTTTAACCACAAAACGCGCAAATTGGCTGAAAACGAGTTATGGTGAAATATTCGACAAACTTTTGGTCTTTTTTGACCAAAAGTACCACTTTCTTGATATTCTTGACACTAAAACACAAACACGAGATTAAAATTTTTTTAAAAAATACTTGAGTTGTTTTTAACCGTAAAATGCGCAAATGGGCTGAAAACGAATTATGGTGAAATATTCGACAGACATGTGGTCTTTTTTGACCAAAAGTACCACTTTCTTGAGATTCTTGATACTAAAAGACAAAAACGAGATTAAACTTTTTTTAAAAAAATAGTTGTGTTATATTTAACCCTAAAACGCGCAAATGGGCTGAAAACGAGTTATGGTGAAATATTCGACAAACTTTTGGTCTTTTTCGACCAAAAGTACCACTTTCTTGAGATTCTTGACACTAAAAAACACAATAATGAGATTAAAATTCCTTAAAAAAACACGTGTGTTGTTTTTAAATCTAAAATGCGCAATTTCGCTGAAAATGAGTTATGGTGAAATATTCGACAAACTTTTGGTCTTTTTTGACCAAAAGTACCACTTTCTTGAGATTCTTGAAACTAAAACACAAAAACGAGATTAAACTTTTTTTAAAAAATAGTTGTGTTATATTTAACCCTAAAACGCGCAAATGAGCTGAAAACGAGTTATGGTGAAATAATCGACAAACTTCTGGTCTTTTTTTACCAAAAGTACCACTTTCTTGAGATTCTTCACACTAAAACAAAAAACGAGATTAAAATTCATTAAAAAAAATAGTTGTGTTGTTTTTAACCATAAAACGCGCAAATTGGCTGAAAACGAGTTATGGTGAAATATTCGATAAACTTTTGGTCTTTTTTGACCAAAAGTAACACTTTCTTTATATTCTTGACACTAAAACACAAAAACGAGATTAAATCTTTTTAAAAAATTTGTGTGTTGTTTTTAACCCTAAAACGCGCAAATGGGCTGAAAACGAGTTATGGTGAATTATTCGACAAACTTTTGGTCTTTTTTGACCAAAAGTACCACTTTCTTGAGATTCTTGAAACTAAAACACAAAAACGAGATTAAACTTTTTTTAAAAAATAGTTGTGTTATATTTAACCCTAAAACGCGCAAATGGGCTGAAAACGAGTTATGGTGAAATAATCGACAAACTTCTGGTATTTTTTTACCAAAAGTACCACTTTCTTGAGATTCTTCACACTAAAACAAAAAAACGAGATTAAAATTCATTAAAAAAATACTTGTGTTGTTTTTAACCATAAAACGCGCAAATTGGCTGAAAACGAGTTATGGTGAAATATTCGATAAACTTTTGGTCTTTTTTGACCAAAAGTAACACTTTCTTTATATTCTTGACACTAAAACACAAAAACGAGATTAAATTTTTTTAAAAAAATACGTGTGTTGTTTTTAACCCTAAAACGCGCAAATGGGCTGAAAACGAGTTATGGTGAATTATTCGACAAACTTTTGGTCTTTTTTGACCAAAAGTACAACTTTCTTGAGATTCTTGACACTAAAACACAAAAACGAGATTAAATTTGTTTTAAAAAAATAGTTGTGTTATATTTAACCCTAAAACGCGCAAATGGGCTGAAAACGAGTTATAGTGAAATAATCGACAAACTTCTGGTCTTTTTTTATTAAAAGTACCACTATCTTGAGATTCTTCACACTAAAACAAAAAAACGTGATTAAAATTCATTAAAAAAATAGTTGTGTTGTTTTTAACCATAAAACGCGCAAATTGGCTGAAAACGAGTTATGGTGAAATATTCGACAAACTTTTGGTCTTTTTTGACCAAAAGTACCACTTTCTTGAGATTCTTGAAACTAAAACACAAAAACGAGATTAAACTTTTTTTAAAAAATAGTTGTGTTATATTTAACCCTAAAACGCGCAAATGGGCTGAAAACGAGTTATGGTGAAATAATCGACAAACTTCTGGTATTTTTTTACCAAAAGTACCACTTTCTTGAGATTCTTCACACTAAAACAAAAAAACGAGATTAAAATTCATTAAAAAAATACTTGTGTTGTTTTTAACCATAAAACGCGCAAATTGGCTGAAAACGAGTTATGGTGAAATATTCGATAAACTTTTGGTCTTTTTTGACCAAAAGTAACACTTTCTTTATATTCTTGACACTAAAACACAAAAACGAGATTAAATTTTTTTAAAAAAATACGTGTGTTGTTTTTAACCCTAAAACGCGCAAATGGGCTGAAAACGAGTTATGGTGAATTATTCGACAAACTTTTGGTCTTTTTTGACCAAAAGTACAACTTTCTTGAGATTCTTGACACTAAAACACAAAAACGAGATTAAATTTGTTTTAAAAAAATAGTTGTGTTATATTTAACCCTAAAACGCGCAAATGGGCTGAAAACGAGTTATAGTGAAATAATCGACAAACTTCTGGTCTTTTTTTATTAAAAGTACCACTATCTTGAGATTCTTCACACTAAAACAAAAAAACGTGATTAAAATTCATTAAAAAAATAGTTGTGTTGTTTTTAACCATAAAACGCGCAAATTGGCTGAAAACGAGTTATGGTGAAATATTCGACAAACTTTTGGTCTTTTTTGACCAAAAGTACCACTTTCTTGAGATTCTTGAAACTAAAACACAAAAACGAGATTAAACTTTTTTTAAAAAATAGTTGTGTTATATTTAACCCTAAAACGCGCAAATGGGCTGAAAACGAGTTATGGTGAAATAATCGACAAACTTCTGGTATTTTTTTACCAAAAGTACCACTTTCTTGAGATTCTTCACACTAAAACAAAAAAACGAGATTAAAATTCATTAAAAAAATACTTGTGTTGTTTTTAACCATAAAACGCGCAAATTGGCTGAAAACGAGTTATGGTGAAATATTCGATAAACTTTTGGTCTTTTTTGACCAAAAGTAACACTTTCTTTATATTCTTGACACTAAAACACAAAAACGAGATTAAATTTTTTTAAAAAAATACGTGTGTTGTTTTTAACCCTAAAACGCGCAAATGGGCTGAAAACGAGTTATGGTGAATTATTCGACAAACTTTTGGTCTTTTTTGACCAAAAGTACAACTTTCTTGAGATTCTTGACACTAAAACACAAAAACGAGATTAAATTTGTTTTAAAAAAATAGTTGTGTTATATTTAACCCTAAAACGCGCAAATGGGCTGAAAACGAGTTATAGTGAAATAATCGACAAACTTCTGGTCTTTTTTTATTAAAAGTACCACTATCTTGAGATTCTTCACACTAAAACAAAAAAACGTGATTAAAATTCATTAAAAAAATAGTTGTGTTGTTTTTAACCATAAAACGCGCAAATTGGCTGAAAACGAGTTATGGTGAAATATTCGACAAACTTTTGGCCTTTTTTGACCAAAAGTACCACTTTCTTGATATTCTTGACACTAAAACACAAACACGAGATTAAAATTTTTTTAAAAAATACTTGTGTTGTTTTTAACCGTAAAATGCGTAAATGGGCTGAAAACGAATTATGGTGAAATATTCGACAAACATGTGGTCTTTTTTGACCAAAAGTACCACTTTCTTGAGATTCTTGATACTAAAACACAAAAACGAGATTAAACATTTTTTAAAAAAATAGTTGTGTTATATTTAACCCTAAAACGCGCAAATGGGCTGAAAACGAGTTATGGTGAAATAATCGACAAACTTCTGGTCTTTTTTTACCAAAAGTACCACTTTCTTGAGATTCTTCACACTAAAACAAAAAAACGAGATTAAAATGCATTAAAAAAATACTTGTGTTGTTTTTAACCATAAAACGCGCAAATTGGCTGAAAACGAGTTATGGTGAAATATTCGATAAACTTTTGGTCTTTTTTGATCAAAAGTACCACTTTCTTTATATTCTTGACACTAAAACACAAAAACGAGATTAAATTTTTTTAAAAAAATATGTGTGTTGTTTTTAACCCTAAAACGCGCAAATGGGCTGAAAACGAGTTATGGTGAATTATTCGACAAACTTTTGGTCTTTTTTGACCAAAAGTACCACTTTCTTGAGATTCTTGACACTAAAACACAAAAACGAGATTAAATTTGTTTTAAAAAAATAGTTGTGTTATATTTAACCCTAAAACGCGCAAATGGGCTGAAAACGAGTTATAGTGAAATAATCGACAAACTTCTGGTCTTTTTTTATCAAAAGTACCACTATCTTGAGATTCTTCACACTAAAACAAAAAAACGTGATTAAAATTCATTAAAAAAAATAGTTGTGTTGTTTTTAACCATAAAACGCGCAAATTGGCTGAAAACGAGTTATGGTGAAATATTCGACAAACTTTTGGTCTTTTTTGACCAAAAGTACCACTTTCTTGATATTCTTGACACTAAAACACAAACACGAGATTAAAATTTTTTTAAAAAATACTTGTGTTGTTTTTAACCGTAAAATGCGTAAATGGGCTGAAAACGAATTATGGTGAAATATTCGACAAACATGTGGTCTTTTTTGACCAAAAGTACCACTTTCTTGAGATTCTTGATACTAAAACACAAAAACGAGATTAAACTTTTTTTAAAAAAATAGTTGTGTTATATTTAACCCTAAAACGCGCAAATGGGCTGAAAACGAGTTATGGTGAAATAATCGACAAACTTCTGGTCTTTTTTTACCAAAAGTACCACTTTCTTGAGATTCTTCACACTAAAACAAAAAAACGAGATTAAAATGCATTAAAAAAATACTTGTGTTGTTTTTAACCATAAAACGCGCAAATTGGCTGAAAAGGAGTTATGGTGAAATATTCGATAAACTTTTGGTCTTTTTTGATCAAAAGTACCACTTTCTTTATATTCTTGACACTAAAACACAAAAACGAGATTAAATTTTTTTAAAAAAATACGTGTGTTGTTTTTAACCCTAAAACGCGCAAATGGGCTGAAAACGAGTTATGGTGAATTATTCGACAAACTTTTGGTCTTTTTTGACCAAAAGTACCACTTTCTTGAGATTCTTGACACTAAAACACAAAAACGAGATTAAATTTGTTTTAAAAAAATAGTTGTGTTATATTTAACCCTAAAACGCGCAAATGGGCTGAAAACGAGTTATAGTGAAATAATCGACAAACTTCTGGTCTTTTTTTATCAAAAGTACCACTATCTTGAGATTCTTCACACTAAAACAAAAAAACGTGATTAAAATTCATTAAAAAAAATAGTTGTGTTGTTTTTAACCATAAAACGCGCAAATTGGCTGAAAACGAGTTATGGTGAAATATTCGACAAACTTTTGGTCTTTTTTGACCAAAAGTACCACTTTCTTGATATTCTTGACACTAAAACACAAACACGAGATTAAAATTTTTTTAAAAAATACCTGTGTTGTTTTTAACCGTAAAATGCACAAATGGGCTGAAAACGAATTATGGTGAAATATTCGACAAACATGTGGTCTTTTTTGACCAAAAGTACCACTTTCTTGAGATTCTTGATACTAAAACACAAAAACGAGATTAAACTTTTTTTAAAAAAATAGTTGTGTTATATTTAACCCTAAAACGCGCAAATGGGCTGAAAACGAGTTATGGTGAAATATTCGACAAACTTTTGGTCTTTTTCAACCAAAAGTACCACTTTCTTGAGATTCTTGACACTAAAAAACACAAAAATGAGAATAAATTCCTTAAAAAAACACGTGTGTTGTTTTTAATTCTAAAATGCGCAAATTGGCTGAAAATGAGTTATGGTGAAATATTCGACAAACTTTTGGTCTTTTTCGACCAAAAGTACCACTTTCTTGAGATTCTTGACACTAAAAAACACAAAAAAGAGATTAAAATTCCTTAAAAAAACACGTGTGTTGTTTTTAAATCTAAAATGCGCAAATTGGCTGAAAATGAGTTATGGTGAAATATTCGACAAACTTTTGGTCTTTTTTGACCAAAAGTACCACTTTCTTGAGATTCTTGAAACTAAAACACAAAAACGAGATTAAACTTTTTTTAAAAAATAGTTGTGTTATATTTAACCCTAAAACGTGCAAATGAGCTGAAAACGAGTTATGGTGAAATAATCGACAAACTTCTGGTCTTTTTTTACCAAAAGTACCACTTTCTTGAGATTCTTCACACTAAAACAAAAAACGAGATTAAAATTCATTAAAAAAAATAGTTGTGTTGTTTTTAACCATAAAACGCGCAAATTGGCTGAAAACGAGTTATGGTGAAATATTCGACAAACTTTTGGTCTTTTTTGACCAAAAGTACCACTTTCTTGATATTCTTGACACTAAAACACAAACACGAGATTAAAATTTTTTTAAAAAATACTTGTGTTGTTTTTAACCGTAAAATGCACAAATGGGCTGAAAACGAATTATGGTGAAATATTCGACAAACATGTGGTCTTTTTTGACCAAAAGTACCACTTTCTTGAGATTCTTGATACTAAAACACAAAAACGAGATTAAACTTTTTTTAAAAAAATAGTTGTGTTATATTTAACCCTAAAACGCGCAAATGGGCTGAAAACGAGTTATGGTGAAATATTCGACAAACTTTTGGTCTTTTTCAACCAAAAGTACCACTTTCTTCAGATTCTTGACACTAAAAAACACAAAAACGAGAATAAATTCCTTAAAAAAACACGTGTGTTGTTTTTAATTCTAAAATGCGCAAATTGGCTGAAAATGAGTTATGGTGAAATATTCGACAAACTTTTGGTCTTTTTCGACCAAAAGTACCACTTTCTTGAGATTCTTGTGATTAGACCAAATTTCATACCTTTAAGCATGTGCATTTGAGCTTAATTAGTATGGTTTATTTGTTATATTTGATCATTATTGATACATTTTCATGCACATGCTTATGTATAAATATTGGAAGAATAATAGCCTTATTATTTGCATTTTATGGAACTAAGGGTATTTTGGTCATTTTGACTATGAGATATGTTTTTCATGTAGGGGGGTCCCAAGTGGGCCCCACACACCCTTGGTGGAGTTTCAGTGGAGATAACTTGGCAAGAAAGAAGGCTAGATGAAGAGTACTCAAAGTCACATCCGGATGAAGGTTCACATCCGGAAGCATATTCACATTTGGAAGAGTACTTATATCAGGATGCAAGTTTACATCCGGAAGCAAAGTCACATCCGGAAGCTGAGCTACTTGAAGAAGCGGACTTCCATCCGGAAGTGGATTTACATCCGGAAGTGAACATGCTGGCGCTGGCGGAAAAAGAGTTACATCCGGAAGTGGATTCTCATCCAGTGGATTCTCATCCGGAAGTAAATGTGCTTGCGCTTGCGACATGAAGTTTCACATCCGGAAGCTGAAGTCTATCAGCCAGCGAGTACATGAGCCATTCTGCACAATGATCAGAAATGTCAACTACTTTTCAGAAGTCTTTGGTGCAGAGTTAATTTAAGGCAAAGTTAGCCCTGCAGCTTGAAGGTATTTGGGGAACAGCTTTCTAAATGAGGCAAAATTGGCGCCAAGGCCAAATTCAAGTCTGGAGACCTCATTAAGGGCAAAAAGGGAAGCACAATCACTTGGAGAAAAAGGAGGAACCTTTAGAAATGCATGGAGATGAGATCTAGTCCACATTCATTCTCACCTTCTACCAAATACCAAAGATACCCTTTGGGCGTTAATTCCAAAGTTACTCACCACTATAAAAGCCCAAATGTAACTAACATCTGAACATCTGATCTCTCACTTCACTTTCACTTTCTCTCTCCTCTAACAAACTCTCTCAACTCCATCTTCATCTTCTTCATCTCCGCCATGTCCAGAACCTCACACCTACCTTCATCCGCCTTCATCTCCATGTCAGGCTAGATCGCCTAGCCTTCTTCTCCAAGGAAATGTGCTTGTAGACTCAACCTATGGCTTCATATGCTTGTAATTTTCTCTTTTAGGTTTAAAGCTAGATGTAAATTTTTGCTTATGTATGACCTTGATTAGGCGTGTATAGGTTAGACATCTAGTTTTAGGTGTTCTACTTTATGTTAGCTTGAAAACCTCTCTTGATTGTTGAGGACATGAAAACCGAGGCTTAATTCTTGTAGTTTCATACATGTATGTGTGTGCGATTAGCTCCTCTTACATTTGTGGAATGAATTTGTTTCCTAAATGCTAGATTTAGTGTTTAGTGTTGCTTATGGTATGTTCTTGGCTTGAAAGAGTTTAAGGCTTAATTAAATTAGTTAAACTCTTGAAGACTTCTTTGATTAAAGAGGTCTCACGAATTTAGCTAGTTTATATTAAGTAAAACAAGTATATGAAGTCTGATTAAACGTAAGCACGGAGTACTTGGAGAAGGAGGTACATCTCATCCATACTTTCACTCATTCACCTAATTCTGTTAGTTATAGTTTCAATTAGTTTTAATTAGTCTTAGATATAAAACCTGCACACAACCTGTTTGATAATTTGCTTAACTTGTAATTAATTGACCTAAGCAAGAGATAAAACCAAACTGTGAATTGACCTAGGACTTGCTGCTAACTACTGTAGTTTAATTCTAGTTTTATTTGCTTTAGCTCTTTTTAGACGATGAAAAAGAGGTAAATCAAATTGGCGCCGTTGCCGGTTTGGTTGAATTCTTTCTTGTCTTAGGTTTTTAGTTACATTTTCTTAGTTTTTGTTGTAGGTGATTTTTAGTTGTAGGTTTTGAGCATACTTCTACTTTGTCCTGAACATATCTGTGCTGTTTGTTGCTTAATTGGCTGCTCTAGTTAGCCACACTGTTGTTAGGAAATTGTTCAGAGTTTTGCTGGAATTTTGTTTGCTATACTGGATTTTTGCTTGAATTGTTCTGGACTGGATATATTCTGTTTGTACTGGTGTTTTGTCTGTGATTCTGCTGGATTTTGTTGGATTTTACTGCATATAGTTGCACTAAGTAGCTTTGTATGAACCTTACCACATCATTAGTGCCATTGGATAGAGAGATTAATAAGACTCTTCGAGAACTTAAGAAAAAGAAAAAGCACGAGAAGCAAGCTAGTAAGCAACCTGTAGGATCCACATCAAATCCACAAAATTCATCTGTAGCGTCAAATAACACATTCCTAGACCAGCATTTCATTATGGCAGAAAGACGAGAGGACCATAGAGAACATGAGAGAGAGGCGAGAGATCATGAACATGAGCGTGAGCGACATGACAGGCGAGAGCAAGAGGATGAACATCATTTTGAGGGGGGTAGGCATTTACATGATGATGATAGACCAATGCGTGAGTTCACACAGTCATATGCATCGTTTGCACCTCAAGGTTTTTATGCTAACCCCGCTAACTTTGAGATCAAAGGATCTCTTCTTGCTCATCTGCCTAAGTTTACAGGTTTTCCGCATGAGGATGCTCACACGCACTTGCTTGGCCTCTATCATACTTGTTCCTCCATGAAGCCACCTAATGCCGACCTGGATGACGTTCTGTTGAGAGTGTTCCAGTTTTCCTTGGAAGGAAAAGCCAAGGAGTGGCTCTTGAACCTTCCAACTCATTATGCCACTCTTTCTTGGGAGCAACTTAAGAAGGTGTTCTTAGACCGCTATTTTCCAATCTCAAAGATATCAAAGTTGCGGAAAGACATCACAGGTGTTCAGCAATTCTCTCAGGAGACATTCTATGAATATTGGAGCCGGTTCAATACCTTGGTGAACTCGTGCCCTAACCACAACATCTCCAAGGGCAATCTGGTGCAATACTTTTATGATGGCCTGGTGCCACAGCTCAAGATGAGTGTGGATGCTGCTTCTAATGGCTCACTTTTCAACTTATCAGCCAATGAAGGATGGAACTTATTTTCAACCATGGCCTCTAATCACCAGAATTTTTATGGACGTGATGCTCTGTATGGTGCTCCGCCAAAGGTTGCCTCAGTGAGTAGTGATGATTGTTAGAATCTTAAGTTTTGATGGTGACTAAGGTATGATATGGTCTAGTACTTAAGAGAACATAATCAGCACTTAGGAAGGATTAGATGACATGGTTAGAATCCTGAGTTAGATCACTTGAGAATGTAAGATCACTTCCGGATAGATTAGGACTCGCGCACGCGGATAAATGTGTCATCCCCCAGCGGCAGCGAGTAAATCACTAGGGATTTAACTTAGTCCATAAACTTTAGGTGCACAAACCCTAAGACTAAGCTATGGTTCAATCGGGAGCGAAGTTGCTTCCTGTTAGACTTAGACTGGCGCAGAGCGATAGAATAGATATTACTCCAAGCGACAGTGAGTCTACTTCCCCAAGTGAAAGCGCTTCCTGTTAGAATTAGACTGGCGCAGAGCGACAGAATAGATATTACCCCAAGCGTCAGTGAGTCTACTTCCCCAAGTGAAAGCGCTTCCTGTTAGACTTAGACTGGCGCAGAGCAATAGAATATTACCCCAAGCGTCAGTAAGTCTACTTCGCCAAGTGAAAGCACTTCCTATTAGATTTAGACTGACGCAGGTTGATAGACTAGATATAACCCCGAGCGTCAGCGGAAATGCAACATCAAGTGAAGTTGCTTCCTGTTAGATCTTGACTGGCGCAGACTGATAGAATAGATTTCACCCTAAGCGTCAGTGAATTCACCACGTCAAGTAAAAGTGCTTCCGATAGCTCAGTGACTAGCGCTGAGTGGTGAAATTAAATAGACTAAGCGAGAGCAAGTCATATTGAACTAAATCCCTCATCAAGCGAATTTACTTCCGGATGTAGAAGTGCTTCCGGATACCCCTTAGATTTAGGGATCACCCACTGCATGAGACTATTTGATTATATTACTAAACTAACGTTCAAGTGCAGCACACTCAGTAAGGTTGCTTCCGGATGAGAAGATTACTTCCGCAAGCAAAAAGAATGTCTGAACGTTCAAGAGATGCAGTGTCAGAATGCTTATGTCAGAGCAGAGGTGTCAGGACTACTTTTCAGAGATAAAGCAAGTCAACCCTGCTGAAGCATTTAAGAAGATGTTCCTTCCAACGGTAACAAGAGGATAACAGACATATTCAAACAACATTGTTACCTACCAAGCATGAGGAGTATGAGAACATAATCTGAAGATTCACTCAAGGTGTCAAAGCTCATACTGCCCACAAGAGTCAGAGTCCATAAGAGAGCTTCTGATAGCAAGAGAGGATCCAATAGCAAAGCACTCTTATCATTCATGGACAAGTGCTTGGAAGACAAAGTTCCTCTATGTGATAGCAAGCAAAATGTTAGAGTCCACGAGCTTCAGATAGCAAGAGAGCTTCCGATAGTGAGTCTCTTAACATCCTGGACTTATGCTTGAGGAACGAAGTCCTCTCTGACAACAAGCAAGAGTCGGACCGTACAAAGTGTTCAGATGTCAGAACGACTTTTGTCAGAATAGTATTGCCAGAACAGTGTTGACAGAACAGCTTGGTCAGAGCACCTTTTTAGATAAAGCAAAGTCAACCCTACTGTGCATTAATGAGGACAACGTAAACAAGGCCCCAACGTCTATAATCAAACGGTCTTATTGCCTCTCCAACGGTTAGATATTCAGAGGCTGGTATAAAAGGGATGTTCTTCATTTCTAAAGAAGTGGCTTGAGAAAGAGAGAGAGAGAACAGAGCTTATTGTCTGAAACACTATTCTACATTCCTCTCATCTTCTACTCTCGGACTTAGATATGTAATATTCTTAGAGAGTGATTCTTTTGTGCTTAAGTGAGTAACATCATCTACTCTTAGAGAGAGTCATTCGAGCTTAAGTGTTTAGCACAATCAGTTCATAGAGTGAACATAATTGTAATCTTACAATTTGTAAGGGGGAGCATTTAGAGGTTGTCTAAATCTCCATAGGTTGCAAGTTAGCCCGTAAAACTTGCATTTGTAAGGTTTGCAGGTGAACCCGGTGTAAAACCTGTGGGTTGTTAGGTGAACCCGTGCTCGTAAAACCTAAAGTGTAAAGGCTTCTCTTGTGCCTGGTTTAAACAAGAATAGTGGATTGAAAATCTCAGGTGGAGCCTGGGGACTGGATGTAGGTCTGGGTGACCGAACCAGGATAAATTTATGTGTGCATAAACTTACATTTAAACATTCTTTTTGCATCACATAACATACTGACTTGTGCATACCATTACTCAGTAACATCATCACCAAGCACAAGCAGTTTTTTGAAAAGAGTTTAAGTTTTCATTCCCTCACCCAATTCACCCCCCCTCTTGGGTGACAGCCACGAATTTCATTTGGTATCAGAGCAGGTCACTTGTTTAAAGGATCCAACGATCTCAAGTGTAAAGACCTTGGCTGATTTGGGTTAAAATGTTTTCCAAAGGCTTTGATCATACCATTCCACCTGTGTTAGAAAATATTGATTTTTGTTGGTGGAAAGCAAGAATGGAAAGTTTTATAAAATCCACTAGTTTGAAAATGTGGGATATTTTTGAAAATGACTTTGATTTCAAACCAAGAGGAAACTGGACTGAAAGGGAGAAAAATTTGTTTTCCTTAAACATTAGAGCAATGCAAATTTTATACAAAGGCTTAACTGAAAATGATTTCCAGAAAATCAAACATTGCTCTAGTGCTAGAGATATTTGGAATACTCTTGATGTGATATATGCTTCTAACCCATCTCTTGAAAGCACAGCTGTCCAAAGCTCAACTCGTGCTCCTTGTGGATCATCTACTGATGAGCTTCTGGAAACTGATATTGAGGAAGCAGACTTCAGTGAAGAGAGTATCCATCTCTGCCTAGAAGATTCAGAAAGTGAGGTATCTGGATCTGAAATTGAACTCTCTGATTTGCAAGATGCATACAATGAGTTATATACTGAATATTGTAAACTTGCAAAAGAACTTCTAGGCTTAAAAGAAAAAGATAGGAAACTTGAAAAACTAATTTCTTCTACATCTAAAGTTTCCGAGGGTTCTTTTAAAGAACTAGTGGTTCCGATAGCTAGCCCACTATCGGTAGGGAAAACTTCAACATGTCTTGAAAAATGTTTTGATTGTAAACACGTGTTGAAGGAAAAAGAAAAGCTCTCAAAAGAAACTGAAATTTCAAAGGAACAAAAAGCTTTTCTAAAGAAAACTAATCATGATAATGATAGGAAGCCTCATTTTGATTATCATTCCATTATCTGTCATTATTGTGGTAGATTAGGACATATTTCTCACACATGCAGTCTTAGAAGAAATTCAAATGTGAGAAATAAGTTTGTATGGATTCCTAAAGGACAAGTAAGGTCCAGTGCTAACCATGTAGGACCCAAGTACAAATGGGTACCAAAACATCCTCCTAGTGCCTTACTTGTGCAGGAAAAATCAAGAGTTCCTCTTATCCCAAAGAAGAGAACTCGTGGTGATGCAACTGCTGAAACCCACTGGTACAATCATAAGAAGCTGTCGGCCACCACAAGGGACAATGGTTCTGTCTCAAGGATGAGCTATCACAAAGTTCCATTCAATTATCCTGAGAAGAACAAGAGAGAGTGGATTCCTCGATCATCATTGAAAAGGCTCTTGAATCCTACCTCTCAGAAGAAAGTGCTTCGAACCAAGGATAAGTATAGAAGATCTCCTTGGGAAGGGCAATCCGAAGGTTCAGCAAGACAAGGGTGAAGAAGACCCTTGCTAAAAGGAAGATCTCCTCCCCCCACAGTGAGCCATCTGATTCATGTGCCCCCAACAATCTGCTAGCTCAGAGGCAAACTTGAGATAGCGCTGAGTGATCAACCTGCGGAGATACCTTCTGCTGAACCTGTGTCTCCCTCTGCGCCAGCACCCAATCTGAGTGAAGAGCTGTGTATGAAGTATGGGTTCAAGAGGCCAGAGATGCCAGTGGTAGTGATCACAAAGTAAATTCATCCCTCTGCACCAGCTCCAATCCATCCTATTAGCCTCAGCAAGACTCAGGACTGTACCTCATCTGAACAATTAGTCAAGTCTTGATAAGCATTCGTCACGCATAGATTTTGGTACTGCTCTAAATATAGATTCCATGTATTGCCAACCAAAATCAAGCGAGCTACTGCTAGATGCGAATGGAGCTATGGTGATATCATTCTTACCTTCCTCTTTACTTGAATAATCACTTGGCTAGTAAATGCATGATGGGCTTAACAGCTTTTATTTCTCTGAAACTGATATGATTTCCCTTATCTGTGATGAACACTTATTTTCTGTAAAAACGACCCTATCATATCAAATTCATTTTCTGATATAATGCAAACAGATTCTGATCCTCTTTAAACCTACATGACAACCGTACCTCATGATAGCACTCAAAAGCTATTTCTGATTTTCCATTTCATGTGGTATCTCTTGCATCAAATTTTTCAATGCATAAGCAGCTATGGTTTCGAGAACAATACATCCCTCTTAATTACATCTTTAAGTTCTCAATCTACTAATGATCTCAGTTCAAGTTTGTGGTTTAAGAATGTTGACACAGATTATTGAAGCTTGAACAATGAATATAACCAAGAGAGAATGACAACGAAAATGTCTCTTATCAAGATGTGTGGAATGGCTATACCAAACCTGAGAAACTTTCGCCGATACACATGAGCATTTCTATCCCTTACATATTCTGTTGTGAAATTAAATGGATAGTCTCTCTCTTGTCTGACATGCATTAGAAATCTTAGGAAATGCCTTGAATTAAACTCTGCTAGATCTGTAAAACATGGCATAGTATCACAAGCATGCTATAATCTGTATCAATTTCAAGCTTGTTGATATCCTAAGAACAATGAGATCACATTGAGCATATCTAGAAGAACTCGAGCTAATATTTGGAAATTATTCTCGTAATCATATGCTGAAATTTGATTGTTTTTGTAAACCGAATTTAGTCTTAAAATCAAACTATTCTGTGAGCATGAAAATTTCCAGTATTTCATTTTTGTGAGGATGAAGATGTTTTTTTTTTCAAAATTTCATAGTGTTAATAATTCACTTGTCTTCATGATCTAACATGAACATCCTTGAGGCATATTTATTGAACTATACTTGCTTATGAAACTCTGAAAATATGCCACCTGTTTGATACTCTTTGTACTATCACATTGATATTTATCTATGAGAGTAAATAGAGTTCATGTCTTGATAGTGAAACTATGTGAACGTATAGACAATTTCAAAATTAGTTTTCACATAATCATTGCTCATATTTTCTTAAACCAATTAGCAAGCATGATTTCTTAAAATTATTAACTTGTGCTGATTAACACAGATTGACTTGAATGTCCTGAGGATGGTCTTCAATGTTAAATCTTAAGTTCTTTCACTGACCATCAGAAAGCATTTGTTTCCTCAAGAATATGCAGGACCAATCATCAAGCTTGAGCAAGGTTGCTTTCACAACAATCAGCGCCTTCGATAGCAGGCCAACTATTGAACCATGGGAAGAGTAGAGTGACTGCCCAGTCATGTCTGCTTGTGGTTGTAGCTCAGCTTGCCGAAGCGAATCATCAAAGCACTTGCGCTAGGGGTTTCCACTTGAGATAGCACACCTCTTGAAGATGTCAGGAAGCATGCTTATCTGCGTATGATTCAGATTCCTGAGTCTAATAGAGTATGAGTACCCCTCATCTGTGGTAACATCTACACCTTACCATCTCTTACATATGATGCATACATGGCATTGGTAAGGGTGTCAACTTAGGATGTTTCTCTCAATCTGCATTGACTTCAAAATCATTCACTGTCTTAGAAAATCATCCTAGCTCACACATCTGTATCCTCTAAATGACATGCTGAAAAGTAATTGATAACATACCTCTCTTATATGCTTCCTTTCTTGATTTAATGATGATTAATCTTAATATAGAAGAGAAGTAAGTGGACATTACCTGTTAATGATCCCTTGAAAATAGAGAGTCACATGCTGTCATCGATAATAAACTCTTAAGATGCTGTGATGAAATTTGTTTGGAAATTATTTTTGGCACTTTTAAAATCACAAATTTCATTTGATTTCATTTCATTTCATATGGTATCACAAATTTCATTCGGCATTCAATTATTTCATTTGATACCACAGGTTCAAACTCACAGATCTCATTTGATTACATTTGGTATCAGATTTCATCTCATTTGAATTTAAAATCACATATTTCATTTGATATCATAATCACCATTTTTAAACACATCAAAATTATTTTTGATATCACGTTAATCAAATCGAGAGGATCAAAATTACTTTTGATATGTTTTGTATGTTTTGCTCTTGACTTAATCCTTGAAAAACATGTTTAGCTATCCCATATAATGATTAGGGCGAATACAATCATTTAGGATCATGAATCATTATTGTTTTCCTTGATAACTCTCGTATGTTGTATTGAATAGTCTAGAACAAATCCTTATTAACGATACATAGGGAGAAATATTAGGTAGAAAGCCCATTCCGAGGAGAACGATAAAAGTATCCCCATCCCTAAGGCTAGCTTGCACCTGTTGGAATTTGATGAAGCCAAAAGGGGGAGAGAGATAGAGATGAGATGTCTAGAGATGGAGATGAGATGTCTAGAGATGAGATATAAGATGTCTAGCGAGAGATGAGACATGAGATGTCTAGAGCTGAGAGATAGATAAGATATCTAAGTTTAATTATAGCTCTGGGAGTGCTCTGGGAGTGATCTAAGTTTAATTATGTTCTCTAGTCATCTATGGGTTTGTCATCATCAAAAAGGGGGAGAATGTTAGAATCTTAAGTTTTGATGGTGACTAAGGTATGATATGGTCTAGTACTTAAGAGAACATAATCAGCACTTAGGAAGGATTAGATGACATGGTTAGAATCCTGAGTTAGATCACTTGAGAATGTAAGATCACTTCCGGATAGATTAGGACTCGCGCACGCGGATAAATGTGTCATCCCCCAGCGGCAGCGAGTAAATCACTAGGGATTTAACTTAGTCCATAAACTTTAGGTGCACAAACCCTAAGACTAAGCTATGGTTCAATCGGGAGCGAAGTTGCTTCCTGTTAGACTTAGACTGGCGCAGAGCGATAGAATAGATATTACTCCAAGCGACAGTGAGTCTACTTCCCCAAGTGAAAGCGCTTCCTGTTAGAATTAGACTGGCGCAGAGCGACAGAATAGATATTACCCCAAGCGTCAGTGAGTCTACTTCCCCAAGTGAAAGCGCTTCCTGTTAGACTTAGACTGGCGCAGAGCAATAGAATATTACCCCAAGCGTCAGTAAGTCTACTTCGCCAAGTGAAAGCACTTCCTATTAGATTTAGACTGACGCAGGTTGATAGACTAGATATAACCCCGAGCGTCAGCGGAAATGCAACATCAAGTGAAGTTGCTTCCTGTTAGATCTTGACTGGCGCAGACTGATAGAATAGATTTCACCCTAAGCGTCAGTGAATTCACCACGTCAAGTAAAAGTGCTTCCGATAGCTCAGTGACTAGCGCTGAGTGGTGAAATTATATAGACTAAGCGAGAGCAAGTCATATTGAACTAAATCCCTCATCAAGCGAATTTACTTCCGGATGTAGAAGTGCTTCCGGATACCCCTTAGATTTAGGGATCACCCACTGCATGAGACTATTTGATTATATTACTAAACTAACGTTCAAGTGCAGCACACTCAGTAAGGTTGCTTCCGGATGAGAAGATTACTTCCGCAAGCAAAAAGAATGTCTGAACGTTCAAGAGATGCAGTGTCAGAATGCTTATGTCAGAGCAGAGGTGTCAGGACTACTTTTCAGAGATAAAGCAAGTCAACCCTGCTGAAGCATTTAAGAAGATGTTCCTTCCAACGGTAACAAGAGGATAACAGACATATTCAAACAACATTGTTACCTACCAAGCATGAGGAGTATGAGAACATAATCTGAAGATTCACTCAAGGTGTCAAAGCTCATACTGCCCACAAGAGTCAGAGTCCATAAGAGAGCTTCTGATAGCAAGAGAGGATCCAATAGCAAAGCACTCTTATCATTCATGGACAAGTGCTTGGAAGACAAAGTTCCTCTATGTGATAGCAAGCAAAATGTTAGAGTCCACGAGCTTCAGATAGCAAGAGAGCTTCCGATAGTGAGTCTCTTAACATCCTGGACTTATGCTTGAGGAACGAAGTCCTCTCTGACAACAAGCAAGAGTCGGACCGTACAAAGTGTTCAGATGTCAGAACGACTTTTGTCAGAATAGTATTGCCAGAACAGTGTTGACAGAACAGCTTGGTCAGAGCACCTTTTTAGATAAAGCAAAGTCAACCCTACTGTGCATTAATGAGGACAACGTAAACAAGGCCCCAACGTCTATAATCAAACGGTCTTATTGCCTCTCCAACGGTTAGATATTCAGAGGCTGGTATAAAAGGGATGTTCTTCATTTCTAAAGAAGTGGCTTGAGAAAGAGAGAGAGAGAACAGAGCTTATTGTCTGAAACACTATTCTACATTCCTCTCATCTTCTACTCTCGGACTTAGATATGTAATATTCTTAGAGAGTGATTCTTTTGTGCTTAAGTGAGTAACATCATCTACTCTTAGAGAGAGTCATTCGAGCTTAAGTGTTTAGCACAATCAGTTCATAGAGTGAACATAATTGTAATCTTACAATTTGTAAGGGGGAGCATTTAGAGGTTGTCTAAATCTCCATAGGTTGCAAGTTAGCCCGTAAAACTTGCATTTGTAAGGTTTGCAGGTGAACCCGGTGTAAAACCTGTGGGTTGTTAGGTGAACCCGTGCTCGTAAAACCTAAAGTGTAAAGGCTTCTCTTGTGCCTGGTTTAAACAAGAATAGTGGATTGAAAATCTCAGGTGGATCCTGGGGACTGGATGTAGGTCTGGGTGACCGAACCAGGATAAATTTATGTGTGCATAAACTTACATTTAAACATTCTTTTTGCATCACATAACATACTGACTTGTGCATACCATTACTCAGTAACATCATCACCAAGCACAAGCAGTTTTTTGAAAAGAGTTTAAGTTTTCATTCCCTCACCCAATTCACCCCCCCCCCTCTTGGGTGACAGCCACGAATTTCAATGATAAGCTGTACAACTCTATTGAGAGGCTGACCGAGAGCCTCAGTCGGATGGACGGACGCTTCGTTCAGCCTACGCCTTGTGTTGATGATTCTATGGCCTTGGTGGCCTCATCCTGTAATCACTGTGGCTCGCCCATGCACTTATCCTCAGACTGTCCATCCCAAGCGGAAGTGGCGGCCATGTATAACAATCCTAGGCCTCAGGCCAAGTATGATCCCTACTCTTCCACGTACAATCCGGGATGGAGGGACCATCCGAACTTCAAGTGGGGGGGAGGTTCAAACCAAGATATAAATTCCAGTTCTTTCCAACCACAGCAACAGCCTAAGTGGGGGGGAGGTAACTACCAAGCTGCTAATGCCTATCCCTCACAACAAGGCTATGGTTCATATCAAGGGAGGCCTAACTCTAATGATCAAAAGTACAGGCCGAATCAACAAACCAATGTTCCTCCTCCATTTATGAAGAATAATGATCCAGCTCATGCTCCTCCATCTAGTTCTTCAACATCTCAACAAGATATGATTTACCAAATGATGTCAAGTTTCATGGAGAAGTTTGAAGAGAGATTACAGAAGCAGGAAAATGCAGTGTCTCAAATGATGAATAACAAAGCTGAGCAGGACGCAAAGAAAGGTGGATTGCCATCTAATGTGGTGATCAATCCTCAGAACATTCATTCTATGAACTTAAGTGGACGGAAATATGGTGATGCCTATGAATATGAGGAGGAAGAGGAGCAAACTCAACTACCTTTTGAGGCTGAGCAGAGTCAATTGAATGAGGGAGGTCACTCTAACCTCCAGAATGATTTTGTTGGTGATCAGATGCATGAGAAGGCTGTACTGAGTTCTCCTCTTGATGAACCACTTGATGAGGCCGAGAGCCTTATTAAGAAGAGTGATGAAGCTGAGACCTCACAAGAGGAGAAGAGGAAGGAGATTGCAGAGGGAAAGCGCAAAGTTGGAGAATCTTCTTCGCAAGAAAAATCTACTCAGCAAGGAGATGAGTCTCCTAAAGATAAGTCTGTTGACCCTAAACATCTTCCTTTTCCTAACTCGTATGCTTTAGTTAAGAAACAACATGATGATGAGTTAGAAAAGGAAATGCTCAATTTATTCTCTAAGCTTGAAGTGAATGTACCTATGCTTGTACTGTTGAAACAAATGCCTAAATGTGCCAAGTTTTTAAAGGATCTGTGTACTAACAAGAGAGTTGGTAATGTAAGTAACAAGGTCCAACTAAGGACTAATGTTTCGTCTCTCTTGAAAGGGTACTTGCCCTCAAAGTGCAGAGATCCTGGATCTTTCACCATTCCTTGTTAGATAGGGAAACTTAGCTTTGGGAAGGCACTTCTGGATTTAGGGGCCGCTATTAATGTAATGCCTAAGGCCACCTACTTTGCACTAGGATTGAAGAACCTGAGTGAAACGAGTGTTGTAGTTCAACTGGCTGATAGATCCATAAAGAAACCCTTTGGCTTTATAGAAGACATTCTAGTGAAGGTTAGGGAACTAGTTTTCCCCGTGGACTTTTATGTACTTGATATGACCAGTGACACTAGTATGGATGATTCTTTGATCCTAGGAAGGCCATTTATGAAAACTGCCAAGATGGTGATAAGCTTAGAAGGGGGATTTGTTACAATGCAAGTGGGGAATCAAATAATAAGGTTTGATGTAGGAGAAGCCATGAGACATCCTCACGAGGATTATTCTCTCCTAGGACTGAGTGTGGTTGATTCATTGATGCAAGTGATTTATGATGAGCATGCTAATTCCTCTAAGCTGAATATGTTTGATAAGAGTGATACTCATATGTGCTATCATGATTCTTGTGCTAGTTTGATTTCTAATACATGCTTGCATGATGTTTTTAATGATTCATCTAGCATAGGAAGTACAGTAACTGAATTCATGGATTCCATGTATGTGAACTATGATTTTGATGATGATTGCACTTCTATATCTTCTTTGTCAAGCTACAACCCCTTGGAAGAGGGAAGTGTGCTCACTTTTGTAGGACAAACGAAGGATGGAGGTTGTGAATTCACAAAGGAAATTGAGGAGTCTAGTTCACAAAGGTTTGATATTGAAGAGTATGAAGCTTTAAGGAGAAGCCGCTTACACAAGTTGAGAGAGAAGCTTTATCTGAAAGAGCATGCGCTCGCTGACGGTCCACATGTTTCTACCCTGAGCGGCAGTGGAGATGCAGACTCAAATGAGAGTGCTGAGTCCTCAAACTCTAAGAGGCCGAATTGTTGTAATGATCTGAAGCAGCCATTGACTTTTTCTAATCACTTTGATGAGCTGCCGCAGTTTGATGATGGTTTCTATGAGCCTCAAGTGCTGCAAGTTGAGATGCACACTTTGGTACCTTCTATCATTGAGCCACCTACGCTGGAGCTGAAACCTTTACCACCCGATCTTAAGTATGCCTACTTGCTTGATGAAGGGAAGCTTCCAGTGATTGTTTCAAACGCTCTGTCTTCTCTTGAGGAAGGGAAGCTGCTTGAGGTACTCAGACGATATAAGGGGGCCATTGGGTGGACTCTAGCCGATCTTCCTGGCATGAGTCCTACCACCTGCATGCACCGGATCTTGCTTACTGATGATGCTAAACCTGTGCGTCAACCCCAAAGGAGGCTCAATCCTTTAATACTTGATGTTGTGAAAAAGGAGGTAGAAAAGCTACTAAGTGCTGGAATCATCTACCCGATAAGCGATAGTGAATGGGTGAGTCCCATTCATGTGGTGCCAAAGAAGAGTGGGCTGACCGTGGTAAAGAATGAAAAAGATGAGCTAGTACCTACACGGGTTCAGAACTCTTGGAGGGTATGCATTGATTACAGGAGGTTGAATGACTCCACGAGAAAAGACCACTTTCCATTACCATTCATTGATCAAATGTTGGAAAGACTAGCAGGAAAATCACATTATTGTTTTCTGGATGGTTTCTCCGGGTACTTCCAGGTTCCCATAGCACCAGAGGACCAAGAAAAGACGACCTTTACTTGTCCATTTGGGACCTTCGCTTACAGGAGGATGCCTTTTGGTCTGTGCAATGCTCCAGGAACTTTTCAACGCTGTATGATGAGCATTTTTAATGATTTGCTGGAGGATGGCATAGAGGTGTTTATGGATGATTTCTCCCTCTATGGAGATAGTTTTGAGGCTTGCTTGGTTAATCTTGAGAAAGCATTGGTCAGATGCGTGGAGAAGGGCTTGGTACTCAACTATGAGAAGTGCCATTTCATGGTGGATAAGGGCATAGTTTTGGGACACTTAGTCTCAAAGGAGGGCATCCAGGTTGACAAGGCCAAGGTTGAAGTAATCTCTTCTCTACCCTTCCCTACCTGCTTGAAGGAGTTGAGGTCCTTTTTAGGACATGTGGGATTTTATCGAAGATTTATCAAGGGCTTCAGCCAAATTGCTGCTCCTTTATCTCATCTACTTCAAAAAGAGGCCGAGTTTGACTTCTCTAGTGCTTGTAAGGAAGCCTTTGTTGAGTTGAAGTCAAGGCTTATTTCTCCTCCTATTTTGGTTGCACCTAATTGGGAGCTTCCTTTTGAGCTATCATGTGATGCTTCCAACGAGGCGTTGGGAGCTATGCTCGGCCAGAGGCATGATTCATTGCGAGGGTGATTGCTTACGCATCTAAGACTTTGGATAGAGCTCAAAGGAATTATACAACAACTGAAAAGGAGTTGTTTGCCATTGTCTTTGGTCTAGATAAATTTCGGCAATACTTACTTCATTCCAAAGTAACTGTATTCACGGATCATGCAGTTGTTCGATATTTGTTATCTAAACCTCAAACAAAGCCCAGGCTCTTGCGATGGGTGTTGTTGTTACAAGAATTTGAATTGGAAATTAAAGACAGAACAGGAAGAGAGAACTTGGTAGCCGATCATTTGAGCCGTTTACCAATGGATGTGGAAGGTGTTGATGATTCTTCTCTTGTTTGTGATACCTTCCCAGATGCCTTATTGTGTGCCTCAAATGCAAAGAAGGATCCTTGGTATGCTCATCTAGTGAATTACCTTGTTGCCGAAGTCACTCCGCCCTCTCTGAATAAGCATCAAGTCCAAAAGTTGAAGAGGGATGCTGGTTATTATGTTTGGGATGAGCCACACTTATGGAGGCTATGTAATGATCAAATAATCAGGAAGTGTGTGCAAGAAGATGAAGTCCCATCAATCCTAGAGTTTTGTCATTCGCTAGCTTGTGGAGGACACTTTGGTGCTAAAAAGACTTCAAGGAAGATTCTGGAGGCCGGTTTCTATTGGCCTACTCTGTTTAAGGACGCGTTTGAGTATTGCAAGTCTTGTGACAAATGCCAAAGGTTTGGAAGTATGGGGAAGAGACAGGAGATGCCTCAAGTGCCAATGCTATACTGTGACCCTTTTGATGTTTGGGGTATAGATTTTATGGGACCTTTTCCCCCATCCAACGGCTACACATATATTTTGCTGGCAGTGGACTACCTCTCTAGATGGGTGGAAGCTGTGCCAACCAGAGCCAATGATGCGAGGGCTGTGTTGAAATTTTTGAAGTCTAATATCTTTTGCCGGTTTGGAGTTCCTAAAGCTTTGGTGAGCGATCAAGGTTCTCATTTTTGTAACAAGCTTATGACTTCATTGCTCAGTCAATTTGGGGTGAATCACAAGGTTTCTACACCCTACCACCCCCAAACCAATGGAGAGGCTGAGGTGAGCAATAGACAGATCAAAAACATCCTTGAGCGTATTGTGAAACCCAGTAGGAAGGATTGGAGCTTGAGACTTGAGGAAGCTCTCTGGGCATATAGGACTTCATTCAAGACTCCTATTGGCATGTCTCCTTATCGGCTCATATATGGAAAGGCTTGTCATTTACCAGTTGAGTTGCAGCACAAGTCTTATTGGGCAGTTAAATCTTGTATTGAGGATATGGATGCTGCTGCTCAAGAGAGGCAGTTGACTCTGAGTGAGCTTGAGGAACTGAGGAATGAAGCTTTTGAGAACTCAAGGATTTTGAAAGAAAAGACAAAGGCCATTCATGACAGTGGCATTTTGAGGAAGCAGTTCAGGGAGGGAGATCTTGTCTTGTGCTACCGTGTGAGATTCAAATTCTGTGGAGGCGGCAAGCTTAAAGACAAGTGGCAAGGACCTTATGAAGTGCTCAAGTCTCATGACTTTGGGATGGTTGAGATCAAGAATCTCAAGGATGGCCGTGTGTACAAGGTCAATGGCCACTTGCTCAAATTGTATAAGGAGAATTTCAAGCCTCCCTAAAGGTCGCTTCTTTCTTTTCCTCACTTATTCTTTTATTGCAAATTCTTAAGTGTGGGGGAAGGTGTTAGAATTAGAAAAAAATTAGGATTATGTTTAAATTTAGGGTTTTGTTTAGGTTTGTTAGGTTGTTTAAATATGAAAAATTTCACTAGTGCTGGGGGATGTCTATAAGCTTCAGGAAGTGTCATTGAGAATATAGAGGATTTTGCATCCGGTAGTGTTTTTGCTTCCGGAAGCTCTCACTTAGACTTAATTGCTTAGGATCAGATTATGTTCACTTTGCTTCCGCTAGGGGATGAGTTCATTGTGCATAAGCGTCGATGCATCCGGAAGCAATTTTGCTTCCGGTAGCAAGTTTGCTTCCGCTAGGGGTGAGATTAGAATCTGAACCTAGAGTGACTTCCTATAGCAGTTCTGCTTCCGGTAGCATTTTTGCTTCCGGAAGCCTAGCAGCTTGTGTCTGAATTCAGTTAGGCTTCCTGAGCGTCAGTGAGTAAAAAAATATATAAAAAAATATATATAATATTTTAGGTTGTGTTTAGTGTAGTCTTGTTAATAATACATGCATATGAGCCATTTGTTTGTTTGAACTGCCCTGCCTTTAATGTTGCTGCTTTGCCTTTCAAATGCATCTTCCTCCTCGAATTGATTGGTCCATTGAGGACAATGCATGCTTTAAGTGTGGGGGAGGTGTATTATGTGCTTTAAAGTGGTTTATTTCAAAGCTCACACACTTGATTTTTGGGCTTATTTGGCATGATTTTTCATGAAAATTTGACTTGATTATGGCTCTTGAAAGCAAATGGAATTGTCCTCTAGTGTGTAAGTAGAATTTTTGGAATGATTACTTAAGGCATTGCATGGGGCACTTTTAAGGTATAAAGAGGATGTAAGTTTCTCATTTAACTTTTCTTAGGGAGGAAGTGACTGATTAGAGTAAGCTATAAATGTGAGAAGCCTTCAACCGAATTGAGTGGGCCAATAGTACTTGACCTCCTAGAACTTGTCCTAGCTCTTGTTCAAGATCACAATGCATGGCATGATTGAAAATGAAAGGGGCGTTTCTTTCTAAACCCTCATGACCCAAACACTAAGCCAACCAAATATTATCCTTTGATTAACCCCTTTGGGCCATTCATTTTTCTTTTCTACCACCTTGACCGAAGTGTGAATAAGTGATTATAGCATATGCTTGCATTCATATTAGTATTGTATTGTTGTATCTTGTGGAAAGCAAGCTATATAAGTGAAAAACAAAAGATGGCCGAGAGCCACAATAGAGGAAAAGAAAAGAGGAAATGGCCAAAGGCCAAAGGCTAAAAAAAAAAAAAAAAAAAAAAAAAGCCAAAGGCCTATCAAAAGAGAAAAAAAAGAAAGAAAGCACAAAGTGCTAAAGTATGCCAAAGGCATAAGATTGAAAAAGAAAAGAGAGATGTAGCATGCTTTCTGAGGATTGATTTCATCGTATTGCATTCATATGTGGTGATTACTTGTTCATGTCATTGGTCATTGACTACTATCCATCATTCACCATTCATTATTAGCCTTCCATCTAACCCCAAAGTCCCCTAGATTTGGTTGTGCTATGCATACTATGGGTGGAGAACTTAGAGCTATTACAAGCCTATGGTGATGGTCAAGTGCATTGAGCCATAGAGTGATCACAAGTCCTTAGTTAGGCATTTTTCCTAACTGGAGCGAATGAGTTAAACACTTTATCCGGTGAGGAAAAATCTCGATTGGCACTCCTCCTAAATTTTAGTTGATTGTTAAACTTGGATTCGCTTTGTATTCTTAGATTTGGCCCATGCGAAGCTTTAGGGAAAGGTTCAAGAAGATCAACTTGAACACTATGATAATTCCAATTGCCTTCATTATGCTTAATGATTGAGTTAATCTTTTACATGACTTTGCCCGGAGTGCAAAGCTTAAGTGTGGGGGATTTGATTAGACCAAATTTCATACCTTTAAGCATGTGCATTTTGATAAACGTGGCTGTCACCCAAGAGGGGGGGGGGTGAATTGGGTGAGGGAATAAATTAAATCTTTTGAATCTTCTTTTCGAAAGACTGCTTGTGCTTGGTGATAATATTTACGAAGTAGTGATATGCACAAGTCAGTATGTTATGTGATGCAAAATAGAATGTTTGAATGTAAATTTATGCACACATAAATTTATCCTGGTTCGGTCACCCAGACCTACATCCAGTCCCCAGGCTCCACCTGAGATTTTCAATCCACTATTCTTGTTTAAACCGGGCACAAGAGAAGCCTTTACACTTTAGGTTTTACGAGCACGGGTTCACCTAACAACCCACAGGTTTTACACCGGGTTCACCTGCAAACCTTACAAATGCAAGTTTTACGGGCTAACTTGCAACCTATGGAGATTTAGAAAACTTCTAAATGCTCCCCCTTACAAATTGTAAGTTTACACTATGTTCACTCTATGAACTGATTGTGCTAAACACTTAAGCTCAAAACTAACTCTCTCTAAGAGTGGATGATGTTACTCACTTAAGTACAATAAAATTACTCTCTGAAAAATATCACAAATCTGGATCTGAGAGTAGTAGAAGATGTGTAGAATGAAGAGTATGATATATCAGATACTTTGTTCTGTTCTCACTTTTTCTTCCATGTCTTCTCTTCTGAATGAATGTCTCTTTTATACTCGGCTTCATAGGCTTCTGTGGCAGGTTGAATATGAACGTTTGAATAAAGCCGTTAATCCTATGTTACCGTTGAGAAGTGCATCTTCATTAATGTTTAGCAGGGTTGACTTGCTTTATCTCTGAAAAGTAGTCCTGACACCTCTGCTCTGACAAAAGCATTCTGACACTGCATCTCTTTGAACGTTCAGACATTCTGATTGCTTGCGGAAGCAACTTCTCATCCGGAAGCAACCTTACTGAGTGTGCTGCACTTGAACGTTAGTTTAGCAATATAATCATATAGTCTCATGCAGTGGGTGATCCCTAAATCTAAGGAGTATCCGGAAGCACTTCTACATCCGGAAGTAAATTCACTTGATGAGAGATTTAGTTCACCATGACTTGCTCTCGCTTAGTCTATTTCATTCCACCACTCAGCGCTAGTCACTGAGCTATCGGAAGCACTTTTACTTGACGTGGTGAATTCACTGACGCTTAGGGTGAAATCTATTCTATCAGTCTGCGCCAGTCAAGATCTAACAGGAAGCAACTTCACTTGATGTTGCATTTCCGCTGACGCTCGGGGTTATATCTAGTCTATCAACCTGCGCCAGTCTAAATCTAATAGGAAGTGCTTTCACTTGGCGAAGTAGACTTACTGACGCTTGGGGTAATAACTATTCTATTGCTCTGCGCCAGTCTAAGTCTAACAGGAAGCGCTTTCACTTGGGGAAGTAGACTCACTGACGCTTGGGGTAATATCTATTCTGTCGCTCTGCGCCAGTCTAATTCTAACAGGAAGCGCTTTCACTTGGGGAAGTAGACTCACTGTCGCTTGGAGTAATATCTATTCTATCGCTCTGCGCCAGTCTAAGTCTAACAGGAAGCAAACTCACTTCCGATTGAAACATAGCTTAGTCTTAAGGTTTTGTGTACCTAATTCTCATGGACTAAGTTATTTCCCAGTGATTTACTTGCTGATGCTGGGGGATGAAAACATTCATCCGCATGCGCAAGTCCTAATCTATCCGGAAGTAGATCTTCACCCGGAAGCACTCTTACTTGGGATCCTATGTTATCCTATTGCTTCCTAGGCACTTGGTTTAATCCTCTATATTTTAGTCTTCATCAAAACTTAAGATTCTAACATTCTCCCCCTTTTTGATGATGACAAACCTAGTTTTATCGATTAAGTTCCTAAGGAAGGATTATCAAGAGAATAAAAGCAATGGATAACAACAAGTAACTCAGACAAATATTATTGACAAGCAGAGGTTACAAGTCAGAGTTATGTAATCAAATAACATATACAAGTAAAGAATGTATACAAATAAATTTCACTAAGTATGAATGAAAATATGCATGAAAACAAAATCAACAAAAATATTTGGATTGGGGGTTAGAGTTTGTGTCTCTTTTTCTTTTCCCTCTCTTTCTGTCTCTCTTCATTTTCCTCACGCTCACTCTGGTTTATCTGAGCAATGATCTCTTGAAGCTCTTTTTCCTCTTTTTCCCTTCTGAGCCTTTCTGATTCAATGGACTCCTCGTATGCCCTTTTCATGTTCTCCACTTCTTCATACCCAGGGAAACCTGTAGCATCGTCGAAGTAGCAGACTTCTCCATTGGGATAGTGTACAGCCCGGATTCTCACATTCCATGCAGAGAAGTTGGGATCCTCTTCAACTTCTTGGGCTTTCCTTTTCCCTTTCCCTTTGCTCTTCCCTTTGCTTTTGTTAATTGGAGGAGTGGGCATGGCACTTGCTCTTTCAGCATCGAGGCAAGCCATCTGACCAAAAGATAATTTGTCAGTGAATCCAAATCTCTCAAATTCATCAGGAGTCATGTCTTCAATTTCCAATTTGACCTCCTTCAGAATTGGAATTGCTTGAGCCACTGGATTTGCTTGCTCAATCTGGGCAGATGATGTTCCTTGCTCAGGTGGGTCAGATGGAGTCTCTTCCTCAGACTTATCAGATTCAGTGGTGGCAACGAACTTCCTGGCACGTTTCCTAGCAACGGCCTTCTTTCTAGGTACACTGAATCCGGCTGCTGGCTTAGATGAGGGAGGAGGATCAGAAGATTGCTCAGATGAAGGGACCTCAGACTCTTGCTCAGATAGTGTAGGAACAGGCTTGGCTATCACAATGGGAGGATGGTTGGGTTTTTCGAGTCCCCACTTCATCCTGATCTCCTCAACAATTTCTCTACTTGTTTTAGTTGGAGGAGACTCTGATGATGACTCAGGTTGTGAAGATTGTTCATTTTGCCCATACACAACCATATCCCATTGGGGTCCTTGCTTAGCCGCTCTCTTCTGCTCCATGAAACGGAGGGCCTCTCCTCTTATAAGGCTCTCTGCACCACTCAGTCTCTGAGACTCATATGCACGACGCAGGGCGGCCGTGACATCTTCATCAATCCAGAGTGATGGCTGGCTGAGGACATCCCTTGTGGCCATACTTAGGCGAAGAGTAGACATAACATTTCTCCCCCTTTTGTCATCATCAACAGGGGTGAGTGCCAGGGATGGAGTGGATGTGGAGGAGGATGGAGGTGGTTCAGGGCCAAATTTCTTGGGAGGGGAGGGTGATAGGGTAGAGGTAGAGGATGTGGGAGAGGATAGGTGTTCAGGAGTTTGAGGAGAGTCGGGGAAGCAACTGGAGGTGACAAAGAGATCCGTATAGGGATAAGTGGAGGAGTATGCTTTGTAATTGGCGGAGTCAGGGGTAAAGGGTAAATGGTCATCGGAGAGTGGTTGAAGACGGGGATACTCGCCGTATGGTTGGCTGAGGGGGTGAATGGCTGTTTCAGATCCTATGGGTCTAGGGCTTTGATGGGTTGGGTTGGAGAAGCGGAGTGGAGAGCGTGTAGGGGCACCTGGTCGTGTGGGAATGGGCGAGGATGAGGATGATGAAGGTGAGGATGAGAAGTTTCTAGGGGAAAGGCGTGGAGAGTTGTGAGGTGAGTCTTGGGTTTGGTGGTCATGGGTAGGTGAAGGTTGGGATTGTTGGTCATTGTTGGGTGATGGTGGGGCTTGTTGGTCATTTTGTGGTGGAGGCTGAGGTTGTTGAGTGTTAGGCGGAGGAGGAGGTGGTAGTTGAGGGTGATTAGGAGGAGGAGGAGGGTTTTGAGGAGGCGGAGGAGGAGGTGGCAAGTTACCTTGTGATGAAGGTTGGGGAATTTGTAGGTGCTGGAGGATGAGGTCTAATTTTGCATCCACCCTGGTAAGGTGATTCTCAAGTTGTCCTATTCTGTCCTCGAGCCGCTGGATCCGCTCCCCTTGGTGCTGGAAACCAGCTTCACATTCAGCACGGAGAGGACCCACCAAGGACTCCGTCAATTTGAGGAGGAGCTCTTCCTTTACTTCCTCGGCAAAGACCCTAACAGAGGCTGGCACTCTTGCAACACGACTTGGCCCAGCATGTGAGTCAACTTCCTGATCCCCTGCTCCAGATGCAGAGGGGGCTGAAGTCCCAGAAGCACTACTGGCTTGTGAGTGTGAGCGAGTAGGCTTAGGGGGCTTGAGATACTTAATCCCCATCCTTGCCATATTAGTTGCTCCTACAGGCTTACATTTGACATTTTCTTCTTCCACAGCAGATGTAGCCCTGATCAAATGTTTCTCGAGGAGGAAGGCAATGATGGTGGGATAGGGAAGATAACCCGACTTGTCATTGCTTAACCAGCGCTGAAGCTCTAGGCATATCAACTGCCCAGGGTTGAAAGGCTTGAGCGAGAGGAGTCTAGGGAACCAAGGGTTGTCCAGCAGTGTGAACTCGTTGAAGTTGCCTCCCTTATGAGTCATTATCCGGGAGTAGATATAGTACAAGAGCCTGTTAGGATCAGACATCTTGGACACCTTCTTGCTGTTGGTGCCATACAACTCCTCGAGTTCCTCCTTGCTGTACTTGTGAGACTCAGGGTAGATCCATTCATTCATATCCTCTTCTGTGATTCCCATCATCTCATTCAAGGTTCTCCAAGTGAACCTGAAGGTTTTTCCTCTTACAGTAGCAGTGAAGGAGAGTTTGTGGACTTGCTCCTTTCCATCCACCTTCCTATATTTAGCTCTGCCAGAGAGGGATTGGCAAAAGACTCGCAGGACGTTGACGTTGTAGTCCTGGTTGATGCCCAGCCAAGGCATATACTTTTCCAAGTAAGGGCGCAGATGAGCAAACCCTAGTTCATCCAACTTGTCTAGATTGATGAACAGGCCATGGTTGAAGATGGGAATGGATGTCTCAAATTTGGCGGATACACTCTCCAGAGCCCCATCTCTATATACTGTGAGATCATCTTCTTCCTCAACCCTCTGCCTCTTGGAGGAAGGCTCCTCAGAAAAATGAACCTTCTTCTTCTTTCCCTGAGCATCCCGCTCTTGTTCAGAACCCACTGCCTGTTCTATTCTACCAGAGGTTTCAGGCTGACCCTGAACGTCTTCACCCTGTCCTCGTGATTGCCCAGAACCTTCTTGGCGTTCATGAAGTTCTTCATGTTGTTCTTCATGGTGCCCAGATTTACCAGAATGCTTGTGAGTGGATTTCCCAGATTTCGATTTATGTTTCTTGGAAGAAGAGGTTTTCTGGATGACTGGGTTGGATTCATTCGTACCGGCCATTTTTGTATGAATGTTGTGTAAATAAAGATGAAATGCACGAAGTGTGAAAAATAAAGAACACAATGGAGAAGATGAAAAGACTTTTCAGAGAAAATGATGCGAGTGAAAAAGATGTAGTAAAAAGTGAAAAATGGAAAATGACTTCTATTTATAGGTAAAACTTCTGAGGATAGAATGGGCATACTCTTTCAAATTTTCACACATTGGGTAACGTAAGTTTTTAAGTTGGAACGACACACCTGATGACACGTGTTGCTTCAGAGAAGGCACAGCGTTTCATAGAGGAAGTTGAAACGTTTTCTGAAGTGATGTGTCCCTTGATCTGTCACTGGCGCTCGTGATCATATTGAATTATCATCCAGCGCTAGCAAAAGAGTATTCGGAAGTGATTTTGCTTCCGGTTGGACAGACGCTCCTGGTTGCCTTGAGTAGTCATTCAGCGTCAGCACGAGAGCATCCGGAAGTAGTTTTGCTTCCGATGGTACTTACTTAAGATTTAACTTTGAGTGACTCGTTGATGTTCTCTCTTGTGCATCCACAGCGATCAAGCTTTCATAACTAAAGCCATATTTGCGTCAAGTAGAGTTTGTTTGATCTTCTCAATTTCAGGAGCAGTAGCTCTCGGAGCCCAGTATGAACAACAACTCATTCAGATTTGATACATTGCTCTGATCAGGTATGATCATGAAAATTGTTGTTCCTTCGTACCTTCTTTCCTACAAAATAGCAAATGATTTCTCTTTCCCATTTTTCAGTCTCCAAACTTGGATCTGACTGGTCAGTTTGTAGGAAGTATGTGATTCTTATGCACTTAAGAATTATTCACTATGAATATAGCATTGCGAATCAACTATGACTATATGCACATGGCTTCTGATAATGATAGTCATAGATAGCATGTAGAGTATGAACATTGTGTGAAATATCTCATAAGCCATATCATGTTCATGCTTATGATGCTTAATGTAAAATCTCAATAAGTCCATCTTACATTTGCATAGGAGATTTTACTGTTGCATGCTTCAACCTTAAATAATCCCTTGCTTACCCAAGGAGATCTTTTATACTTATCCTTGGCCTGAAGCACTTTCTTATGAGAGACAGGATTCGCAGGTTTTCTCCATGTGAGTTGAGACATCCTCTCTCTTTTGTCCTTCTCAGGATAGTTGAATGGAACTCTGTGATAGCTTATCCCTGAGACAAGGTCTTTGTTCCTTGTGGTAGCGCACTGCTTCTTATGATTGAACCAGGTAGTTGCAGTAGTGACATCACCACGAGTTCTCTTCTTTGGGACAAGAGGAACTCTTGATCTTTCCTGCACAGGTAAGGCACTAGAAGGGAGTTTTGGTACCCATTTGTACTTGGGTCCTACATAGTTAGCGCTGGACCTTACTTGTCCTTTGGGGATCCATATATATTTATTTCTCACATTTAAATTTCTCTTAAAATTGCATGTGTGAGAAATATGACCAGTTCTACCACAATAATGACAGATAATGGGATGATGTTCAGAATCAGATTTCTTATCACTATTATGGTGGTCAGTTTTCTTTTCAAAGACTCTATGTTTATTAACTTTTGAAATCTCAGGGTCTTTCGAAAAATCTTCTTTTATGAGTGGGACTTTGGACTCCTTGGTTGTAGAAGAAGGAATAAGTTCCTCAAGTTCCCTATTCCTTTTTCTTAAGCCTAGAATTTCTTTTGCAAGTTTACAGAATTCAACATGTAGCTCATTATACATATCTTGCAATTCAGAAGTTTCAAGTTTAGGTACCTCATTTTCTTCAGCTTCTGAATCTTCTAGGTGGAGATCCACTCTCTCTTTGCTGATACTAGCTTCTACTACATCACCATCCAGTAGCTCATCAACGGTGGATTCACAAGGAGCACATAGTGAGCTTTGGACAGCCTTAACATCAAGAAATTGGCTAGAAGCATACATAGTATCAAGAGTGTTCCAAATATCTATAGCCCTAGAGCAATGTTTAATTTTCTGGTAATCATTGTCAGATAAACTTTTGTGCAAAATTTGCATTGCTCTAAGGTTTAAGTAAAATAAGCTTTTGTCCTCTTCTGTCCAATTTACTTTTGGTTTGAAATCAGAGTCCTTTTCAAAAACATCCCACATTTTGAAATCAGTGGATAGTATAAAACTTTTCATCATTCCCTTCCATAAGTAAAAATCAGCATTTTCTAACACAGGTGGGATGGTATGATCAAAACCTTCAAAACACATTTTGTAACCCAAATCAGCCTAGGTCTTTGCACTTGAGATCGTTGGATCCTTTAAACAAGTGACCTTGCTCTGATACCAAATGATAAACGTGGCTGTCACCCAAGAGGGGGGGGGTGAATTGGGTGAGGGAATAAATTAAATCTTTTGAATCTTCTTTTCGAAAGACTGCTTGTGCTTGGTGATAATATTTACGAAGTAGTGATATGCACAAGTCAGTATGTTATGTGATGCAAAATAGAATGTTTGAATGTAAATTTATGCACACATAAATTTATCCTGGTTCGGTCACCCAGACCTACATCCAGTCCCCAGGCTCCACCTGAGATTTTCAATCCACTATTCTTGTTTAAACCGGGCACAAGAGAAGCCTTTACACTTTAGGTTTTACGAGCACGGGTTCACCTAACAACCCACAGGTTTTACACCGGGTTCACCTGCAAACCTTACAAATGCAAGTTTTACGGGCTAACTTGCAACCTATGGAGATTTAGAAAACTTCTAAATGCTCCCCCTTACAAATTGTAAGTTTACACTATGTTCACTCTATGAACTGATTGTGCTAAACACTTAAGCTCAAAACTAACTCTCTCTAAGAGTGGATGATGTTACTCACTTAAGTACAATAAAATTACTCTCTGAAAAATATCACAAATCTGGATCTGAGAGTAGTAGAAGATGTGTAGAATGAAGAGTATGATATATCAGATACTTTGTTCTGTTCTCACTTTTTCTTCCATGTCTTCTCTTCTGAATGAATGTCTCTTTTATACTCGGCTTCATAGGCTTCTGTGGCAGGTTGAATATGAACGTTTGAATAAAGCCGTTAATCCTATGTTACCGTTGAGAAGTGCATCTTCATTAATGTTTAGCAGGGTTGACTTGCTTTATCTCTGAAAAGTAGTCCTGACACCTCTGCTCTGACAAAAGCATTCTGACACTGCATCTCTTTGAACGTTCAGACATTCTGATTGCTTGCGGAAGCAACTTCTCATCCGGAAGCAACCTTACTGAGTGTGCTGCACTTGAACGTTAGTTTAGCAATATAATCATATAGTCTCATGCAGTGGGTGATCCCTAAATCTAAGGAGTATCCGGAAGCACTTCTACATCCGGAAGTAAATTCACTTGATGAGAGATTTAGTTCACCATGACTTGCTCTCGCTTAGTCTATTTCATTCCACCACTCAGCGCTAGTCACTGAGCTATCGGAAGCACTTTTACTTGACGTGGTGAATTCACTGACGCTTAGGGTGAAATCTATTCTATCAGTCTGCGCCAGTCAAGATCTAACAGGAAGCAACTTCACTTGATGTTGCATTTCCGCTGACGCTCGGGGTTATATCTAGTCTATCAACCTGCGCCAGTCTAAATCTAATAGGAAGTGCTTTCACTTGGCGAAGTAGACTTACTGACGCTTGGGGTAATAACTATTCTATTGCTCTGCGCCAGTCTAAGTCTAACAGGAAGCGCTTTCACTTGGGGAAGTAGACTCACTGACGCTTGGGGTAATATCTATTCTGTCGCTCTGCGCCAGTCTAATTCTAACAGGAAGCGCTTTCACTTGGGGAAGTAGACTCACTGTCGCTTGGAGTAATATCTATTCTATCGCTCTGCGCCAGTCTAAGTCTAACAGGAAGCAAACTCACTTCCGATTGAAACATAGCTTAGTCTTAAGGTTTTGTGTACCTAATTCTCATGGACTAAGTTATTTCCCAGTGATTTACTTGCTGATGCTGGGGGATGAAAACATTCATCCGCATGCGCAAGTCCTAATCTATCCGGAAGTAGATCTTCACCCGGAAGCACTCTTACTTGGGATCCTATGTTATCCTATTGCTTCCTAGGCACTTGGTTTAATCCTCTATATTTTAGTCTTCATCAAAACTTAAGATTCTAACACATTTGAGCTTAATTAGTATGGTTTATTTGTTATATTTGATCATTATTGATACATTTTCATGCACATGTTTATGTATAAATATTTGAAGAATAATAGCCTTATTACTTGCATTTCATGGAACTAAGGGTATTTTGGTCATTTTGACTATGAGATGTGTTTTTCATGTAGGGGGGGTTCCAAGTGGGCCCCACACACCCTTGGTGGAGCTTCAGTGGAGATAACTTGGCAAGAAAGAAGGCTAGATAAAGAGTACTCAAAGTCACATCCGGATGCAGGTTCACATCCGGAAGCAAAGTCATATCTGGAAGAGTACTCATATCAGGAAGCAAGTTTACATCCGGAAGCAAAGTCACATCCGGAAGCTGAGCTACTTGAAGAAGCGGACTTCCATCCGGAAGTGGATTTACATCCGGAAGTAAACGTGCTGGCGCTGGCGGACAAAGAGCTACATCCGGAAGTGGATTCTCATCCAGTGGATTCTCATCCAGAAGTAAATGTGCTTGCGCTTGCGACATGAAGTTTCACATCCGGAAGCTGAAGTCCATTAGCCAGCGAGTACATGAGCCAAACTGCACAATGATCAGAAATGTCAACTACTTTTCAGAAGTCTTTGGTGCAGAGTTAATTTAAGGCAAAGTCAGCCCTGCAGCTTGAAGGTACTTGGGGAGCTTTCCAAATGAGGCAAAATTGGCGCCAAGGCCAAATTCAAGTCTGGAGGCCTCATTAAGGGCAAAAAGGGAATCACAATCACTTGGGGAAAAAGGAGGAACCTTTAGAAATGCATGGAGATGAGATCTAGTCCACATTCATTCTCACCTTCTACCAAATACCAAAGATACCCTTTGGGCGTTAATTCCAAAGTTACTCGTCACTATAAAAGCCCAAATGTAACTAACTTTCAGACACATCTGAACATCTCTTCTCACTCCACTTTCATTTTCTCTCTCCTCTAACAAACTCTCTCAACTCCATCTTCATCTTCTTCATCTCCGCCATGTCCAGAATCTCCCATCTACCTTCATCCGCCTTCATCTCCATGTCAGGCTAGATCGCCTAGCCTTCTTCTCCAAGGAAATGTGCTTGTAGACTTAACCTATGGCTTCATATGCTTGTAATTTTCTCTTTTAGGTTTCAAGCTAGATGTAAATTTTTGCTTATGTATGACCTTGATTAGGCGTGTATAGGTTAGACATCTAGTTTTAGGTGTTCTACTTTATGTTAGCTTGAAAACTTCTCTTGATTGTTGAGGACATGAAAACCGAGGCTTAATTCTTGTAGTTTCATACATGTATGTGTGTGCGATTAGCTCCTCTTACATTTGTGGAATGAATTTGTTTCCTAAATGCTAGATTTAGTGTTTAGTGTTGCTTATGGTATGTTCTTGGCTTGAAAGAGTTTAAGGCTTAATTAAATTAGTTAAACTCTTGAAGACTTCTTTGATTAAAGAGGTCTCGCGAATTTAGCTAGTTTATATTAAGTAAAACAAGTATATGAAGTCTGATTAAACGTAAGCACTGAGTACTTGGAGAAGGAGGTACATCTCATCCATACTTTCACTCATTCACCTAATTCTGTTAGTTGTAGTTTTAATTAGTTTTAATTAGTCTTAGATATAAAACCTGCACACAACCTGATTGATAATTTGCTTAACTTTTAATTAATTGACCTAAGCAAGAGATAAAACCAAACTGTGAATTGACCTAGGACTTGCTGCTAACTACTGTAGTTTAATTCTAGTTTTATTTGCTTTAGCTCTTTTTAGACGACGAAAAAAGAGTTAAATCAAATTGGCGCCGTTGCCGGTTTGGTTGAATTCTTTCTTGTCTTAGGTTTTTAGTTACCTTTTCTTCGTTTTTGTTATATGTGATTTTAGTTGTAGGTTGTGAGAATACTTCTGACTTGTTCTGAACATATCTGTGCTGTTTAATTGGCTTAATTGGCTGCTCTAGTTAGCCAAACTGTTGTTCGGAAATTGTGAAATTGTTCAGAGTTTTGCTGGAAATTTTGTTAGCTGTACTGGAATTTTGCTTGAATTGTTCTGGACTGGATATATTTTGTTTGCACATTCTGCTGGTATTGGTGTTTGTCTTGCTGATTTGTTTTGCAGAGACTACTTGCTTGGCTGTTTTGTTTCCATTGCATATAGTTGCACTTAGTGAATTGCATGAACCCTACCACATCACTAGTGCCTTTGGATAGAGAGATTAATAAGACTCTTAGAGAACTTAAGAAAAAGACAAAGCACGAGAAGCAAGCTCGTAAGCAACCTGTAGGATCCACATCAAATCCACAAAATTCATCTGTAGCTTCTAATAACACATTCCTAGACCAACATTTCATTATGGCAGAAAGGCGAGAGGACCATAGAGAACATGAGAGGGAGGCAAGAGAGCATGAACATGAGCGTGAGCGACGTGAAAGGAGAGAGCAAGAGGATGAACATCATTTTGACGGGGGTAGGCAATTACATGATGATGATAGACCTATGCGTGAGTTCACACAGTCATATGCATCATTTGCACCTCAAGGTTTTTATGCTAACCCCGCTAACTTTGAGATCAAAGGATCTCTTCTTGCTCATCTGCCTAAGTTTACAGGTTTTCCGCATGAGGATGCTCACACGCACTTGCTTGGCCTCTATCATACTTGCTCCTCCATGAAGCCTCCCAATGCAGACCTGGATGATGTTCTGTTGAGAGTGTTTCAATTCTCCTTGGAAGGCAAAGCCAAGGAGTGGCTCTTGAACTTGCCCACTCATTATGCCACTCTTTCTTGGGAGCAGCTTAAGAAGGTGTTCTTAGACCGCTATTTTCCAGTCTCCAAAATATCAAAGTTGCGGAAAGACATCACAGGTGTTCAGCAATTCTCTCAGGAGACATTCTATGAATATTGGAGCCGGTTCAACACCTTGGTGAACTCGTGCCCCAACCACAATATCTCCAAGGGCAATCTGGTGCAATACTTTTATGAATATTAGAGGCCTGGTGCCACAGCTCAAGATGAGTGTGGATGCTGCTTCTAATGGCTCACTTTTCAACTTATCAGCCAATGAAGGATGGAACTTATTTTCAACCATGGCCTCTAATCACCAGAATTTTTATGGTCGTGATGCTATGTATGGTGCTGCGCAAAAGGTTGCCTCAGTGAGTAGTGATGACAAGCTGTACAACTCCATTGAGAGGCTGACCGAGAGCCTCAGTCGGATGGACGGACGCTTCGTTCAGCCTACTCCTTGTGTTGATGATTCTATGGCCTTGGTGGCCTCATCCTGTGATCACTGTGGCTCGTCCATGCACCTACCCTCAGACTGTCCATCCCAAGCGGAAGTGGCGGCCATGTATAACAATGCTAGGCCTCAAGCTAAATATGATCCTTACTCTTCCACATACAATCCGGGATGGAGGGACCATCCGAACTTCAAGTGGGGGGGAGGTTCAAACCAAGCCTCAAATTCCAGCCCTTTCCAACCACAGCAACAGCCTAAGTGGGGGGGAGGTAACTACCAAGCTGCTAATGCCTTTCCCTCACAACAAGGCTATGGTTCATATCAAGGGAGGCCTAACTCTAATGATCAAAGGTACAGGCCGAATCAACAAGCCAATGTTCCTCCTCCATTTATGAAGAATAATGATCCAGCTCATGCTCCTCCATCTAGTTCTTCAACATCTCAACAGGACATGATTTACCAAATGATGTCAAGTTTCATGGAGAAGTTTGAAGAGAGATTACAGAAGCAGGAAAATGCAGTGTCTCAAATGATGAATAACAAAGCTGAGCAGGACGCAAAGAAAGGTGGATTGCCATCTAATGTGGTGATTAATCCTCAAAATATTCATTCTATGCACCTAAGAAGTGGACGGAAATATGGTGATGCCTATGAATATGAGGAGGAAGAGGAGCAAACTCAACTACCTTTTGAGGCTGAGCAAAGTCAATTGAATGAGGGAGGTAACTCTAGCCTCCAGAATGATTTTGTTGATGATCAGATGCATGAAAAGGCTGTACTGAGTTCTCCCCTTGATAAACCACTTGATGAGGCCGAGAGCCTGATTAAGAAGAGTGATGAAGCTGAGACCTCACGAGAGGAGAAGAGGAAGGAGATTGCAAGAACAACCTACTCAGCAAGAAGATGAGTCTCCTAAAGGTAAGTCTGTTGACCCTAAACATCTTCCTTTTCCTAACTCGTATGCTTTAGTTAAGAAACAACATGATGATGAGTTAGAAAAGGAAATGCTCAATTTATTCTCTAAGCTTGAAGTGAATGTACCTATGCTTGTACTGTAGAAGCAAATGCCTAAATGTGCCAAGTTTTTAAAGGATCTGTGTACTAACAAGAGAGTTGGTAATTCTAGTAGCAAGGTTCAATTAAGGACTAATGTTTCGTCTCTCTTGAAAGGGTACTTACCCTCAAAGTGCAGATATCCTGGATCTTTCACCATTCCTTGTCAGATAGGGAAACTTAGCTTTGGGAAGGCACTTCTGGATTTAGGGGCCGCTATTAATGTAATGCCTAAGGCCACCTACTTTGCACTAGGGTTGAAGAACTTGAGTGAAACCAGTGTTGTAGTTCAACTGGCTGATAGATCCATAAAGAAACCCTTTGGCTTTATAGAAGACATTCTAGTGAAGGTTAGGGAACTAGTTTTCCCCGTGGACTTTTATGTACTTGATATGACCAGTGACACTAGTATGGATGATTCTTTGATCCTAGGAAGGCCATTTATGAAAACTGCCAAGATGGTGATAAGCTTAGAAGGGGGATTTGTTACAATGCAAGTGGGGAATCAAATAATAAGGTTTGATGTAGGAGAAGCCATGAGACACCCCCACGAGGATTATTCTCTCCTAGGGCTGAGTGTGGTTGATTCATTGATGCACGTGATTTATGATGAGCATGCTAATTCCTTTAAGCTGAATATGTTTGATAAGAGTGATACTCATATGTGCTATCATGATTCTTGTGCTAGTTTGATTTCTAATACATGCTTGCATGATGTTTTAAATGATTCATCTAGCATAGGAAGTACAGTAACTGAATTCATGGATTCCATGTATGTGAACTATGATTTTGATGATGATTGCACTTCTATATCTTCTTTGTCAAGCTACAACCCCTTGGAAGAGGGAAGTTTGCTCACTTTTGTAGGACAAACGAAGGATGGAGGTTGTGAATTCACAAAGGAAATTGAGGAGTCTAGTTCACAAAGGTTTAATATTAAAGAGTATGAAGCTTTAAGGAGAAGCCGCTTACACAAGCTGAGAGAGAAGCTTTATCTGAAAGAGCATTTGCTCGCTGACGGTCCAAATATTTCTACCCCGAGCGGCAGTGGAGATGCAGACTTGAATGAGAGTGCTGAGTCCTCAAACTCTAAGAGGCCGAATTGTTGTAATGATCTGAAGCAGCCATTGACTTATTCTAGTCACTTTGATGAGCTGCCGCAGTTTGATGATGGTTTCTATGAGCCTCAAGTGCTGCAAGTTGAGATGCACACTTTGGTACCTTCTATCATTGAGCCACCTACGCTGGAGCTGAAACCTTTACCACCCGATCTTAAGTATGCCTACTTGCTTGATGAAGGGAAGCTTCCAGTGATTGTTTCAAACGCTCTGTCTTCTCTTGAGGAAGGGAAGCTGCTTGAGGTACTCAGACGATATAAGGGGGCCATTGGGTGGACTCTAGCCGATCTTCCTGGCATGAGTCCTACCACCTGCATGCACCGGATCTTGCTTACTGATGATGCTAAACCTGTGCGTCAACCCCAAAGGAGGCTCAATCCTTTAATACTTGATGTTGTGAAAAAGGAGGTAGAAAAGCTACTAAGTGCTGGAATCATCTACCCGATAAGCGATAGTGAATGGGTGAGTCCCATTCATGTGGTGCCAAAGAAGAGTGGGCTGACCGTGGTAAAGAATGAAAAAGATGAGCTAGTACCTACACGGGTTCAGAACTCTTGGAGGGTATGCATTGATTACAGGAGGTTGAATGACTCCACGAGAAAAGACCACTTTCCATTACCATTCATTGATCAAATGTTGGAAAGACTAGCAGGAAAATCACATTATTGTTTTCTGGATGGTTTCTCCGGGTACTTCCAGGTTCCCATAGCACCAGAGGACCAAGAAAAGACGACCTTTACTTGTCCATTTGGGACCTTTGCTTACAGAAGGATGCCTTTTGGTCTGTGCAATGCTCCAGGAACTTTTCAACGCTGTATGATGAGCATTTTTAATGATTTGCTGGAGGATGGCATAGAGGTGTTTATGGATGATTTCTCCCTCTATGGAGATAGTTTTGAGGCTTGCTTGGTTAATCTTGAGAAAGCATTGGTCAGATGCGTGGAGAAGGGCTTGGTACTCAACTATGAGAAGTGCCATTTCATGGTGGATAAGGGCATAGTTTTGGGACACTTAGTCTCAAAGGAGGGCATCCAGGTTGACAAGGCCAAGGTTGAAGTAATCTCTTCTCTACCCTTCCCTACCTGCTTGAAGGAGTTGAGGTCCTTTTTAGGACATGTGGGATTTTATCGAAGATTTATCAAGGGCTTCAGCCAAATTGCTGCTCCTTTATCTCATCTACTTCAAAAAGAGGCCGAGTTTGACTTCTCTAGTGCTTGTAAGGAAGCCTTTGTTGAGTTGAAGTCAAGGCTTATTTCTCCTCCTATTTTGGTTGCACCTAATTGGGAGCTTCCTTTTGAGCTATCATGTGATGCTTCCAACGAGGCATTGGGAGCTATGCTCGGCCAGAGGCATGATTCATTGCCGAGGGTAATTGCTTACGCATCTAAGACTTTGGATAGAGCTCAAAGGAATTATACAACAACTGAAAAGGAGTTGTTTGCCATTGTCTTTGGTCTAGATAAATTTCGGCAATACTTACTTCATTCCAAAGTAACTGTATTCACGGATCATGCAGTTGTTCGATATTTGTTATCTAAACCTCAAACAAAGCCCAGGCTCTTGCGATGGGTGTTGTTGTTACAAGAATTTGAATTGGAAATTAAAGACAGAACAGGAAGAGAGAACTTGGTAGCCGATCATTTGAGCCGTTTACCAATGGATGTGGAAGGTGTTGATGATTCTTCTCTTGTTTGTGATACCTTCCCAGATGCCTTATTGTGTGCCTCAAATGCAAAGAAGGATCCTTGGTATGCTCATCTAGTGAATTACCTTGTTGCCGAAGTCACTTCGCCCTCTCTGAATAAGCATCAAGTCCAAAAGTTGAAGAGGGATGCTGGTTATTATGTTTGGGATGAGCCACACTTATGGAGGCTATGTAATGATCAAATAATCAGGAAGTGTGTGCAAGAAGATGAAGTCCCATCAATCCTAGAGTTTTGTCATTCGCTAGCTTGTGGAGGACACTTTGGTGCTAAAAAGACTTCAAGGAAGATTCTGGAGGCCGGTTTCTATTGGCCTACTCTGTTTAAGGACGCGTTTGAGTATTGCAAGTCTTGTGACAAATGCCAAAGGTTTGGAAGTATGGGGAAGAGACAGGAGATGCCTCAAGTGTCAATGCTATACTGTGACCCTTTTGATGTTTGGGGTATAGATTTTATGGGACCTTTTCCCCCATCCAACGGCTACACATATATTTTGCTGGCGGTGGATTACCTCTCTAGATGGGTGGAAGCTGTGCCAACCAGAGCCAATGATGCGAGGGCTGTGTTGAAATTTTTGAAGTCTAATATCTTTTGCCGGTTTGGAGTTCCTAAAGCTTTGGTGAGCGATCAAGGTTCTCATTTTTGTAACAAGCTTATGACTTCATTGCTCAGTCAATTTGGGGTGAATCACAAGGTTTCTACACCCTACCACCCCCAAACCAATGGAGAGGCTGAGGTGAGCAATAGACAGATCAAAAACATCCTTGAGCGTATTGTGAAACCCAGTAGGAAGGATTGGAGCTTGAGACTTGAAGAAGCTCTGTGGGCATATAGAACTTCATTTAAGACTCCTATTGGCATGTCTCCTTATCGGCTCATATATGGAAAAGCTTGTCATTTACCAGTTGAGTTGCAGCACAAGTCTTATTGGGCAGTTAAATCTTGTATTGAGGATATGGATGCTGCTGCTCAAGAGAGGCAGTTGACTCTGAGTGAGCTTGAGGAGCTGAGGAATGAAGCTTTTGAGAACTCAAGGATTTTGAAAGAAAAGACAAAGGCCATTCATGACAGTGGCATTTTGAGGAAGCAGTTCAGGGAGGGAGATCTTGTCTTGTGCTACCGTGTGAGATTCAAATTCTGTGGAGGCGGCAAGCTTAAAGACAAGTGGCAAGGACCTTATGAAGTGCTCAAGTCTCATGACTTTGGGATGGTTGAGATCAAGAATCTCAAGGATGGCCGTGTGTACAAGGTCAATGGCCACTTGCTCAAATTGTATAAGGAGAATTTCAAGCCTCCCTAAAGGTCGCTTCTTTCTTTTCCTCACTTATTCTTTTATTGCAAATTCTTAAGTGTGGGGGAAGGTGTTAGAATTAGAAAAAAATTAGGATTATGTTTAAATTTAGGGTTTTGTTTAGGTTTGTTAGGTTGTTTAAATATGAAAAATTTCACTAGTGCTGGGGGATGTCTATAAGCTTCAGGAAGTGTCATTGAGAATATAGAGGATTTTGCATCCGGTAGTGTTTTTGCTTCCGGAAGCTCTCACTTAGACTTAATTGCTTAGGATCAGATTATGTTCACTTTGCTTCCGCTAGGGGATGAGTTCATTGTGCATAAGCGTCGATGCATCCGGAAGCAATTTTGCTTCCGGTAGCAAGTTTGCTTCCGCTAGGGGTGAGATTAGAATCTGAACCTAGAGTGACTTCCTATAGCAGTTCTGCTTCCGGTAGCATTTTTGCTTCCGGAAGCCTAGCAGCTTGTGTCTGAATTCAGTTAGGCTTCCTGAGCGTCAGTGAGTAAAAAAATATATAAAAAAATATATATAATATTTTAGGTTGTGTTTAGTGTAGTCTTGTTAATAATACATGCATATGAGCCATTTGTTTGTTTGAACTGCCCTGCCTTTAATGTTGCTGCTTTGCCTTTCAAATGCATCTTCCTCCTCGAATTGATTGGTCCATTGAGGACAATGCATGCTTTAAGTGTGGGGGAGGTGTATTATGTGCTTTAAAGTGGTTTATTTCAAAGCTCACACACTTGATTTTTGGGCTTATTTGGCATGATTTTTCATGAAAATTTGACTTGATTATGGCTCTTGAAAGCAAATGGAATTGTCCTCTAGTGTGTAAGTAGAATTTTTGGAATGATTACTTAAGGCATTGCATGGGGCACTTTTAAGGTATAAAGAGGATGTAAGTTTCTCATTTAACTTTTCTTAGGGAGGAAGTGACTGATTAGAGTAAGCTATAAATGTGAGAAGCCTTCAACCGAATTGAGTGGGCCAATAGTACTTGACCTCCTAGAACTTGTCCTAGCTCTTGTTCAAGATCACAATGCATGGCATGATTGAAAATGAAAGGGGCGTTTCTTTCTAAACCCTCATGACCCAAACACTAAGCCAACCAAATATTATCCTTTGATTAACCCCTTTGGGCCATTCACTTTTCTTTTCTACCACCTTGACCGAAGTGTGAATAAGTGATTATAGCATATGCTTGCATTCATATTAGTATTGTATTGTTGTATCTTGTGGAAAGCAAGCTATATAAGTGAAAAACAAAAGATGGCCGAGAGCCACAATAGAGGAAAAGAAAAGAGGAAATGGCCAAAGGCCAAAGGCTAAAAAAAAAAAAAAAAAAAAAAAAGCCAAAGGCCTATCAAAAGAGAAAAAAAAGAAAGAAAGCACAAAGTGCTAAAGTATGCCAAAGGCATAAGATTGAAAAAGAAAAGAGAGATGTAGCATGCTTTCTGAGGATTGATTTCATCGTATTGCATGCATATGTGGTGATTACTTGTTCATGTCATTGGTCATTGACTACTATCCATCATTCACCATTCATTATTAGCCTTCCATCTAACCCCAAAGTCCCCTAGATTTGGTTGTGCTATGCATACTATGGGTGGAGAACTTAGAGCTATTACAAGCCTATGGTGATGGTCAAGTGCATTGAGCCATAGAGTGATCACAAGTCCTTAGTTAGGCATTTTTCCTAACTGGAGCGAATGAGTTAAACACTTTATCCGGTGAGGAAAAATCTCGATTGGCACTCCTCCTAAATTTTAGTTGATTGTTAAACTTGGATTCGCTTTGTATTCTTAGATTTGGCCCATGCGAAGCTTTAGGGAAAGGTTCAAGAAGATCAACTTGAACACTATGATAATTCCAATTGCCTTCATTATGCTTAATGATTGAGTTAATCTTTTACATGACTTTGCCCGGAGTGCAAAGCTTAAGTGTGGGGGATTTGATTAGACCAAATTTCATACCTTTAAGCATGTGCATTTGAGCTTAATTAGTATGGTTTATTTGTTATATTTGATCATTATTGATACATTTTCATGCACATGTTTATGTATAAATATTTGAAGAATAATAGCCTTATTACTTGCATTTCATGGAACTAAGGGTATTTTGGTCATTTTGACTATGAGATGTGTTTTTCATGTAGGGGGGGTTCCAAGTGGGCCCCACACACCCTTGGTGGAGCTTCAGTGGAGATAACTTGGCAAGAAAGAAGGCTAGATAAAGAGTACTCAAAGTCACATCCGGATGCAGGTTCACATCCGGAAGCAAAGTCATATCTGGAAGAGTACTCATATCAGGAAGCAAGTTTACATCCGGAAGCAAAGTCACATCCGGAAGCTGAGCTACTTGAAGAAGCGGACTTCCATCCGGAAGTGGATTTACATCCGGAAGTAAACGTGCTGGCGCTGGCGGACAAAGAGCTACATCCGGAAGTGGATTCTCATCCAGTGGATTCTCATCCAGAAGTAAATGTGCTTGCGCTTGCGACATGAAGTTTCACATCCGGAAGCTGAAGTCCATTAGCCAGCGAGTACATGAGCCAAACTGCACAATGATCAGAAATGTCAACTACTTTTCAGAAGTCTTTGGTGCAGAGTTAATTTAAGGCAAAGTCAGCCCTGCAGCTTGAAGGTACTTGGGGAGCTTTCCAAATGAGGCAAAATTGGCGCCAAGGCCAAATTCAAGTCTGGAGGCCTCATTAAGGGCAAAAAGGGAATCACAATCACTTGGGGAAAAAGGAGGAACCTTTAGAAATGCATGGAGATGAGATCTAGTCCACATTCATTCTCACCTTCTACCAAATACCAAAGATACCCTTTGGGCGTTAATTCCAAAGTTACTCGTCACTATAAAAGCCCAAATGTAACTAACTTTCAGACACATCTGAACATCTCTTCTCACTCCACTTTCATTTTCTCTCTCCTCTAACAAACTCTCTCAACTCCATCTTCATCTTCTTCATCTCCGCCATGTCCAGAATCTCCCATCTACCTTCATCCGCCTTCATCTCCATGTCAGGCTAGATCGCCTAGCCTTCTTCTCCAAGGAAATGTGCTTGTAGACTTAACCTATGGCTTCATATGCTTGTAATTTTCTCTTTTAGGTTTCAAGCTAGATGTAAATTTTTGCTTATGTATGACCTTGATTAGGCGTGTATAGGTTAGACATCTAGTTTTAGGTGTTCTACTTTATGTTAGCTTGAAAACTTCTCTTGATTGTTGAGGACATGAAAACCGAGGCTTAATTCTTGTAGTTTCATACATGTATGTGTGTGCGATTAGCTCCTCTTACATTTGTGGAATGAATTTGTTTCCTAAATGCTAGATTTAGTGTTTAGTGTTGCTTATGGTATGTTCTTGGCTTGAAAGAGTTTAAGGCTTAATTAAATTAGTTAAACTCTTGAAGACTTCTTTGATTAAAGAGGTCTCGCGAATTTAGCTAGTTTATATTAAGTAAAACAAGTATATGAAGTCTGATTAAACGTAAGCACTGAGTACTTGGAGAAGGAGGTACATCTCATCCATACTTTCACTCATTCACCTAATTCTGTTAGTTGTAGTTTTAATTAGTTTTAATTAGTCTTAGATATAAAACCTGCACACAACCTGATTGATAATTTGCTTAACTTTTAATTAATTGACCTAAGCAAGAGATAAAACCAAACTGTGAATTGACCTAGGACTTGCTGCTAACTACTGTAGTTTAATTCTAGTTTTATTTGCTTTAGCTCTTTTTAGACGACGAAAAAAGAGTTAAATCAAAAACAAAAAAACGAGATTAAAATTCATTAAAAAGAATAGTTGTGTTGTTTTTAACCATAAAACGCGCAAATTGGCTGAAAACGAGTTATGGTGAAATATTCGACAAACTTTTGGTCTTTTTTGACCAAAAGTAACACTTTCTTTATATTCTTGACACTAAAACACAAAAACGAGATTAAATCTTTTTAAAAAATACGTGTGTTGTTTTTAACCCTAAAACGCGCAAATGGGCTGAAAACGAGTTATGGTGAATTATTCGACAAACTTTTGGTCTTTTTCGACCAAAAGTACCACTTTCTTGAGATTCTTGAAACTAAAACACAAAAACGAGATTAAACTTTTTTTAAAAAATAGTTGTGTTATATTTAACCCTAAAACGCGCAAATGGGCTGAAAACGAGTTATGGTGAAATAATCGACAAACTTCTGGTATTTTTTTACCAAAAGTACCACTTTCTTGAGATTCTTCACACTAAAACAAAAAAACGAGATTAAAATTCATTAAAAAAATACTTGTAATGTTTTTAACCATAAAACGCGCAAATTGGCTGAAAACGAGTTATGGTGAAATATTCGATAAACTTTTGGTCTTTTTTGACCAAAAGTAACACTTTCTTTATATTCTTGACACTAAAACACAAAAACGAGATTAAATTTTTTTAAAAAAATACGTGTGTTGTTTTTAACCCTAAAACGCGCAAATGGGCTGAAAACGAGTTATGGTGAATTATTCGACAAACTTTTGGTCTTTTTTGACCAAAAGTACCACTTTCTTGAGATTCATGACACTAAAACACAAAAACGAGATTAAATTTGTTTTAAAAAAATAGTTGTGTTATATTTAACCCTAAAACGCTCAAATGGGCTGAAAACGAGTTATGGTGAAATAATCGACAAACTTCTGGTCTTTTTTTACCAAAAGTACCACTATCTTGAGATTCTTCACACTAAAACAAAAAAACGTGATTAAAATTCATTAAAAAAAATAGTTGTGTTGTTTTTAACCATAAAACGCGCAAATTGGCTGAAAACGAGTTATGGTGAAATATTCGACATTCTTTTGGTCTTTTTTGACCAAAAGTACCACTTTCTTGATATTCTTGACACTAAAACACAACCACGAGATTAAAATTTTTTTAAAAAATACTTGTGTTGTTTTTAACCGTAAAATGCGCAAATGGGCTGAAAACGAATTATGGTGAAATATTCGACAAACATGTGGTCTTTTTTGACCAAAAGTACCACTTTCTTGAGATTCTTGATACTAAAACACAAAAACGAGATTAAACTTTTTTTTAAAAAATAGTTGTTATATTTAACCCTAAAACGCGCAAATGGGCTGAAAACGAGTTATGGTGAAATATTCGACAAACTTTTGGTCTTTTTCGACCAAAAGTACCACTTTCTTGAGATTCTTGACACTAAAAAACACAAAAATGAGATTAAAATTCCTTAAAAAAACACGTGTGTTGTTTTTAAATCTAAAATGCGCAAATTGGCTGAAAATGAGTTATGGTGAAATATTCGACAAACTTTTGGTCTTTTTTGACCAAAAGTACCACTTTCTTGAGATTTTTGAAACTAAAACACAAAAACGAGATTAAACTTTTTTTAAAAATAGTTGTGTTATATTTAACCCTAAAACGCACAAATGAGCTGAAAACGAGTTATGGTGAAATAATCGACAAACTTCTGGTCTTTTTTTACCAAAAGTACCAGTTTCTTGAGATTCTTCACACTAAAACAAAAAAACGAGATTAAAATTCATTAAAAAAAATAGTTGTGTTGTTTTTAACCATAAAACGCGCAAATTGGCTGAAAACGAGTTATGGTGAAATATTCGACAAACTTTTGGTCTTTTTTGACCAAAAGTAACACTTTCTTTATATTCTTGACACTAAAACACAAAAACGAGATTAAATCTTTTTAAAAAATATGTGTGTTGTTTTTAACCCTAAAACGCGCAAATGGGCTGAAAACGAGTTATGGTGAATTATTCGACAAACTTTTGGTCTTTTTCGACCAAAAGTACCACTTTCTTGAGATTCTTGAAACTAAAACACAAAAACGAGATTAAACTTTTTTTAAAAAATAGTTGTGTTATATTTAACCCTAAAACGCGCAAATGAGCTGAAAACGAGTTATGGTGAAATAATCGACAAACTTCTGGTCTTTTTTTACCAAAAGTACCACTTTCTTGAGATTCTTCACACTAAAACAGAAAAACGAGATTAAAATTCATTAAAAAAAATAGTTGTGTTGTTTTTAACCATAAAACGCGCAAATTGGCTGAAAACGAGTTATGGTGAAATATTCGACATTCTTTTGGTCTTTTTTGACCAAAAGTACCACTTTCTTGATATTCTTGACACTAAAACACAACCACGAGATTAAAATTTTTTTAAAAAATACTTGTGTTGTTTTTAACCGTAAAATGCGCAAATGGGCTGAAAACGAATTATGGTGAAATATTCGACAAACATGTGGTCTTTTTTGACCAAAAGTACCACTTTCTTGAGATTCTTGATACTAAAACACAAAAACGAGATTAAACTTTTTTTTAAAAAATAGTTGTTATATTTAACCCTAAAACGCGCAAATGGGCTGAAAACGAGTTATGGTGAAATATTCGACAAACTTTTGGTCTTTTTCGACCAAAAGTACCACTTTCTTGAGATTCTTGACACTAAAAAACACAAAAATGAGATTAAAATTCCTTAAAAAAACACGTGTGTTGTTTTTAAATCTAAAATGTGCAAATTGGTTGAAAATGAGTTATGGTGAAATATTCGACAAACTTTTGGTCTTTTTTGACCAAAAGTACCACTTTCTTGAGATTTTTGAAACTAAAACACAAAAACGAGATTAAACTTTTTTTAAAAAATAGTTGTGTTATATTTAACCCTAAAACGCGCAAATGAGCTGAAAACGAGTTATGGTGAAATAATCGACAAACTTCTGGTCTTTTTTTACCAAAAGTACCACTTTCTTGAGATTCTTCACACTAAAACAAAAAAACGAGATTAAAATTCATTAAAAAAAATAGTTGTGTTGTTTTTAACCATAAAACGCGCAAATTGGCTGAAAACGAGTTATGGTGAAATATTCGACAAACTTTTGGTCTTTTTTGACCAAAAGTAACACTTTCTTTATATTCTTGACATTAAAACACAAAAACGAGATTAAATCTTTTTAAAAAATACGTGTGTTGTTTTTAACCCTAAAACGCGCAAATGGGCTGAAAACGAGTTATGGTGAATTATTCGACAAACTTTTGGTCTTTTTCGACCAAAAGTACCACTTTCTTGAGATTCTTGAAACTAAAACACAAAAACGAGATTAAACTTTTTATAAAAAATAGTTGTGTTATATTTAACCCTAAAACGCGCAAATGGGCTGAAAACGAGTTATGGTGAAATAATCGACAAACTTCTGGTATTTTTTTACCAAAAGTACCACTTTCTTGAGATTCTTCACACTAAAACAAAAAAACGAGATTAAAATTCATTAAAAAAATACTTGTAATGTTTTTAACCATAAAACGCGCAAATTGGCTGAAAACGAGTTATGGTGAAATATTCGATAAACTTTTGGTCTTTTTTGACCAAAAGTAACACTTTCTTTATATTCTTGACACTAAAACACAAAAACGAGATTAAATTTTTTTAAAAAAATACGTGTGTTGTTTTTAACCCTAAAACGCGCAAATGGGCTGAAAACGAGTTATGGTGAATTATTCGACAAACTTTTGGTCTTTTTTGACCAAAAGTACCACTTTCTTGAGATTCATGACACTAAAACACAAAAACGAGATTAAATTTGTTTTAAAAAAATAGTTGTGTTATATTTAACCCTAAAACGCTCAAATGGGCTGAAAACGAGTTATGGTGAAATAATCGACAAACTTCTGGTCTTTTTTTACCAAAAGTACCACTATCTTGAGATTCTTCACACTAAAACAAAAAAAACGTGATTAAAATTCATTAAAAAAAATAGTTGTGTTGTTTTTAACCATAAAACGCGCAAATTGGCTGAAAACGAGTTATGGTGAAATATTCGACATTCTTTTGGTCTTTTTTGACCAAAAGTACCACTTTCTTGATATTCTTGACACTAAAACACAACCACGAGATTAAATTTTTTTTAAAAAATACTTGTGTTGTTTTTAACCGTAAAATGCGTAAATGGGCTGAAAACGAATTATGGTGAAATATTCGACAAACATGTGGTCTTTTTTGACCAAAAGTACCACTTTCTTGAGATTCTTGATACTAAAACACAAAAACGAGATTAAACTTTTTTTAAAAAAATAGTTGTGTTATATTTAACCCTAAAACGCGCAAATGGGCTGAAAACGAGTTATGGTGAAATAATCGACAAACTTCTAGTCTTTTTTTACCAAAAGTACCACTTTCTTGAGATTCTTCACACCAAAATTTATCCCTCTAAGCATGTGAAATTGAGCTTAATTAGTGTGGTTTATTTGCTATATTTGATCATTATTGGCATATTTTATTGCGCATGCTTATGTGTGAATTATTGGAAAATATTAGCTTAAATACTTGCATTTTAAGTAACCAAGGGTATTTTGGTCATTTTTGACTAGTTGTGCGTTTTCATGTGTAGGGGGGTCCCACGTGGACCCCACAACCCTTGGACAAGCTTGGAATGCAAGGAAGAGCATTTTTGGAGGGGAAATGAAACCAAGTTGGCACCTCAAAGGAGGGACTTGGAGGAAAGGCAAGCACTAGAGGATTGGAGCCCAAAATTCAAATTTCAAAATTGGCTCCAACTTCAAATTCAAAGTTGAAGGCTTCATAAAGGGCATTTTTGGGAGCACAATCAATTGGAGAAAAAGGAGAGAACTTTGACAATGCACCTAGACCACATTAGGACCACATTCACTCACCTTTTACCTAAATACCAAAACTACCCTTCCTTCCCTTTCATAAACTCATTTTCGCATAAACACCTCCATTACCCATAAAAATATCTTTTTGACAACTCACCACCCTCATTTGCCAACTCATCAACTCCTAATCCTTATCATTAACCCAAATCTCACTTCATTTATACTCGAACCAACTTCATTTTTGACAACTCTTTCTCTCTCTTCATCTCATTTTCTCTCATTTTCTCTCATCTCCTTCACCATTTTTCTCTCCAAACCTCTCGGCCAAACACCATTCTTCATCATTCTCCATGATTTCTCACGCAATCTCCCTCCATTTCCACAACTCCATGTGTAGCTAAGCTTCTTCTCCTCTCCTCTCCAAGGAAAAGTGCTTGAAGAACTCACATTTGGCTTCATGACTTTGTAATTTTCTCTTTTAGGTTTCAAGCTAGAGGTACATTTTTGCCTATGTATGTCCTAGATTTAGGCTTATATAGGTTAGATCATCTACATTTTAGGTGTTCTACATGATTTTAGCTTGAGAACCTCTCTTTATTTGTTGAGAACATGAAAACCTAAGCTAGATTTTGTAGTTCCATATATGTTCATGTATGCGATTTGTTATCTTGAGTATGTGTGGAATGAATGAGTTTCCTAAGTGCTAGATTTAGCATTTAGTGTTGCTTTTGGTATGTTCTTGGCTTAAAAGAGCTTTTGGCTTGATTAGGTTAGTTAAATGCTTGTAGATTTCTTTGATTAAAGAAGTCTTAAGGATTTAACTAGTTTAATTAAGTGTGACAAAGTTGTGAAGCCTAATTAACCTAAGGCACTAAGTACTTGGAGAGGGAGGTGACTTCTTATCTCATTTCCTTACACATTTCAATTCGGCTAGTTTGTTATTTTTGCTAGGTTTAATTAGTTGTTAAAATTCAAAAACATCCTCATACTTCTTGATAATTTGCGTGACATATATACTTGGAATTAGCAAGATATAAAACCTAGATTGTGGAAAAGACCTAATACTCACCACTATTAACTTAGTGGATTTGAGTTTAGAATTTTGATTGACCTAGAAGGCGACATTTAGGTTAAATCAAGTGGCGCCGTTGCCGATTTAGGTTGCTTCTTGCTAGTTTTAGGTTTTACTAGTCACAATTTTAATTTGTTGTCACTTGTGTGCTAATTCGGTTACTTTGCAATTTAGAGCATAATTCTGATTTTGTGCATTTTGTAAATTGCTCATTGCATTCTGGACATTTGAGACTGTTTTGGAAGTGTTTAGGCTGCTCTAGTTGGCCTTTAATTGCTGGAAAGTGTTGCTGGACATTGTGTGCATTTTGCTGGAAATTGCACTGAAAAAACTGTTTTGACTGATTCACTGTTTTCAAATCTGGGAACAATCTATACTGTATTTTTGGAAACCGTTTTTACTGGTAAAACTAGAAGATTTAAGCTTTAATTTGATATATAATTTGCCAGAAAACTCATTTTCTACTGTCCGGGGTGAATTTTTGAAATTGCCCTGTTTTGCTGGAATTTTCCTGCGGACCTGCTGACTTTGGAGCCTATCTGTTTGATCTTATCCTGCGCTGTTTTGCATGATCTTTGGCTCATTGGAACCAGTTTTGAATAAGATTTTGATTGATATATTGTGCTGAATTTTGGGTGCAGTATTCGATTTTTTTAGAGGTTAAAAACGTGCTCTGATTGTGCATTTTCCTGCTCAACGTTGAACCAAAACTGTTTGCATTTTACTTATCTGTTTTGAGCAGTGTTTGGTTTGTTTGAAAGCTGGTTCTTTGCACTTTATATCTGCCTGGTTATTCTGGAAAAATTTTTTTGGAATTTGTGAGAAAAAGGTGCTCTAGTTACCTTCACAATTTCCTACTCGGCTAGTAGCACTCTTTGTGTTTTTGTGTGCATTGCTTTGCTTCTTTTGCAGGACCTTGCTGGCCTTTAAGAGAGCATATTCAAGCATTTATTTGCTTAATTTTGGAGCTGTTTGGAGCACTATTTCTCTGTCCAAAGCTTTGGACAATTGCTTTATAATTCGGTTGCAAAGGAATAGCTAGTGAAAGCACCTCTCTTGTGCTTTTCATCTACTTTCTCTTAATTTTTGCCAATATTCTGGACTGCGTGGTATATTGTGCTGGCTGGTTGGTTTTGCTTGTTTTGCAGGGACAATTAAGCTCAATTTGAATTGCTTTGTGACTGCCTTGCACCACTTTCATTCCTACATTCATTCATTCATTCACCTACTTGTCATCATTTAGCTTGTGCATTTGCCTTGCATTACATCTTGCATTGTTTTGCATTGCATGAGACCTAAGCTTCCTTTAGTGCCCTTAAATCCGGAGATTGAGAAAGCCATTAGCAAAGTTAGGGTTAAGAGGCGAAAGGACAAGAAACAAGCTAGTGCATCCACTTCACAACCACACACTTCCCCCTTACATTCACATCACACCATTTTAGACAATCATATCATCATGGCCGAGAGACAAGAAGGTCATAGAGAACATGAGCATGAGAGGCATGATAGGAGAGAGCAAGAGGGTGAACATCATTTTGATGGGGGTAGGCAATTGCATGATGATGATAGACCTATGAGGGAGTTCACACAATCATATATGCATCATTTGCACCTCAAGGTTTTTATGCTAACCCCGCTAACTTTGAGATCAAGGGATCTCTTCTTGCTCATTTGCCTAAATTTACAGCTTTTCCTCATGAGGATGCACATACTCATTTGCTTGGCCTATATCATACTTGTTCTTCCATGAAGCCTCCAAATGCCAACTTGGATGATGTTCTTTTGAGGGTATTCCAATTCTCTTTGGAGGGTAAAGCCAAGGAGTGGCTCTTGAACCTTCCTACTCACTATGCAACCCTTTCTTGGGATGAGCTAAAGAAGGTGTTCTTGGATAGATACTTCCCTCTTTCTAAGATCTCCAAGTTGAGGAAGGACATAACCGGTGTTCAACAACTCTCTCAAGAGACATTTTATGAATATTGGAGCCGGTTTAATACCTTGGTGAATTCTTGCCCCAATCACAACATCTCAAAGGGCAACTTGGTGCAATATTTTTATGATGGACTTGTGCCACAATTGAAGATGAGTGTGGATGCCGCTTCCAATGGTTCTATCTTCAACTTGTCCGCCAATGAGGGGTGGACTCTTTTCTCAACCATGGCCTCTAACCACCAAAACTTCTATGGCCGAGATGTTGCCTATGGTGGTGCTCCTAGGGTTGCCTCTTTGAGTGGTGATGACAAGCTTTATAATTCTATTGAGAGGTTGACCGAGAGCTTGAGTAAATTGGATGGCCGGTTTGTGAAGCCTACCAATTTTGTTGATGACTCTATGGCTTTGGTTGCTACATCTTGTGACCATTGTGGTTCTCCTATGCATACCACATCTACATGTCCATCTTATGAGGAATGTGCGGCCTTGTACAACAATCCTAGACCTCAAGCTAAATATGACCCTTACTCCTCAACATACAATCCGGGTTGGAGGGACCACCCTAACTTCAAGTGGGGGGGAGGTTCTAACCAAGGGCAAGTTCAAAATTCCTTCCAACCACAACAACAACCTAAGTGGGGGGGAGGCCAAAATCAAGTCTCTAATGCTTTTCCTTCTCCACAAGGCTATGGTACATACCAAGGGAGGCCTAACCCTAATGCTCATGGGTATAGGCCGAATCAACAAGCCTATGTTACTCCTCCATTTGTGAAGAATGATGATCTAGGTCATGCTCCAAGAAACAATGTGGTGGGTTCTCAAGCTTTTATTCCTCCATCTAGCTCTTCAAATTCTCAACAAGACATGATGTACCAAATGATGTCAAGCTTAATGGAGAAGATGAATGGGTTTGAGGAGAGTCTTAAGAAGCAAGAAAATGTAACCACCTTAGTTTCTCAAATGTTGAACACTAAAGCGGAGCAAGATGCAAAGAAGGGGGGCTTGCCTTCTAATGTGGTGATCAATCCACAAAGCATTCATTCTATGCAATTGAGAAGTGGAAGGCAATATGGTAATGCTTATGACTATGAGGAGGAAGAGGAGGAAGCTCAAAATCTTGATGAGGCCGAGAAGGGTGCATTCAATGAGGAAGGCCACACTAGCCTTCAAAATGACTTGGTTGATGATGGTTTGCATGAGGAGGCCGACTTGCCTCAACCTCTTGGAGATAAACTTGATGAGGCCGAGAGCCTCCCTAAATTCAATGAAGAGGCCGAGAACCTCAAAGAGGCTAAAAGGAAGGAAATTGCAAGAGGGAAGCTTAAAGTGGGAGAATCTTCTTCCAAAGAATCATCTACTCAACAAGGGGATGATTTCCCCAAAGGTATACCACTTAACCCTAAGCATCTTCCTTTCCCTAATTCATATGCTTTAGCTAAGAAGAAACATGATGATGAATTAGAAAAGGAAATGCTTGATTTGTTTTCTAAGCTTGAAGTGAATGTACCCATGCTTGTGCTTGTCAAACAAATGCCCAAATATGCTAAGTTCCTCAAAGATCTTTGCACTAATAAGAGAGCTAGTCATTCAAGTAACAAAGTCCAACTTGGGACTAATGTTTCATCTCTCTTGAAAGGGCATTTGCCCCCAAAGTGTGGAGATCCGGGTTCCTTTACCATCCCTTGTCAAATAGGGAATCTTTGCTTTGGTAAAGCACTTCTTGACTTAGGGGCCGCCATTAATGTCATGCCTAAGGCCACTTACATTGCATTAGGGCTTAAGGACATAAGTAAAACTAGTGTAGTGGTTCAATTGGCGGATAGGTCACTCAAGAAACCTTTTGGACTCATAGAGGACATTCTAGTTAGGGTTAAGGAGTTGGTGTTTCCGGTGGACTTTTATGTGCTTGACATGACTAGTGAGACTAGTGTGGATGACTCCTTGATTTTGGGTAGACCTTTCTTGATGACGGCTAGTGCAATCATAAGCTTGAAAGATGGTTACATCACCATGGAAGTGGGTGATCAAGAGATAAAATTTAAGGTGTTTGAGACCATAAAGCATCCTAAGGAGCATTTTTCTCATTTAGGCTTGCATTGTATTGACTCTTTGATGCATGAGATGGTTGAAGAGAATCTTGATTCCTTGAGAATGAACATGATTGATAATATTGAGGCTTCCATATGCTATCTTGATCCTTGTGCTATTGTGAAATATGATGCATGTTTGCTAGATACTAGGAGTGCATCTTCTTACATTGTTAGCATGATGCCATCATATGATAATTACTTGTGTGTCAAGAATAAGCTTGGTGATATTTGTCTATGCATTTCTTCTTTGCCTATCCACAACCCCTTGGAAAAGGGAGGTTTGTTCCATTTTGTTGATAGGGATAGGTTGGAGGGAGTGCTTGCTCTTATATTGGAGGATGGATTGCCTTTGGAGAAGGACTTGTTTTGCTACTCCTCACATGTTCTCTTGGATTTGAAAAGCCGAATGAAGCATATGCATGGAGGGAGTACTTTTCAAGGGAAAGACTATGCTAGAACTTTGCTTGAGCCTTGCTTGCTTGATGTAGCTCCCTTGAGTGTTGCTTTGAGAGGTGGTACTACAAGTACCATGAGGTGGCCGAAATGTACTACTTGGCCAAGTGCTTTGAAGGGGAAAAACCTACATCCCTTTCATGCTTCTCATATGTTGTCCATATCTTGTGCTAATGTCTCCTTTAAGCATGTGAACCATTTAACTTTTGATGCTCTCCCTAAGCATGTGCCCTTTGATTCTCTTATTGCTATATCTTGTATTCCTATGAGTATATCTTTGCATGCATACAACCCCTTGCAAAAGGGATGTTTGCTCAATGTTGTAGGGAATCACAAGAGAGACCATTCTGAAATGCGTGGCTGTCACCCAAGAGGGGGGGGGTGAATTGGGTGAGGGAATAAAAACTTAAACTCTTTTCGAAAGACTGCTTGTGCTCGGTGATGATGATAATAAATAATGCTATGCACAAGTCAGTATGCTATGTGATGCAAAATAGAATAATCAAATATGAATATATGCACACATAAATTTATCCTGGTTCGGTCACCCAGACCTACATCCAGTCCCCAGGCTACACCTGAGATTTCCAATCCACTATTCTTGTTTAAACCGGGCACAAGAGAAGCCTTTACACTTTAGGTTTTACGAGCACGGGTTCACCTAACAACCCACAGGTTTTACACCGGGTTCACCTGCAAACCTTACAAACGCAAGTTTTACGGGCTAACTTGCAACCTATGGAGATTTAGAAAACTTCTAAATGCTCCCCCTTACAAAATGTAAGATTACAATTATGTTCACTCTATGAACTGATTGTGCTAAACACTTAAGCTCGAATGACTCTCTCTAAGAGTAGATGATGTTACTCACTTAAGCACAAAAGAATCACTCTCTAAGAATATTACATATCTAAGTCTGAGAGTAGAAGATGAGAGGAATGTAGAATAGTGTTTCAGACAATAAGCTCTGTTCTCTCTTGCTCTTCTGAATGTAGATGTTCCTTTTATACCAGCCTCTGATTATCCAACCGTTGGAGAGGCAATAAGGCCGTTTGAATATAGCCGTTGGGCCTTGTTTACGTTGTCCTCATTAATGCACAGCAGAGTTGACTTTGCTTTATCTGAATAGGGTGCTTTGTCCAGCTGTTCTGTCAACACTGTTCTGACAACACTGTTCTGGCAAAAGTCGCTCTGACATCTATACACTGTACGGTCTGACTCTTGCTTGTTGTCAGATGAGGACTTCGTTCCTCAAGCATAAGTCCAGGATGCTAAGAGACTTACTATCGGAAGCTCTCTTGCTAACTGAAGTGAAGCTCGTGGACTCTAACATTCTGCTTGCTATCATAGAGGAACTTTGTCTTCCAAGCACTTGTCCATGAATGATAAGAGTGCTTTGCTATTGGATGCTCTCTTGCTATCAGACGCTCTCTTATGGACTCCGACTCTTGTGGGTAGTATGAGCTTTGACACCTTGAGTGAATCTTCAGATTATGTTTTCATACTCCTCATGCTTGGTAGGTAACAATGTTGTTTGAATATCTGTTATCCTTTTGTTACCGTTGGAAGGAACATCTTCTTAAATGCTCAGCAGGGTTGACTTGCTTTATCTCTGAAAAGTAGTCCTGACACCTCTGCTCTGACAAAGCATTCTGACTTCCGAGTATGTGACATTTACTCTTGTACTCTTGCTGACGGATGATCATCGTTCATCCGGAAGTGGCAATCTTGCTCTGCAAGTGTTAATCTCTGAAATCCAATGCCAAGAGTCTTTGCATCCGGAAGCTCAGTTGCATCCGGAAGTGTGATTAAGTTCTGCACATACTGGTTAGTCCAACATAGCAATATATATAATCAGATATAGTAAAACTATACATGTTGTGGGAAGTTTGCTATGGGAAGTAGTCTTACTTAGACTATGTTCTGACTTAGTGTAATGTCTACTGACTCTAAGGGATCTCTATTCCAATAGTCAGCTTAAGTCTCGTTAGTTTACTCTAAGTCTTCCTAAGTGACTCAGTGTGTCATTTGTTCATGCTATGTATATTAAGTCAACACATAATCACATGAAGTGGGAGTTTACTTAGTCTAGGATGTATCCGGAAGCACTTCTCCATCCGGAAGTGAATCCACTAGATGAAGGATTTTGTTTACTATTGCTCACTCTCGCTCAGTGTTAGGTCACTTCAACAGCCAGCGCTAGTCACTAAGCTATCGGAAGCACTTCTACTGGACGTTGCTTACATTCACTGACGCTTAGTGTTATCGTGTTCTATCAGTCTGCGCTAGTGAAAGTTTATCAGGAAGTGATTCCACTTGACGAGGCTTATTCACTGACGCTTGGGGTTATATCTCTTCTATCAGCCAGCGCCAGTCTAAATCCATTAGGAAGCAATTTCACTTGACGAGGCTTATTCACTGATGCTTGGGGATATATCTATTTAGTCAGCCTGCGCCAGTCTAAATCTTATCAGGAGCGAATTTCACTTGGCGAAGTAGACTCACTGACGCTTGGGGTAATATCTATTCTATCTCTCTGCGCCAGTCTAAGTCTAACAGGAAGCAACTTCACTTGACGTTGCATTTTTACTGACGCTCGGGGTTATATCTAGTTTATCAACCTGCGCCAGTCTAAATCTAACAGGAAGCAATTTCACTTCCGATTGAAACATAGCTTAGTCTTAAGGTTGTGTACTAATTCTCATGGACTAAGTTATTTCCCTAGTGATTTACTTGCTGACGCTGGGGGATGAAAGCATTCATCCGCGTGCGCAAGTCCTAATCTATCCGGAAGTGATCTTGCATTCTCAAGTGATCTAACTCAGGATTCTAACCATGTCATCTAATCCTTCCTAAGTGTTGATTATGTTCTCTTAAGTACTAGACCATATCATACCTTAGTCACCATCAAAACTTAAGATTCTAACATTCTCCCCCTTTTTGATGATGACAAACCCATAGATGACTAGAGAACATAATTAAACTTAGATCACTCCTCCTAGAGCTATATTCCTTTCCCCAGTTCTCTCCCCAAATATCTAGACATCTTATCTATCTCTCAGCTCTAGACATCTCATGTCTCATTTCTCGCTAGACATCTTATATCTCATCTCTAGACATCTCATCTCTATCTCTCTCCCCCTTTTGGCTTCATCAAATTCCAACAGGTGCAAGCTAGCCTTAGGGATGGGGATACTTTTATCGTTCTCCTAGGAATGAGCTTGTTACCTAAGATTTCTCCCTATGTATCGCTAATAAAGATTTGTTCTAGACTATTCAATACAATGTACGAGAATTAACAAGGAACAGCAATAATGGCTTATGATCCTAAATGATTGTATTCTCCCTAAACATTATGTAGGATAGCTAAACATGTTTTTCAAAGGAGATATTGATAAATCAAATCTAATCATAATTAAATTAAGATCAAAACATACAAAACAGTTTTCTCTTTGAAGGTGAAAATTCTTTCCAAATGTAATTTTGATCCTCTCGAATTGATTAACATGATATCAAAAATAATTTTGATGTGTTTTAAAAATGATGATTATGATATCAAATGAAATATGTGATTTTAAATGTGCCAAAATAATTTCCAAACAAATTGCATCACAGCATCCTTAAGAGTTTATTATCGATGACAGCATGTGACTCTCTATTTTCAAGGGATCATTAACAAGTAATGTCCATCTACTTTTCTTCTATATTAAAATTAATCATCATAAGATCAAGAAAAGAAGCATATAAGAGAGGTATGTTATCAATTACTTTCCAGCGTGTCATATAAAGGATACAGATGTGTGAGCTGGGATGATTTTCTAAGACAGTGAATGATTTTGAAGTCAATGCAGATTGGAAAAAAAAATCCTAAATTGACACCCTTACCAATGCCATATATGCATCATATATAAGAGATGGTAAGGTGTAGATGTTACCACAGATGAGGGGTCCTCATACTCTATTAGACTCAGGAATCTGAATCATACGCAGATAAGCATGCTTCCTGACATCTTCAAGAGGTGTGCTATCTCAAGTGGAAACCCCTAGCGCAAGTGCTTTGATGATTCGCTTCGGCAAGCTGAGCTACAACAACAAGCAGACATGACTGGGCAGTCACTCTACTCTTCCCATGGTTCAATAGTTGGCCTGCTATCGAAGGCGCTGATTGTTGTGAAAGCAACCTTGCTCAAACTTGATGATTGGTCCTGCATATGCTTGAGGAAACAAATGCTTTCTGATGGTCAGTGAAAGAACTTAAGATTTAACATTGGAGACCATCCTCAGGACATTCAAGTCAATCTGTGTTAATCAGCACAAGTTAATAATTTTAAGAAATCATGCTTGCTAATTGGTTTAAGAAAATATGAGCAATGATTATGTGAAAACTAATTTTGAAATTGTCTACACATTCACATAGTTTCACTATCAAGACATGAACTCTGTTTATACTCTCATAGATGAATATCAATGTGATAGTACAGTGAGTATCAAACAGGTGGCATATTTTCAGAGTTTCATAAGCAAGTATAGTTCAATAAATATGCCTCAAGGATGTTCATGTTAGATCATGAAGACATGTGAATTATTAATACTATGAAATTTTGAAGAATCTTCATCCTCACAAAAATGAAATACTGGAAATTTTCATGCTCACAGAATAGTTTGATTTTAAGACTAAATTCGGTTTACAAAAACAACCAAATTTCGGCATATGATTACGAGAATAATTTCCAAATTTTTGCTCAAGTTCTTCTAGATATGCTCAGTGTGATCTCATTGTTCTTAGGATATCAACAAGCTTGAAATTAATACAGATTATAGCATGCTTGTGATTCTATGCCGTGTTTTACAGATCTTAGCAGAATTCAATTCAAGGCATTTCCTAAGATTTCTAATGCATGTCAGACAAGAGAGAGACTATCCATTTAATTTCACAACAGAATATGTAAGGGATAGAAATGCTCATGTGTATTGGCGAGAGTTTCTCAGGTTTGGTATAGCCATTCCACACATCTTGATAAGAGACATTTTCGTTGCTATTCTCTCTTGGTTATATTCATTGTTCAAGCTTCAACAATCTGTGTCAACAACATTCTTAAACCACAAACTTGAACTGAGATCATTAGTAGATTGAGAACTTAAAGATGTAATTAAGAGGGAGGTATTGTTCTCGAAACCATAGCCGCTTATGCATTGAAAAAATTGATGCAAGAGGTACCACATGAAATGGAAAATTATAGAATAACTTTTGAAGACTATCATGAGGTATAGTTGTCATGCAAGTTTGAAGAGGATCAGAATCTATTTTGGAAGTCTGCATTTCAAAAGGATCTTTCAAAACTCAGGGTGAATGCATAAACTATTTTCTTTCATGACTATATGCACAAGGATATACAAGGTTTTTGATCAAGATAGTCATGGACAGCATGTAGATCATGAACATTACTTATTTCTTCAAGCTTTCTTCTATGATGAATATAATGTTCACATCTTAGGATGCTTAATGTAAAATCTCAATAAGTCCATCTAACATTAGCATAGGAGATTTTACTATCAAATGCTTCGTTGCTAAGTGATCCCTTGCTTACCCAAGGAGATCTTCTATACTTATCCTTGGTTCGAAGCACTTTCTTCTGAGAGGTAGGATTCAAGAGCCTTTTCAATGTTGATCGAGGAATCCACTCTCTCTTGTTCTTCTCAGGATAGTTGAATGGAACTTTGTGATAGCTCATCCTTGAGACAGAACCTTTGTCCCTTGTGGTGGCCGACAGCTTCTTATGATTGTACCAGGGGTTTTCAGCAGTTGCATCACCACGAGTTCTCTTCTTTGGGGTAAGAGGAACTCTTGATCTTTCCTGCACAAGTAAGGCACTAGGAGGATGTTTTGGTACCCATTTGTACTTGGGTCCTACATGGTTAGCACTGGACCTTACTTGTCCTTTAGAAATCCATACAAACTTATTTCTCACATTTGAATTTCTTCTAAGACTGCATGTGTGAGAAATATGTCCTAATCTACCACAATAATGACAGATAATGGAATGATAATCAAAATGAGGTTTTCTATCATTATCATGATTAGTTTTCTTTAGAAAAGCTTTTTGTTCCTTTGAAATCTCAGTTTCTTTTGAAGACTTTTCTTTTTCCTTCAACACGTGTTTACAATCAAAACATTTTTCAAGACATGTTGAAGTTTTCTCTGCCGATAGTGGGCTAGCTATCGGAACCACTAGTTCTTTAAAAGAAACCTCGGAAACTTTAGACGTAGAAGAAGAAATTAGTTTTTCAAGTTTCCTATCTTTTTCTTTTAAGCCTAGAAGTTCTTTTGCAAGTTTACAATATTCGGTATATAACTCATTGTATGCATCTTGCAATTCAGAGAGTTCAAGTTCAGATTCAGATACCTCACTTTCTGAATCTTCTAGGCAGAAATGGATACTCTCTTCACTGAAGCCTGCTTCCTCAATATCAGCTTCCAGAAGCTCATCAGTAGATGATCCACAAAGAGCACGAGTTGAGCTTTGGACAGCTGTGCTTACAAGAGATGGGTTAGAAGCATATATCACATCAAGAGTATCCCAAATATCTTTAGCACTAGAGCAATGTTTGATTTTCTGGAAATCATTTTCAGTTAAGCCTTTGTACAAAATTTGCATTGCTCTAATGTTTAAGGAAAACAAATTTTTCTCCTTTTCAGTCCAGTTTCCTCTTGGTTTGAAATCAAAATCATTTTCAAAGATATCCCACATTTTCAAACTAGTGGATTGTATAAAACTTTCCATTCTTGCTTTCCACCAACAAAAATCAATATTTTCTAACACAGGTGGAATGGTATGATCAAAGCCTTTGGAAAACATTTTAACCCAAATCAGCCAAGGTCTTTACACTTGAGATCGTTGGATCCTTTAAACAAGTGACCTGCTCTGATACCAAATGAAATGCGTGGCTGTCACCCAAGAGGGGGGGGGTGAATTGGGTGAGGGAATAAAAACTTAAACTCTTTTCGAAAGACTGCTTGTGCTCGGTGATGATGATAATAAATAATGCTATGCACAAGTCAGTATGCTATGTGATGCAAAATAGAATAATCAAATATGAATATATGCACACATAAATTTATCCTGGTTCGGTCACCCAGACCTACATCCAGTCCCCAGGCTACACCTGAGATTTCCAATCCACTATTCTTGTTTAAACCGGGCACAAGAGAAGCCTTTACACTTTAGGTTTTACGAGCACGGGTTCACCTAACAACCCACAGGTTTTACACCGGGTTCACCTGCAAACCTTACAAACGCAAGTTTTACGGGCTAACTTGCAACCTATGGAGATTTAGAAAACTTCTAAATGCTCCCCCTTACAAAATGTAAGATTACAATTATGTTCACTCTATGAACTGATTGTGCTAAACACTTAAGCTCGAATGACTCTCTCTAAGAGTAGATGATGTTACTCACTTAAGCACAAAAGAATCACTCTCTAAGAATATTACATATCTAAGTCTGAGAGTAGAAGATGAGAGGAATGTAGAATAGTGTTTCAGACAATAAGCTCTGTTCTCTCTTGCTCTTCTGAATGTAGATGTTCCTTTTATACCAGCCTCTGATTATCCAACCGTTGGAGAGGCAATAAGGCCGTTTGAATATAGCCGTTGGGCCTTGTTTACGTTGTCCTCATTAATGCACAGCAGAGTTGACTTTGCTTTATCTGAATAGGGTGCTTTGTCCAGCTGTTCTGTCAACACTGTTCTGACAACACTGTTCTGGCAAAAGTCGCTCTGACATCTATACACTGTACGGTCTGACTCTTGCTTGTTGTCAGATGAGGACTTCGTTCCTCAAGCATAAGTCCAGGATGCTAAGAGACTTACTATCGGAAGCTCTCTTGCTAACTGAAGTGAAGCTCGTGGACTCTAACATTCTGCTTGCTATCATAGAGGAACTTTGTCTTCCAAGCACTTGTCCATGAATGATAAGAGTGCTTTGCTATTGGATGCTCTCTTGCTATCAGACGCTCTCTTATGGACTCCGACTCTTGTGGGTAGTATGAGCTTTGACACCTTGAGTGAATCTTCAGATTATGTTTTCATACTCCTCATGCTTGGTAGGTAACAATGTTGTTTGAATATCTGTTATCCTTTTGTTACCGTTGGAAGGAACATCTTCTTAAATGCTCAGCAGGGTTGACTTGCTTTATCTCTGAAAAGTAGTCCTGACACCTCTGCTCTGACAAAGCATTCTGACTTCCGAGTATGTGACATTTACTCTTGTACTCTTGCTGACGGATGATCATCGTTCATCCGGAAGTGGCAATCTTGCTCTGCAAGTGTTAATCTCTGAAATCCAATGCCAAGAGTCTTTGCATCCGGAAGCTCAGTTGCATCCGGAAGTGTGATTAAGTTCTGCACATACTGGTTAGTCCAACATAGCAATATATATAATCAGATATAGTAAAACTATACATGTTGTGGGAAGTTTGCTATGGGAAGTAGTCTTACTTAGACTATGTTCTGACTTAGTGTAATGTCTACTGACTCTAAGGGATCTCTATTCCAATAGTCAGCTTAAGTCTCGTTAGTTTACTCTAAGTCTTCCTAAGTGACTCAGTGTGTCATTTGTTCATGCTATGTATATTAAGTCAACACATAATCACATGAAGTGGGAGTTTACTTAGTCTAGGATGTATCCGGAAGCACTTCTCCATCCGGAAGTGAATCCACTAGATGAAGGATTTTGTTTACTATTGCTCACTCTCGCTCAGTGTTAGGTCACTTCAACAGCCAGCGCTAGTCACTAAGCTATCGGAAGCACTTCTACTGGACGTTGCTTACATTCACTGACGCTTAGTGTTATCGTGTTCTATCAGTCTGCGCTAGTGAAAGTTTATCAGGAAGTGATTCCACTTGACGAGGCTTATTCACTGACGCTTGGGGTTATATCTCTTCTATCAGCCAGCGCCAGTCTAAATCCATTAGGAAGCAATTTCACTTGACGAGGCTTATTCACTGATGCTTGGGGATATATCTATTCTGTCAGCCTGCGCCAGTCTAAATCTTATCAGGAGCGAATTTCACTTGGCGAAGTAGACTCACTGACGCTTGGGGTAATATCTATTCTATCTCTCTGCGCCAGTCTAAGTCTAACAGGAAGCAACTTCACTTGACGTTGCATTTTTACTGACGCTCGGGGTTATATCTAGTTTATCAACCTGCGCCAGTCTAAATCTAACAGGAAGCAATTTCACTTCCGATTGAAACATAGCTTAGTCTTAAGGTTGTGTACTAATTCTCATGGACTAAGTTATTTCCCTAGTGATTTACTTGCTGACGCTGGGGGATGAAAGCATTCATCCGCGTGCGCAAGTCCTAATCTATCCGGAAGTGATCTTGCATTCTCAAGTGATCTAACTCAGGATTCTAACCATGTCATCTAATCCTTCCTAAGTGTTGATTATGTTCTCTTAAGTACTAGACCATATCATACCTTAGTCACCATCAAAACTTAAGATTCTAACACATTCTTGCTTGGAGATGTCAAAGGCCGAAATGAACCTTAAGAGGAGTTTGGAGCTTGAGGTTTCACAAGAAGAGATGGATTTCTTCAATGGAAAACTCACAAGTGAGGAGATTAAGAAGCTTGTGATGAGGTTGAGCATTCTTAAGAGGAAGATTGAAGAGAAAGGCAAAGAGTTGAGGGAGGAGATGTATGATCCCACCTTACTTGATGTCCTTGCTCACAAGATGCATAAGTTCTTATGCAAACTTCAAGCTTATGGGAGAGCTAGAAGACCTAAGGAGAAGAAGGAAACAAGGAAGAAGAGTGCAAAGAAACACAAGGACAAAGCTCAAATATTCAAAGAGGATAAAGTGAAAGCAAGAGCCCATGCTTCTCATGATGATTTGGAAGCATTCATGACCAATCACGCAAGTGGCCGAAAGTACCTCTTCAAAAGCCACAACAAGAAATTCTTCAAAGAGAACTTCAAGCCTCCATAAGAGGTTGTATTTTTCCTTCCCTTACCTACTTTTAAATTGTTCTTATTCTAAGTGTGGGGGAGGACATATGATAGTAGAAAAAATATTAGGATTGTGTTTAGATTTACTTTCTAGTATGTTGTTATAGGTTGTTAGAAAAACCAAGAAAAAAAAATTATAAACTTGTGTTAGGTTGTGTTTAGTGTTTGTTTTTGTGAATAATTCATGATGGCCATTTGCATGCGTGGACTGCCCGGCCTTATCTTTGCTGCCTTGCCTATGTTTTATGCCTTCCTACTTGATTTTATTGGTCCCATTGAGGACAATGCATGCTTTAAGTGTGGGGGGGTGTATTATGTGCTTAAAAGTGGTCTAATTCAAAGCTTTCACACTTGATTTGTGGACTTATTTGGCATGATTGTGTAGGAAGTTTAACTTGATCATGACTCTTGAAAGTAAATGGAATTGTCCTCTAGTGTGTAAGTAGAATTTTTGGAATGATTACTTAGGGCATTACTTGGGGCACTTTTAAGGTATAAAGAGGGTGTAAGTTTCTCATTTAACTTTTCTTAGGGAGGAAGTGACTAATTAGAGTAAGCCATCAAAGTGAGAAGCCTCCAACCGAATTGAGTGGGCCAATAGTCTACTTGACCTCCTAGAACTTGTCTTAGCTCTTGTTCAAGATCACAATGCATGACATGATTGAAAATGAAAGGGGCATTTCATTTCTAAACCCTTTTGACCCAAACACTAAGCCACCAAATATTATCCTTTGATTTAACCTCTTTGGGCCATTCACTATTCTTTTCTACCACCTTGACCAATGTTTGAATGAGTGATTATAGCATATGCTTGCATTTATATTAGTGTTGTATTGTTGTATCTTGTGAAAAGCATGCTATATGTGAGAAATAAAAGATGGCCGAGAGCCACATTGATGAGGAAAAGAAAAGAAAAGTGTGGCCAAAGGCCAAGAAAAACAAATAAGGCCGAAGGCCTAAATAGAAAAAAAAAATGAAAGCACAAAGTGCTTGAGTATGCCAAAGGCATAAGAGTGTAAGGAAAAAAATGAGAGAAGCACAAACTGCTAGAAAAAAAAAAAAGAGATTTAGCATGTTTGTTGGACTTGGATTTATTGTGTTGCATGCATATGTGGTGATTACTTGTTTATATCATTGGTCATTGACTACTTTCCATCATTCATCATTCATATTAGCCTTCCATTCAACCCCTAAAGTCCTCTAGATTTGATTGTGCCATGCATAATAATGGGTGGAGAACTTAGAGCTATTACAAGCCTATGGTGATGGTTAAGTGCATTGAGCCAAAGAGTGATCACGAGTCCCTAGTTAGGCATTTTTCCTAACTTGAGTGAATGAGTTAAACACTTAAATCCGGTGAGGAAAAATCTCAATTGGCACTCCTCCTTGATTCTAGTTGCTTACTAAACTTGCATTTGCTTTGTATCCTTAGATTTGGCCCATGTGATGCTTTAAGGAAAGGTTCAAAAAGATCAACTTGTATGCTATGACAATTCCAAGTGCCTTCACTATGCTTAATGATTGAGTTAATCTTTTTACATGACTTTGCCCGGAGTGCAAAGATTAAGTGTGGGGGATTTGATTGGACCAAAATTTATCCCTCTAAGCATGTGAAATTGAGCTTAATTAGTGTGGTTTATTTGCTATATTTGATCATTATTGGCATATTTTATTGCGCATGCTTATGTGTGAATTATTGGAAAATATTAGCTTAAATACTTGCATTTTAAGTAACCAAGGGTATTTTGGTCATTTTTGACTAGTTGTGCGTTTTCATGTGTAGGGGGGTCCCACGTGGACCCCACAACCCTTGGACAAGCTTGGAATGCAAGGAAGAGCATTTTTGGAGGGGAAATGAAACCAAGTTGGCACCTCAAAGTAGGGACTTGGAGGAAAGGCAAGCACTAGAGGATTGGAGCCCAAAATTCAAATTTCAAAATTGGCTCCAACTTCAAATTCAAAGTTGAAGGCTTCATTAAGGGCATTTTTGGGAGCACAATCAATTGGAGAAAAAGGAGAGAACTTTGACAATGCACCTAGACCACATTAGGACCACATTCACTCACCTTTTACCTAAATACCAAAACTACCCTTCCTTCCCTTTCATAAACTCATTTTCGCATAAACACCTCCATTACCCATAAAAATATCTTTTTGACAACTCACCACCCTCATTTGCCAACTCATCAACTCCTAATCCTTATCATTAACCCAAATCTCACTTCATTTATACTCGAACCAACTTCATTTTTGACAACTCTTTCTCTCTCTTCATCTCATTTTCTCTCATTTTCTCTCATCTCCTTCACCATTTTTCTCTCCAAACCTCTCGGCCAAACACCATTCTTCATCATTCTCCATGATTTCTCACGCAATCTCCCTCCATTTCCACAACTCCATGTGTAGCTAAGCTTCTTCTCCTCTCCTCTCCAAGGAAAAGTGCTTGAAGAACTCACATTTGGCTTCATGACTTTGTAATTTTCTCTTTTAGGTTTCAAGCTAGAGGTACATTTTTGCCTATGTATGTCCTAGATTTAGGCTTATATAGGTTATATCATCTACATTTTAGGTGTTCTACATGATTTTAGCTTGAGAACCTCTCTTTATTTGTTGAGAACATGAAAACCTAAGCTAGATTTTGTAGTTCCATATATGTTCATGTATGCGATTTGTTATCTTGAGTATGTGTGGAATGAATGAGTTTCCTAAGTGCTAGATTTAGCATTTAGTGTTGCTTTTGGTATGTTCTTGGCTTAAAAGAGCTTTTGGCTTGATTAGGTTAGTTAAATGCTTGTAGATTTCTTTGATTAAAGAAGTCTTAAGGATTTAACTAGTTTAATTAAGTGTGACAAAGTTGTGAAGCCTAATTAACCTAAGGCACTAAGTACTTGGAGAGGGAGGTGACTTCTTATCTCATTTCCTTACACATTTCAATTCGGCTAGTTTGTTATTTTTGCTAGGTTTAATTAGTTGTTAAAATTCAAAAACATCTTCATACTTCTTGATAATTTGCGGGACATATATACTTGGAATTAGCAAGATATAAAACCTAGATTGTGGAAAAGACCTAATACTCACCACTATTAACTTAGTGGATTTGAGTTTAGAATTTTGATTGACCTAGAAGGCGACATTTTGGTTAAATCAGTTGTTTTTAACCCTAAAACGCGCAAATGGGCTGAAAACGAGTTATGGTGAATTATTCGACAAACTTTTGGTCTTTTTTGACCAAAAGTACCACTTTCTTGAGATTCTTGAAACTAAAACACAAAAACGAGATTAAACTTTTTTTAAAAAATAGTTGTGTTATATTTAACCCTAAAACGCGCAAATGGGCTGAAAACGAGTTATGGTGAAATAATCGACAAACTTCTGGTCTTTTTTTACCAAAAGTACCACTATCTTGAGATTCTTCACACTAAAACAAAAAAACGAGATTAAAATTCATTAAAAAAATACTTGTGTTGCTTTTAACCATAAAACGCGCAAATTGGCTGAAAACGAGTTATGGTGAAATATTCGATAAACTTTTGGTCTTTTTTGACCAAAAGTACCACTTTCTTTATATTCTTGACACTAAAACACAAGCATGAGATTAAAATTTTTTTAAAAAATACTTGTGTTGTTTTTAACCCTAAAACGCGCAAATGAGCTGAAAACGAGTTATGGTCAATTATTCGACACACTTTTGGTCTTTTTCGACCAAAAGTACCACTTTCTTGAGATTCTTGACACTAAAACACAAAAATGAGATTAAAATTCCTTAAAAAATACGTGTGTTGTTTTTAACTCTAAAATGCGCAATTTGGCTGAAAATGAGTTATGGTGAAATATTCGACAAACTTTTGGTCTTTTTTGACCAAAAGTACCACTTTCTTGAGATTCTTGAAACTAAAACATAAAAACGAGATTAAACTTTTTTTAAAAAATAGTTGTGTTATATTTAACCCTAAAACGCGCAAATGAGCTGAAAACGAGTTATGGTGAAATAATCGACAAACTTCTGGTCTTTTTTTACCAAAAGTACCACTTTCTTGAGATTCTTCACACTAAAACAAAAAAACGAGATTAAAATTCATTAAAAAAAATAGTTGTGTTGTTTTTAACCATAAAACGTGCAAATTGGCTGAAAACGAGTTATGGTGAAATATTCGATAAACTTTTGGTCTTTTTTGACCAAAAGTAACACTTTCTTTATATTCTTGACACTAAAACACAAAAACGAGATTAAATTTTTTTAAAAAAATACGTGTGTTGTTTTTAACCCTAAAACGCGCAAATGAGCTGAAAACGAGTTATGGTGAATTATTCGACAAACTTTTGGTCTTTTTTGACCAAAAGTACCACTTTCTTGAGATTCTTCACACTAAAACAAAAAAACGAGATTAAAATTCATTAAAAAAAAATACTTGTGTTGTTTTTAACCATAGCAAATTGGCTGAAAACGAGTTATGGTGAAATATTCGATAAACTTTTGGTCTTTTTTGACCAAAAGTACCACTTTCTTTATATTCTTGACACTAAAACACAAAAATGAGATTAAATTTTTTAAAAAAGTACTTGTGTTGTTTTTAACCCTAAAACGCGCAAATGGGCTGAAAACGAGTTATGGTGAATTATTCGACAAACTTTTGGTCTTTTTTGACCAAAAGTACCACTTTCTTGAGATTCTTGAAACTAAAACACAAAAACGAGATTAAACTTTTTTTAAAAAATAGTTGTGTTATATTTAACCCTAAAACGCGCAAATGGGCTGAAAACGAGTTATGGTGAAATAATCGACAAACTTCTGGTCTTTTTTTACCATAAGTACCACTTTCTTGAGATTCTTCGCACTAAAACAAAAAAACGAGATTAAAATTCATTAAAAAAAATACTTGTGTTGTTTTTAACCATAAAACGCGCAAATTGGCTGAAAACGAGTTATGGTGAAATATTCGACAAACTTTTGGTCTTTTTTGACCAAAAGTACCACTTTCTTTATATTCTTGACACTAAAACACAAGAACGAGATTAAATTTTTTAAAAAAAATACGTGTGTTGTTTTTAACCCTAAAAGGCGCAAATGGGCTGAAAACGAGTTATGGTCAATTATTCGACAAACTTTTGGTCTTTTTTGACCAAAAGTACCACTTTCTTGAGATTCTTGAAACTAAAACACAAAAACGAGATTAAACTTTTTTTTAAAAAATAGTTGTGTTATATTTAACCCTAAAACGCGCAAATGGGCTGAAAACGAGTTATGGTGAAATAATCGACAAACTTCTGTTCTTTTTTACCAAAAGTACCACTATCTTGAGATTCTTCACACTAAAACAAAAAAACGAGATTAAAATTCATTAAAAAAAATAGTTGTGTTGTTTTGAACCATAAAACGCGCAAATTGGCTGAAAACGAGTTATGGTGAAATATTCGACAAACTTTTGGTCTTTTTTGACCAAAAGTACCACTTTCTTGATATTCTTGACACTAAAACACAAACATGAGATTAAAATTTTTTTAAAAAATACTTGGGTTGTTTTTAACCGTAAAACGCGCAAATGGGCTGAAAACGAGTTATGGTGAAATAATCGACAAACTTTTGGTCTTTTTTGACCAAAAGTACCACTTTCATGAGATTCTTGAAACTAAAACACAAAAACGAGATTAAACTTTTTTTAAAAAATAGTTGTGTTATATTTAACCCTAAAACGCGCAAATGGGCTGAAAACGAGTTATGGTGAAATAATCGACAAACTTCTGGTCTTTTTTTACCAAAAGTACCACTTTCTTGAGATTCTTCACACTAAAACAAAAAAACCAGATTAAAATTCATTAAAAAAAATAGTTGTGTTGTTTTTAACCATAAAACACGCAAATTGGCTGAAAACGAGTTATGGTGAAATATTCGACAAACTTCTGGTCTTTTTTTACCAAAAGTACCACTTTCTTGAGATTCTTCACACTAAAACAAAAAAACGAGATTAAAATTCATTAAAAAAATACTTGTGTTGTTTTTAACCATAAAACACGCAAACTGGCTGAAAACGAGTTATGGTGAAATATTCGACAAACTTTTGGTCTTTTTTGACCAAAAGTACCACTTTCTTGATATTCTTGACACTAAAACACAAACATGAGATTAAAATTTTTTTAAAAAATACTTGTGTTGTTTTTAACCGTAAAACGCGCAAATGGGCTGAAAACGAGTTATGGTGAAATAATCGACAAACTTTTGGTCTTTTTTGACCAAAAGTACCACTTTCTTGAGATTCTTGAAACTAAAACACAAAAACGAGATTAAACTTTTTTTAAAAAATAGTTGTGTTATATTTAACCCTAAAACGCGCAAATGGGCTGAAAACGAGTTATGGTGAAATAATCGACAAACTTCTGGTCTTTTTTTACCAAAAGTACCACTTTCTTGAGATTCTTCACACTAAAACAAAAAAACGAGATTAAAATTCATTAAAAAAATACTTGTGTTGTTTTTAACCATAAAACACGCAAACTGGCTGAAAACGAGTTATGGTGAAATATTCGATAAACTTTTGGTCTTTTTTGACCAAAAGTACCACTTTCTTCATATTCTTGACACTAAAACACAAAAATGAGATTAATTTTTTTAAAAAAATACTTGTGTTGTTTTTAACCCTAAAACGCGCAAATGGGCTGAAAACGAGTTATGGTGAATTATTCGACAAACTTTTGGTCTTTTTTGACCAAAAGTACCACTTTCTTGAGATTCTTGAAACTAAAACACAAAAACGAGATTAAACTTTTTTTAAAAAATAGTTGTGTTATATTTAACCCTAAAACGCGCAAATGGGCTGAAAACGAGTTATGGTGAAATAATCGACAAACTTCTGGTCTTTTTTTACCATAAGTACCACTTTCTTGAGATTCTTCGCACTAAAACAAAAAAACGAGATTAAAATTCATTAAAAAAAATACTTGTGTTGTTTTTAACCATAAAACGCGCAAATTGGCTGAAAACGAGTTATGGTGAAATATTCGACAAACTTTTGGTCTTTTTTGACCAAAAGTACCACTTTCTTTATATTCTTGACACTAAAACACAAGAACGAGATTAAATTTTTTTAAAAAAATACGTGTGTTGTTTTTAACCCTAAAAGGCGCAAATGGGCTGAAAACGAGTTATGGTCAATTATTCGACAAACTTTTGGTCTTTTTTGACCAAAAGTACCACTTTCTTGAGATTCTTGAAACTAAAACACAAAAACGAGATTAAACTTTTTTTTAAAAAATAGTTGTGTTATATTTAACCCTAAAACGCGCAAATGGGCTGAAAACGAGTTATGGTGAAATAATCGACAAACTTCTGTTCTTTTTTTACCAAAAGTACCACTATCTTGAGATTCTTCACACTAAAACAAAAAAACGAGATTAAAATTCATTAAAAAAAATAGTTGTGTTGTTTTGAACCATAAAACGCGCAAATTGGCTGAAAACGAGTTATGGTGAAATATTCGACAAACTTTTGGTCTTTTTTGACCAAAAGTACCACTTTCTTGATATTCTTGACACTAAAACACAAACATGAAATTAAAATTTTTTTAAAAAATACTTGGGTTGTTTTTAACCGTAAAACGCGCAAATGGGCTGAAAACGAGTTATGGTGAAATAATCGACAAACTTTTGGTCTTTTTTGACCAAAAGTACCACTTTCATGAGATTCTTGAAACTAAAACACAAAAACGAGATTAAACTTTTTTAAAAAATAGTTGTGTTATATTTAACCCTAAAACGCGCAAATGGGCTGAAAACGAGTTATGGTGAAATAATCGACAAACTTCTGGTCTTTTTTTACCAAAAGTACCACTTTCTTGAGATTCTTCACACTAAAACAAAAAAACCAGATTAAAATTCATTAAAAAAAATAGTTGTGTTGTTTTTAACCATAAAACACGCAAATTGGCTGAAAACGAGTTATGGTGAAATATTCGACAAACTTCTGGTCTTTTTTTACCAAAAGTACCACTTTCTTGAGATTCTTCACACTAAAACAAAAAAACGAGATTAAAATTCATTAAAAAAATACTTGTGTTGTTTTTAACCATAAAACACGCAAACTGGCTGAAAACGAGTTATGGTGAAATATTCGACAAACTTTTGGTCTTTTTTGACCAAAAGTACCACTTTCTTGATATTCTTGACACTAAAACACAAACATGAGATTAAAATTTTTTTAAAAAATACTTGTGTTGTTTTTAACCGTAAAACGCGCAAATGGGCTGAAAACGAGTTATGGTGAAATAATCGACAAACTTTTGGTCTTTTTTGACCAAAAGTACCACTTTCTTGAGATTCTTGAAACTAAAACACAAAAACGAGATTAAACTTTTTTTAAAAAATAGTTGTGTTATATTTAACCCTAAAACGCGCAAATGGGCTGAAAACGAGTTATGGTGAAATAATCGACAAACTTCTGGTCTTTTTTTACCAAAAGTACCACTTTCTTGAGATTCTTCACACTAAAACAAAAAAACGAGATTAAAATTCATTAAAAAAATACTTGTGTTGTTTTTAACCATAAAACACGCAAACTGGCTGAAAACGAGTTATGGTGAAATATTCGATAAACTTTTGGTCTTTTTTGACCAAAAGTACCACTTTCTTCATATTCTTGACACTAAAACACAAAAATGAGATTAATTTTTTAAAAAAAATACTTGTGTTGTTTTTAACCCTAAAACGCGCAAATGGGCTGAAAACGAGTTATGGTGAATTATTCGACAAACTTTTGGTCTTTTTTGACCAAAAGTACCACTTTCTTGAGATTCTTGAAACTAAAACACAAAAACGAGATTAAACTTTTTTTAAAAAATAGTTGTGTTATATTTAACCCTAAAACGCGCAAATGAGCTGAAAACGAGTTATGGTGAAATAATCGACAAACTTCTGGTTTTTTTTTTACCAAAAGTACCACTTTCTTGAGATTCTTCACACTAAAACAAAAAAACGAGATTAAAATTCATTAAAAAAAATAGTTGCGTTGTTTTTAACCATAAAACGCGCAAATTGGCTGAAAACGAGTTCAGGTGAAATATTCGACAAACTTTTGGTCTTTTTTGACCAAAAGTACCACTTTCTTTATATTCTTGACACTAAAACACAAGAACGAGATTAAATTTTTTTAAAAAAATACGTGTGTTGTTTTTAACCCTAAAAGGCGCAAATGGGCTGAAAACGAGTTATGGTCAATTATTCGACAAACTTTTGGTCTTTTTTGACCAAAAGTACCACTTTCTTGAGATTCTTGAAACTAAAACACAAAAACGAGATTAAACTTTTTTTTAAAAAATAGTTGTGTTATATTTAACCCTAAAACGCGCAAATGGGCTGAAAACGAGTTATGGTGAAATAATCGACAAACTTCTGTTCTTTTTTTACCAAAAGTACCACTATCTTGAGATTCTTCACACTAAAACAAAAAAACGAGATTAAAATTCATTAAAAAAAATAGTTGTGTTGTTTTTAACCATAAAACGCGCAAATTGGCTGAAAACGAGTTATGGTGAAATATTCGACAAACTTTTGGTCTTTTTTGACCAAAAGTACCACTTTCTTGATATTCTTGACACTAAAACACAAACATGAGATTAAAATTTTTTTAAAAAATACTTGTGTTGTTTTTAACCGTAAAACGCGCAAATGGGCTGAAAACGAGTTATGGTGAAATAATCGACAAACTTTTGGTCTTTTTTGACCAAAAGTACCACTTTCTTGAGATTCTTGAAACTAAAACACAAAAACGATATTAAACTTTTTTTAAAAAATAGTTGTGTTATATTTAACCCTAAAACGCGCAAATGGGCTGAAAACGAGTTATGGTGAAATAATCGACAAACTTCTGGTCTTTTTTTACCAAAAGTACCACTTTCTTGAGATTTTTCACACTAAAACAAAAAAACGAGATTAAAATTCATTAAAAAAATACTTGTGTTGTTTTTAACCATAAAACACGCAAACTGGCTGAAAACGAGTTATGGTGAAATATTCGATAAACTTTTGGTCTTTTTTGACCAAAAGTACCACTTTCTTCATATTCTTGACACTAAAACACAAAAATGAGATTAATTTTTTTAAAAAAGTACTTGTGTTGTTTTTAACCCTAAAACGCACAAATGGGCTGAAAACGAGTTATGGTGAATTATTCGACAAACTTTTGGTCTTTTTTGACCAAAAGTACCACTTTCTTGAGATTCTTGAAACTAAAACACAAAAACGAGATTAAACTTTTTTTAAAAAATAGTTGTGTTATATTTAACCCTAAAACGCGCAAATGAGCTGAAAACGAGTTATGGTAAAATAATCGACAAACTTCTGGTTTTTTTTACCAAAAGTACCACTTTCTTGAGATTCTTCACACTAAAACAAAAAAACGAGATTAAAATTCATTAAAAAAAATAGTTGCGTTGTTTTTAACCATAAAACGCGCAAATTGGCTGAAAACGAGTTCTGGTGAAATATTCGACAAACTTTTGGTCTTTTTGACCAAAAGTACCACTTTCTTTATATTCTTGACACTAAAACACAAGAACGAGATTAAATTTTTTTAAAAAAATACGTGTGTTGTTTTTAACCCTAAAAGGCGCAAATGGGCTGAAAACGAGTTATGGTCAATTATTCGACAAACTTTTGGTCTTTTTTGACCAAAAGTACCACTTTCTTGAGATTCTTGAAACTAAAACACAAAAACGAGATTAAACTTTTTTTTAAAAAATAGTTGTGTTATATTTAACCCTAAAACGCGCAAATGGGCTGAAAACGAGTTATGGTGAAATAATCGACAAACTTCTGGTCTTTTTTACCATAAGTACCACTTTCTTGAGATTCTTCGCACTAAAACAAAAAAACGAGATTAAAATTCATTAAAAAAAATACTTGTGTTGTTTTTAACCATAAAACGCGCAAATTGGCTGAAAACGAGTTATGGTGAAATATTCGACAAACTTTTGGTCTTTTTTGACCAAAAGTACCACTTTCTTTATATTCTTGACACTAAAACACAAGAACGAGATTAAATTTTTTTAAAAAATACGTGTGTTGTTTTTAACCCTAAAAGGCGCAAATGGGCTGAAAACGAGTTATGGTCAATTATTCGACAAACTTTTGGTCTTTTTTGACCAAAAGTACCACTTTCTTGAGATTCTTGAAACTAAAACACAAAAACGAGATTAAACTTTTTTTTAAAAATAGTTGTGTTATATTTAACCCTAAAACGCGCAAATGGGCTGAAAACGAGTTATGGTGAAATAATCGACAAACTTCTGTTCTTTTTTTACCAAAAGTACCACTATCTTGAGATTCTTCACACTAAAACAAAAAAACGAGATTAAAATTCATTAAAAAAAAATAGTTGTGTTGTTTTTAACCATAAAACGCGCAAATTGGCTGAAAACGAGTTATGGTGAAATATTCGACAAACTTTTGGTCTTTTTTGACCAAAAGTACCACTTTCTTGATATTCTTGACACTAAAACACAAACATGAGATTAAATTTTTTTTAAAAAATACTTGTGTTGTTTTTAACCGTAAAACGCGCAAATGGGCTGAAAACGAGTTATGGTGAAATAATCGACAAACTTTTGGTCTTTTTTGACCAAAAGTACCACTTTCTTGAGATTCTTGAAACTAAAACACAAAAACGAGATTAAACTTTTTTAAAAAATAGTTGTGTTATATTTAACCCTAAAACGCGCAAATGGGCTGAAAACGAGTTATGGTGAAATAATCGACAAACTTCTGGTCTTTTTTTACCAAAAGTACCACTTTCTTGAGATTCTTCACACTAAAACAAAAAAACGAGATTAAAATTCATTAAAAAAATACTTGTGTTGTTTTTAACCATAAAACACGCAAACTGGCTGAAAACGAGTTATGGTGAAATATTCGATAAACTTTTGGTCTTTTTTGACCAAAAGTACCACTTTCTTATATTCTTGACACTAAAACACAAAAATGAGATTAATTTTTTTAAAAAGTACTTGTGTTGTTTTTAACCCTAAAACGCGCAAATGGGCTGAAAACGAGTTATGGTGAATTATTCGACAAACTTTTGGTCTTTTTTGACCAAAAGTACCACTTTCTTGAGATTCTTGAAACTAAAACACAAAAACGAGATTAAACTTTTTTTAAAAAATAGTTGTGTTATATTTAACCCTAAAACGCGCAAATGAGCTGAAAACGAGTTATGGTGAAATAATCGACAAACTTCTGGTTTTTTTTACCAAAAGTACCACTTTCTTGAGATTCTTCACACTAAAACAAAAAAACGAGATTAAAATTCATTAAAAAAAATAGTTGCGTTGTTTTTAACCATAAAACGCGCAAATTGGCTGAAAACGAGTTATGGTGAAATATTCGACAAACTTTTGGTCTTTTTTGACCAAAAGTACCACTTTCTTTATATTCTTGACACTAAAACACAAGAACGAGATTAAATTTTTTTAAAAAATACGTGTGTTGTTTTTAACCCTAAAAGGCGCAAATGGGCTGAAAACGAGTTATGGTCAATTATTCGACAAACTTTTGGTCTTTTTTGACCAAAAGTACCACTTTCTTGAGATTCTTGAAACTAAAACACAAAAACGAGATTAAACTTTTTTTAAAAAATAGTTGTGTTATATTTAACCCTAAAACGCGCAAATGGGCTGAAAACGAGTTATGGTGAAATAATCGACAAACTTCTGGTCTTTTTTTTACCATAAGTACCACTTTCTTGAGATTCTTCGCACTAAAAAAAAAAACGAGATTAAAATTCATTAAAAAAAATACTTGTGTTGTTTTTAACCATAAAACGCGCAAATTGGCTGAAAACGAGTTATGGTGAAATATTCGACAAACTTTTGGTCTTTTTGACCAAAAGTACCACTTTCTTTATATTCTTGACACTAAAACACAAGAACGAGATTAAATTTTTTTAAAAAAAATACGTGTGTTGTTTTTACCCTAAAAGGCGCAAATGGGCTGAAAACGAGTTATGGTCAATTATTCGACAAACTTTAGGTCTTTTTTGACCAAAAGTACCACTTTCTTGAGATTCTTGAAACTAAAACACAAAAACGAGATTAAACTTTTTTTTAAAAATAGTTGTGTTATATTTAACCCTAAAACGCGCAAATGGGCTGAAAACGAGTTATGGTGAAATAATCGACAAACTTCTGTTCTTTTTTTACCAAAAGTACCACTATCTTGAGATTCTTCACACTAAAACAAAAAAACGAGATTAAAATTCATTAAAAAAAATAGTTGTGTTGTTTTGAACCATAAAACGCGCAAATTGGCTGAAAACGAGTTATGGTGAAATATTCGACAAACTTTTGGTCTTTTTTGACCAAAAGTACCACTTTCTTGATATTCTTGACACTAAAACACAAACATGAGATTAAAATTTTTTTAAAAAATACTTGGGTTGTTTTTAACCGTAAAACGCGCAAATGGGCTGAAAACGAGTTATGGTGAAATAATCGACAAACTTTTGTCTTTTTTGACCAAAAGTACCACTTTCTTGAGATTCTTGAAACTAAAACACAAAAACGAGATTAAACTTTTTTTAAAAAATAGTTGTGTTATATTTAACCCTAAAACACGCAAATGGGCTGAAAACGAGTTATGGTGAAATAATCGACAAACTTCTGGTCTTTTTTTACCAAAAGTACCACTTTCTTGAGATTCTTCACACTAAAACAAAAAACCAGATTAAAATTCATTAAAAAAAATAGTTGTGTTGTTTTTACCATAAAACACGCAAATTGGCTGAAAACGAGTTATGGTGAAATAATCGACAAACTTCTGGTTTTTTTTTTACCAAAAGTACCACTTTCTTGAGATTCTTCACACTAAAACAAAAAACGAGATTAAAATTCATTAAAAAAAATAGTTGCGTTGTTTTTAACCATAAAACGCGCAAATTGGCTGAAAACGAGTTCTGGTGAAATATTCGACAAACTTTTGGTCTTTTTTGACCAAAGTACCACTTTCTTTATATTCTTGACACTAAAACACAAGAACGAGATTAAATTTTTTTAAAAAAATACGTGTGTTGTTTTTAACCCTAAAAGGCGCAAATGGGCTGAAAACGAGTTATGGTCAATTATTCGACAAACTTTTGGTCTTTTTTGACCAAAAGTACCACTTTCTTGAGATTCTTGAAACTAAAACACAAAAACGAGATTAAACTTTTTTTTAAAAAATAGTTGTGTTATATTTAACCCTAAAACGCGCAAATGGGCTGAAAACGAGTTATGGTGAAATAATCGACAAACTTCTGTTCTTTTTTACCAAAAGTACCACTATCTTGAGATTCTTCACACTAAAACAAAAAAACGAGATTAAAATTCATTAAAAAAAATAGTTGTGTTGTTTTTAACCATAAAACGCGCAAATTGGCTGAAAACGAGTTATGGTGAAATATTCGACAAACTTTTGGTCTTTTTTGACCAAAGTACCACTTTCTTGATATTCTTGACACTAAAACACAAACATGAGATTAAAATTTTTTTAAAAATACTTGTGTTGTTTTTAACCGTAAAACACGCAAATGGGCTGAAAACGAGTTATGGTGAAATAAACGACAAACTTTTGGTCTTTTTTGACCAAAAGTACCACTTTCTTGAGATTCTTGAAACTAAAACACAAAAAACGAGATTAAACTTTTTTAAAAAATAGTTGTGTTATATTTAACCCTAAAACGCGCAAATGGGCTGAAAACGAGTTATGGTGAAATAATCGACAAACTTCTGGTCTTTTTTACCAAAAGTACCACTTTCTTGAGATTCTTCACACTAAAACAAAAAAACGAGATTAAAATTCATTAAAAAAATAGTTGTGTTGTTTTTAACCATAAAACACGCAAACTGGCTGAAAACGAGTTATGGTGAAATATTCGATAAACTTTTGGTCTTTTTTGACCAAAAGTACCACTTTCTTCATATTCTTGACACTAAAACACAAAAATGAGATTAATTTTTTTAAAAAAATACTTGTGTTGTTTTTAACCCTAAAACGCGCAAATGGGCTGAAAACGAGTTATGGTGAATTATTCGACAAACTTTTGGTCTTTTTTGACCAAAAGTACCACTTTCTTGAGATTCTTGAAACTAAAACACAAAAACGAGATTAAACTTTTTTAAAAAATAGTTGTGTTATATTTAACCCTAAAACGCGCAAATGAGCTGAAAACGAGTTATGGTGAAATAATCGACAAACTTCTGGTTTTTTTTTACCAAAAGTACCACTTTCTTGAGATTCTTCACACTAAAACAAAAAAACGAGATTAAAATTCATTAAAAAAAATAGTTGCGTTGTTTTTAACCATAAAACGCGCAAATTGGCTGAAAACGAGTTCTGGTGAAATATTCGACAAACTTTTGGTCTTTTTTGACCAAAAGTACCACTTTCTTTATATTCTTGACACTAAAACACAAGAACGAGATTAATTTTTTTAAAAAAAATACGTGTGTTGTTTTTAACCCTAAAAGGCGCAAATGGGCTGAAAACGAGTTATGGTCAATTATTCGACAAACTTTTGGTCTTTTTTGACCAAAAGTACCACTTTCTTGAGATTCTTGAAACTAAAACACAAAAACGAGATTAAACTTTTTTTAAAAAAATAGTTGTGTTATATTTAACCCTAAAACGCGCAAATGGGCTGAAAACGAGTTATGGTGAGATAATCGACAAACTTCTGTTCTTTTTTTACCAAAAGTACCACTATCTTGAGATTCTTCACACTAAAACAAAAAAACGAGATTAAAATTCATTAAAAAAAATTAGTTGTGTTGTTTTTAACCATAAAACGCGCAAATTGGCTGAAAACGAGTTATGGTGAAATATTCGACAAACTTTTGGTCTTTTTTGACCAAAAGTACCACTTTCTTGATATTCTTGACACTAAAACACAAACATGAGATTAAAATTTTTTTAAAAATACTTGTGTTGTTTTTAACCGTAAAACGCGCAAATGGGCTGAAAACGAGTTATGGTGAAATAATCGACAAACTTTTGGTCTTTTTTGACCAAAAGTACCACTTTCTTGAGATTCTTGAAACTAAAACACAAAAACGAGATTAAACTTTTTTAAAAAATAGTTGTGTTATATTTAACCCTAAAACGCGCAAATGGGCTGAAAACGAGTTATGGTGAAATAATCGACAAACTTCTGGTCTTTTTTTACCAAAAGTACCACTTTCTTGAGATTCTTCACACTAAAACAAAAAAACGAGATTAAAATTCATTAAAAAAATAGTTGTGTTGTTTTTAACCATAAAACACGCAAATTGGCTGAAAACGAGTTATGGTGAAAATATTCGACAAACTTCTGGTCTTTTTTTACCAAAAGTACCACTTTCTTGAGATTCTTCACACTAAAACAAAAAAACGAGATTAAAATTCATTAAAAAATACTTGTGTGTTGTTTTAACCATAAAACACGCAAATTGGCTGAAAACGAGTTATGGTGAAATATTCGATAAACTTTTGGTCTTTTTTGACCAAAAGTACCACTTTCTTTATATTCTTGACACTAAAACACAAAAAATGAGATTAATTTTTTTAAAAAAATACTTGTGTTGTTTTTAACCCTAAAACGCGCAAATGGGCTGAAAACGAGTTATGGTGATTATTCGACAAACTTTTGGTCTTTTTGACCAAGAGTACCACTTTCTTGAGATTCTTGAAACTAAAACACAAAACGAGATTAAACTTTTTTTAAAAAATAGTTGTTATATTTAACCCTAAAACGCGCAAATGAGCTGAAAACGAGTTATGGTGAAATAATCGACAAACTTCTGGTCTTTTTTTACCAAAAGTACCACTTTCTTGAGGTTCTTCACACTAAAACAACAAAACGAGATTAAAATTCATAAAAAAAAATAGTTGTGTTGTTTTTAACCATAAAACACGCAAATTGGCTGAAAACGAGTTGTGGTGAAATATTCGACAAACTTTTGGTCTTTTTTGACCAAAAGTACCACTTTCTTGATACTGTTGACACTAAAACACAAACATGAGATCAAAATTTTTTTAAAAAATACTTGTGTTGTTTTTTAAAACCGTAAAATGCGCAGATGGGCTGAAAACGAATTATGGTGAAATATTCGACAAACATGTGGTCTTTTTTGACCAAAAGTATCACTTTCTTGAGATTCTTGATACTAAAACACAAAAACGAGATTAAACTTTTTTAAAAAAAATAGTTGTGTTATATTTAAACCTAAAACGCGTAAATGGGCTGAAAACGAGTTATGGTGAAACATTCGACAAACTTTGGTCTTTTTCGACCAAAGTACCACTTTCTTGAGATTCTTGAAACTAAAACACAAAAACGAGATTAAACTTTTTTTAAAAAATAGTTGTGTTATATTTAACCCTAAAACGCGCAAATGGGCTGAAAACGAGTTATGGTGAAATAATCGACAAACTTCTGGTCTTTTTTGACCAAAAGTACCACTTTCTTGAGATTCTTGAAACTAAAACAAAAAAGCGAGATTAAACTTTTTTTAAAAAATAGTTGTGTTATATTTAACCCTAAAACGCGCAAATGAGCTGAAAACGAGTTATGGTGAAATAATCGACAAACTTCTGGTCTTTTTTTACCAAAAGTACCACTTTCTTGAGATTCTTCACACTAAAACAAAAAACGAGATTAAAATTCATTAAAAAAAAATACTTGTGTTGTTTTTAACCATAAAACGCGCAAATTGGCTGAAAACGAGTTATGGTGAAATATTCGATAAACTTTTGGTCTTTTTTGACCAAAAGTACCACTTTCTTTATATTCCTGACACTAAAACACAAAAACGAGATTAAATTTTTTAAAAAAATATTTGTGTTGTTTTTAACCCAAAACGCGCAAATGGGCTGAAAACGAGTTATGGTGAATTATTCGACAAACTTTTGGTCTTTTTGACCAAAAGTACCACTTTCTTGAGATTCTTGAAACTAAACACAAAAACGAGATTAAACTTTTTTTAAAAAATAGTTGTGTTATATTTAACCCTAAAACGCGCAAATGAGCTGAAAACGAGTTATGGTGAAATAATCGACAAACTTCTGGTCTTTTTTACCAAAAGTACCACTTTCTTGAGGTTCTTCACACTAAAACAACAAACGAGATTAAAATTCATTAAAAAAATAGTTGTGTTGTTTTTACCATAAAACACGCAAATTGGCTGAAAACGAGTTGTGGTGAAATATTCGACAAACTTTTGGTCTTTTTTGACCAAAAGTACCACTTTCTTGATACTGTTGACACTAAAACAAATATGAGATTAAAAATTTTTAAAAAATACTTGTGTTGTTTTTTAACCGTAAAATGCGCAGATGGGCTGAAAACGAATTATGGTGAAATATTCGACAAACATGTGGTCTTTTTTGACCAAAAGTATCACTTTCTTGAGATTCTTGATACTAAAACACAAAAACGAGATTAAACTTTTTTTAAAAAATAGTTGTGTTATATTTAACCCTAAAACGCGCAAATGGGCTGAAAACGAGTTATGGTGAAATAATCGACAAACTTCTGGTCTTTTTTTACCAAAAGTACCACTTTCTTGAGATTCTTCACACTAAAACAAAAAAACGAGATTAAAATTCATTAAAAAAAATAGTTGTGTTGTTTTTAACCATAAAACACGCAAATTGGCTGAAAACGAGTTATGGTGAATATTCGACAAACTTCTGGTCTTTTTTTACCAAAAGTACCACTTTCTTGAGATTCTTCACACTAAAACAAAAAAACGAGATTAAAATTCATTAAAAAAAATACTTGTGTTGTTTTTAACCATAAACAACGCAAATTGGCTGAAAACGAGTTATGGTGAAATATTCGATAAACTTTTGGTCTTTTTTGACCAAAAGTACCACTTTCTTTATATTCTTGACACTAAAACACAAAAATGAGATTAATTTTTTTAAAAAAATACTTGTGTTGTTTTTAACCCTAAAACGCGCAAATGGGCTGAAAACGAGTTATGGTGAATTATTCGACAAACTTTTGGTCTTTTTGACCAAGAGTACCACTTTCTTGAGATTCTTGAAACTAAAACACAAAAACGAGATAAACTTTTTTTAAAAAATAGTTGTGTTATATTTAACCCTAAAACGCGCAAATGAGCTGAAAACGAGTTATGGTGAAATAATCGACAAACTTCTGGTCTTTTTTTACCAAAAGTACCACTTTCTTGAGATTCTTCACACTAAAACAAAAAAACGAGATTAAAATTCATTAAAAAAATAGTTGTGTTGTTTTTAACCATAAAACACGCAAATTGGCTGAAAACGAGTTGTGGTGAAATATTCGACAAACTTTTGGTCTTTTTTGACCAAAAGTACCACTTTCTTGATACTGTTGACACTAAAACACAAACATGAGATTAAAAATTTTTTAAAAATACTTGTGTTGTTTTTAACCGTAAAATGCGCAGATGGGCTGAAAACGAATTATGGTGAAATATTCGACAAACATGTGGTCTTTTTTGACCAAAAGTATCACTTTCTTGAGATTCTTGATACTAAAACACAAAAACGAGATTAAACTTTTTTTAAAAATAGTTGTGTTATATTTAACCCTAAAACGCGCAAATGGGCTGAAAACGAGTTATGGTGAAATAATCGACAAACTTCTGGTCTTTTTTTACCAAAAGTACCACTTTCTTGAGATTCTTCACACTAAAACAAAAAAACGAGATTAAAATTCATTAAAAAAATAGTTGTGTTGTTTTTAACCATAAAACACGCAAATTGGCTGAAAACGAGTTATGGTGAAATATCGACAAACTTCTGGTCTTTTTTTCCAAAAGTACCACTTTCTTTGAGATTCTTCACACTAAAACAAAAAAACGAGATTAAAATTCATTAAAAAAATACTTGTGTTGTTTTTAACCATAAAACACGCAAATTGGCTGAAAACGAGTTATGGTGAAATATTCGATAAACTTTTGGTCTTTTTTGACCAAAAGTACCACTTTCTTTATATTCTTGACACTAAAACACAAAAATGAGATTAATTTTTTAAAAAAATACTGTGTTGTTTTTAACCCTAAAACGCGCAAATGGGCTGAAAACGAGTTATGGTGAATTATTCGACAAACTTTTGGTCTTTTTTGACCAAGAGTACCACTTTCTTGAGATTCTTGAAACTAAAACACAAAAACGAGATTAAACTTTTTTTAAAAATAGTTGTGTTATATTTAACCCTAAAACGCGCAAATGAGCTGAAACGAGTTATGGTGAAATAATCGACAAACTTCTGGTCTTTTTTTACCAAAAGTACCACTTTCTTGAGGTTCTCACACTAAAACAACAAAACGAGATTAAAATTCATTAAAAAAAAATAGTTGTGTTGTTTTTAACCTAAACCACGCAAATTGGCTGAAAACGAGTTGTGGTGAAATATTCGACAAACTTTTGGTCTTTTTTGACCAAAAGTACCACTTTCTTGATACTGTTGACACTAAAACACAAACATGAGATTAAAATTTTTTTAAAAAATACTTGTGTTGTTTTTAACCGTAAATGCGCAGATGGGCTGAAAACGAATTATGGTGAAATATTCGACAAACATGTGGTCTTTTTTGACCAAAAGTATCACTTTCTTGAGATTCTTGATACTAAAACACAAAACGAGATTAAACTTTTTAAAAAAAATAGTTGTGTTATATTTAAACCTAAAACGCGTAAATGGGCTGAAAACGAGTTATGGTGAAACATTCGACAAACTTTGGTCTTTTTCGACCAAAAGTACCACTTTCTTGAGATTCTTAACACGAAAACACAAAATGAGATTAAAATTCCTTAAAAAAATACGTGTCTTGTTTTTAACTCTAAATGCGCAAATTGGCTGAAAATGAGTTATGGTGAAATATTCGACAAACTTTTGGTCTTTTTTGACCAAAAGTACCACTTTCTTGAGATTCTTGAAACTAAACAAAAAAGCGAGATTAAACTTTTTTAAAAAATAGTGTGTGTATATTTAACCCTAAAACGCGCAAATGAGCTGAAACGAGTTATGGTGAAATAATCGACAAACTTCTGGTCTTTTTTTACCAAAAGTACCACTTTCTTGAGATTCTTCACACTAAAACAAAAAAACGAGATTAAAATTCATTAAAAAAAATACTTGTGTTGTTTTTAACCATAAAACGCGCAAATTGGCTGAAAACGAGTTATGGTGAAATATTCGATAAACTTTTGGTCTTTTTGACCAAAAGTACCACTTTCTTTATATTCCTGACACTAAAACACAAAAACGAGATTAAATTTTTTTAAAAAATATTTGTGTTGTTTTTAACCCTAAAACGCGCAAATGGGCTGAAAACGAGTTATGGTGAATTATTCGACAAACTTTTGGTCTTTTTTGACCAAAAGTACCACTTTCTTGAGATTCTTGAAACTAAACACAAAAACGAGATTAAACTTTTTTAAAAATAGTTGTGTTATATTTAACCCTAAAACGCGCAAATGAGCTGAAAACGAGTTATGGTGAAATAATCGACAAACTTCTGGTCTTTTTTTACCAAAAGTACCACTTTCTTGAGGTTCTTCACACTAAAACAAAACGAGATTAAAATTCATTAAAAAATAGTTGTGTTGTTTTAACCATAAAACACGCAAATTGGCTGAAAACGAGTTGTGGTGAAATATTCGACAAACTTTTGGTCTTTTTTGACCAAAAGTACCACTTTCTTGATACTGTTGACACTAAAACACAAACATGAGATTAAAAATTTTTTAAAAAATACTTGTGTTGTTTTTAACCGTAAAATGCGCAGATGGGCTGAAAACGAATTATGGTGAAATATTCGACAAACATGTGGTCTTTTTTGACCAAAAGTATCACTTTCTTGAGATTCTTGATACTAAAACACAAAAACGAGATTAAACTTTTTTTAAAAAATAGTTGTGTTATATTTAAACCTAAAACGCGTAAATGGGCTGAAAACGAGTTATGGTGAAATATTCGACAAACTTTTGATCTTTTTTGACCAAAAGTACCACTTTCTTGATACTCTTGACACTAAAACACAAACATGAGATTAAAATTTTTTTAAAAAATACTTGTGTTGTTTTTAACCGTAAAATGCGCAAATTGGCTGAAAACGATTATTATGGTGAAATATTCGACAAACATGTGGTCTTTTTTGACCAAAAGTATCACTTTCTTGAGATTCTTGATACTAAAACACAAAAACGAGATTAAACTTTTTTAAAAAAATAGTTGTGTTATATTTACCCTAAAACGCGTAAATGAGCTGAAAACGAGTTATGGTGAAATATTCGACAAACTTTTGGTCTTTTTCGACCAAAAGTACCACTTTCTTGAGATTCTTAACACTAAAACCAAAAATGAGATTAAAATTCCTTAAAAAAATACGTGTCTTGTTTTTTAACTCTAAAATGCGCAAATTGCTGAAAATGAGTTATGGCGAAATATTCGACAAACTTTTGGTCTTTTTGACCAAAAGTACCACTTTCTTGAGATTCTTGAAACTAAAACAAAAAAGCGAGATTAAACTTTTTTTAAAAAATAGTTGTGTTATATTTAACCCTAAAACGCGCAAATGGGCTGAAAACGAGTTATGGTGAAATAATCGACAAACATCTGGTCTTTTTTTACCAAAAGTACCACTTTCTTGAGATTCTTCACACTAAAACAAAAAAGGAGATTAAAATTCCTTAAAAAAATACTTGTGTTGTTTTTAACCATAAATCGCGCAAATTGGCTGAAACGAGTTATGGTGAAATATTCGATAAACTTTGGTCTTTTTTGACCAAAAGTACCACTTTCTTTATATTCTTGACACTAAAACACAAAAATGAGATTAAAATTTTTAAAAATACTTGTGTTGTTTTTAACCCTAAAACGCGCAAATGGGCTGAAAACGAGTTATGGTGAATTATTCGACAAACTTTTGGTCTTTTTTGACCAAAAGTACCACTTTCTTGAGATTCTTGAAACTAAAACACAAAAACGAGATTAAATTTCTTTTAAAAAATATAGTTGTGTTATTTTAACCCTAAAACGCGCAATGAGCTGAAAACGAGTTATGGTGAAATAATCGACAAACTTCTGGTCTTTTTTTACCAAAAGTACCACTTTCTTGAGATTCTTCACACTAAAACAAAAAAACGAGAGTAAAATTCATTAAAAAAATAGTTGTGTTGTTTTTAACCAAAAAACACGCAAATTGGCTGAAAACGAGTTATGGTGAAATATTCGACAAACTTTTGGTCTTTTTTGACCAAAAGTACCACTTTCTTGATACTCTTGACACTAAAACACAAACATGAGATTGAAATTTTTTTTTAAAATACTTGTGTTGTTTTTACCGTAAAATGCGCAAATGGGCTGAAAACGAATTATGGTGAAAAATTCGACAAACATGTGGTCTTTTTTGACCAAAAGTATCACTTTCTTGAGATTCTTGATACTAAACACAAAAACGAGATTAAACTTTTTAAAAAAAATAGTTGTGTTATATTTACCCCTAAAACGCGTAAATGGGCTGAAAACGAGTTATGGTGAAATATTCGACAAACTTTTGGTCTTTTTTCGACCAAAGTACCACTTTCTTGAGATCTTACACTAAAACACAAAAATGAGATTAAAATTCCTTAAAAAAATACGTGTCTTGTTTTAACTCTAAAATGCGCAAATTGGCTGAAAATGAGTTATGGTGAAATATTCGACAAACTTTTGGTCTTTTTGACCAAAAGTACCACTTTCTTGATACTCTTGACACTAAAACACAAACATGAGATTGAATTTTTTTTTAAAATACTTGTGTTGTTTTAACCGTAAAATGCGCAAATGGGCTGAAAACGAATTATGGTGAAATATTCGACAAACATGTGGTCTTTTTTGACCAAAAGTACCACTTTCTTGAGATTCTTGAGACTAAAACACAAAACGAGATTAAACTTTTTTTAAAAAAATAGTTGTGTTATTTTAACCCTAAAACGCGCAAATGGGCTGAAAACGAGTTATGGTGAAATAATCGACAAACTTCTGGTCTTTTTTACCAAAAGTACCACTTTCTTGAGATTCTTCACACTAAAAGAAACGAGATTAAATTCATTAAAAAAATACTTGTGTTGTTTTTAACCATAAAACATGCAAATTGGCTGAAAACGAGTTATGGTGAAATATTCGACAAACTTTTGGTCTTTTTCGACCAAAAGTACCACTTTCTTGAGATTCTTAACACTAAAACACAAAAATGAGATTAAAATTCCTTAAAAAATACGTGTCTTGTTTTTTACTCTAAATGCGCAATTGGCTGAAAATGAGTTATGGTGAAATATTCGACAAACTTTTTGTCTTTTTTGACCAAAAGTACCACTTTCTTGATACTCTTGACACTAAAACACAACATGAGATTGAATTTTTTTTTTAAAATACTTGTGTTGTTTTTAAACCGTAAAATGCGCAAATGGGCTGAAAACGAATTATGGTGAAATATTCGACAAACATGTGTCTTTTTTGACCAAAAGTACCACTTTCTTGAGATTCTTGAGACTAAAACACAAAAACGAGATTAAACTTTTTAAAAAAAATAGTTGTGTTATATTTAACCCTAAAACGCGTAAATGGGCTGAAAACGAGTTATGGTGAAATATTCGACAAACTTTTGGTCTTTTTCGACCAAAAGTACCACTTTCTTGAGATTCTTAACACTAAAACCAAAAATGAGATTAAAATTCCTTAAAAAAATACGTGTCTTGTTTTTAACTCTAAAATGCGCAAATTGGCTGAAAATGAGTTATGGTGAAATATTCGACAAACTTTTGGTCTTTTTTGACCAAAAGTACCACTTTCTTGATACTCTTGACACTAAACACAAACATGAGATTGAATTTTTTTTTTAAAATACTTGTGTTGTTTTTAACCGTAAAATGCGCAAATGGGCTGAAAACGAATTATGGTGAAATATTCGACAAACATGTGGTCTTTTTTGACCAAAAGTACCACTTTCTTGAGATCTTGAGACTCAAACACAAAAACGAGATTAAACTTTTTTTAAAAAAATAGTTGTGTTATATTTAACCCTAAAACGCGCAAATGGGCTGAAAACGAGTTATGGTGAAATAATCGACAAACTTCTGGTCTTTTTTACCAAAAGTACCACTTTCTTGAGATACTTCACACTAAAAGAAAAAGAATTAAATTCATTAAAAAATACTTGTGTTGTTTTTAACCGTAAAAACGCGCAAATTGACTGAAAACGAGTTATGGTGACTATTCGACAAACTTTTGGTCTTTTTTGACCAAAAGTACACACTTTCTTGTGATTCTTGGCACTAAAACACAAAAACAAGATTAATTTTTTTAAAAAAATACTTGTGTTGTTTTTAAACCTAAAACGCGCAAATGGGCAAGAACGAGTTATGGTGAAATAATCGACATACTTCTGGTCTTTTTCTACCAAAAGTATCACTTTCTTGAGATTCTTCACACTAAAACAAAAAACGAGATTAAAATACATTAAAAAAAATACTTGTGTTGTTTTTAACCCTAAAACGCGCAAATTGGCTGAAAACGAGTTATGGTGAAATATTCGACAAACTTTTGGTCTTTTTCGACCAAAGGACCACTTTCTTGAGATTCTTGACACTAAAACAAAAAATGAAATTAAATTTATTAAAAAAATACTTGTGTGTTTTAAACCCTAAAACGCGCAAATGGGCTGAAAACGAGTTATGTGAAATATTCGACAAACTTTTGTCTTTTTTGAACAAAAGTACCACACTTTCTTGAGATTCTTGACACTAAAACACAAAATGCGATTAATTTTTTTAAAAAAAATACTGTGTTGTTTTTTGACCCTAAAACGCGCAAATAGGCTGAAAACTAGTTATGGTGAAATATTCGACAAACTTCTGGTCTTTTTTGAACAAAAGTACCACTTTCTTGAGATTCTTGACACTAAAACACAAAAACGAGATTAAATTGTTTTAAAAAATAGTTGTGTTATATTTAACCCTCAAACGCGCAAATGGGCTGAAAACGAGTTATGGTGAAATAATCGACAAACTTCTGGTCCTTTTTTTACCAAAAGTACCACTTTCTTGAGATTCTTGAAACTAAAACACAAAACGAGATTAAACTTTTTTTAAAAAATAGTTGTGTTTATATTTAACCCTAAACGCGCAAATGAGCTGAAAACGAGTTATGGTGAAATAATCGACAAACTTCTGGTTTTTTTTTACCAAAAGTACCACTTTCTTGAGATTCTTCACACTAAAACAAAAAAACGAGATTAAAATTCATTAAAAAAAATAGTTGCGTTGTTTTTTAACCATAAACGTGCAAATTGGCTGAAAACGAGTTCTGGTGAAATATTCGACAACTTTTGGTCTTTTTTGACCAAAAGTACCACTTTCTTTATATTCTTGACACTAAAACACAAGAACGAGATTAAATTTTTTAAAAAAATACTGTGTTGTTTTTAACCCTAAAAGGCGCAATGGGCTGAAAACGAGTTATGGTCAATTATTCGACAAACTTTGGTCTTTTTTGACCAAAAGTACCACTTTCTTGAGATTCTTGAAACTAAAACACAAAAACGAGATTAAACTTTTTTTTAAAAAATAGTTGTGTTATATTTACCCCTAAAACGCGTAAATGGGCTGAAAACGAGTTATGGTGAAATTGAAATGCGTGGCTGTCACCCAAGAGGGGGGGTGAATTGGGTGAGGGAATAAAAACTTAACTCTTTTCCGAAAGACTGCTTGTGCTTGGTGATGATGATAATAAATAATGGTATGCACAAGTCAGTATGTTTAAACGTAATTTATGCACACATAAATTTATCCTGGTTCGGTCACCCAGACCTACATCCAGTCCCCAGGCTACACCTGAGATTTCCAATCCACTATTCTTGTTTAAACCGGGCACAAGAGAAGCCTTTACACTTTAGGTTTACGAGCACGGGTTCACCTAACAACCCACAGGTTTTACAACGGGTTCACCTGCAAACCTTACCGCAAGTTTTACGGGATCACTTGCAACCTCAAACGCAAGTTTTACGGGCTAACTTGCAACCTATGGAGATTTAGACAACCTCTAAATGCTCCCCCTTACAAATTGTAAGTTTACACTATGTTCACTCTATGAACTGATTTGTTAAACACTTAAGCTCAAAACTAACTCTCTCAAAGAGTGGATGATGTTACTCACTTAAGTACAATTGAATCACTCTCTAAGAATATACATATCAAAGTCGCGAGAGTAGAAGATGAGAGGAATGTAGAATAGTGTTTCAGACAATAAGCTCTGTTCTCTCTCTCTCTTTTTCAAGCCCCTTTTTCAGAAATGAAGAACATCCCTTTTATACCAGCCTCTGAATATCTAACCGTTGGAGAGGCAATAAGACCGTTTGATTATAGACGTTGGGGCCTTGTTTACGTTGTCCTCATTAATGCACAGCAGGGTTGACTTTGCTTTATCTAAAAGGTGCTCTGACCAGCTGTTCTGTCAACACTGTTCTGGCAATACTATTCTGACAAAAGTCGTTCTGACATCTGAACATTTTGTACGTCCGACTCTTGCTTGCTGTCAGAGAAGACTTCGTTCCTCAAGCATAAGTCCAGGATGTTAAGAGACTCATTATCGGAAGCTCTCTTGCTATCTGAAGCTCGTGGACTCTAACTCTTGTGGGCAGTATGAGCTTTGACACCTGAGTGAATCTTCAGATTATGTTCTCATACTCCTCATGCTTGGTAGGTAACAATGTTGTTTGAATATGTCTGTTATCCTCTTGTTACAGTTGGAAGGAACATCTTCTTAAATGCTTCAGCAGGGTTGACTTGCTTTATCTCTGAAAAGTAGTCCTGACACCTCTGCTCTGTTAAAGCATTCTGTCTTCTGAGTATGTGACGTTCACTCTTGTACTCTTGCTGACGGATGATCATCGTTCATCCGGAAGTGGCAATCTTGCTCTGCAAGGGTTAGTCTCTGAAATCCAATGCCAAGAGTCTTTCCATCCGAAGCTCATTTGCATCCGCAAGTGTAACTAAGTTCTGCACATACTGGTTAGTCCAACATAGCAATATATATAACAATATAGTAAAACTACACATGTTGTGGGAAGTTGCTATGGGAAGTAGTCTTACTTAGACTATGTTCTGACTTAGTGTAATGTCTACTGACTCTAAGGGATCTCTATTCCAATAGTCAGCTTAAGTCTCGTTAGTTTACTCTAAGTCTTCCTAAGTGACTCAGTGTGTCATTCATGCTATGTAATATTAAGTCAACACACAATCACATGAAGTGGGAGTTTACTTAGTCTAGGATGTATCCGGAAGCACTTCTCCATCCGGAAGTGAATCCACTAGATGTAGGATTTTGTTTACTATTGCTCACTCTCGCTCAGTGTTAGGTCACTTCAACAGCCAGCGCTAGTCACTAAGCTATCGGAAGCACTTCTACTGGACGTTGCTTACATTCACTGACGCTTAGTGTTATCGTGTTCTATCAGTCTGCGCTAGTGAAAGTTTATCAGGAAGTGATTCCACTTGACGAGGCTTATTCACTGACGCTCGGGGATATATCTATTCTGTCAGCCTGCGCCAGTCTAAATCTTATCAGAACGAATTTCACTTGACGAGGCTGATTCACTGACGCTTGGGGATATATCTATTCTGTCAGCCTGCGTCAGTCTAAATCCAACAAGAAAGTGTTTTTCACTTGGCGAAGTAGACTCACTGACGCTTGGGGTAATATCTATTCTGTCGCTCTGCGCCAGTCTAATTCTAACAGGAAGCGCTTTCACTTGGGGAAGTAGACTCACTGTCGCTTGGAGTATATCTATTCTATCGCTCTGCGCCAGTCTAAGTCTAACAGGAAGCAACTTCGCTCCCGATTGAACCATAGCTTAGTCTTAGGGTTTGTGCACCTAAAGTTTATGGACTAAGTTAAATCCCTAGTGATTTACTCGCTGCCGCTGGGGGATGACACATTTATCCGCGTGCGCGAGTCCTAATCTATCCGGAAGTGATCTTACATTCTCAGGATCTAACTCAGGATTCTAACCATGTCATCTAATCCTTCCTAAGTGCTGATTATGTTCTCTTAAGTACTAGACCATATTATACCTTAGTCACCATCAAAACTTAAGATTCTAACATTCTCCCCTTTTTGATGATGACAAACCCATAGATGACTAGAGAACATAATTAAACTTAGATCACTCCCAGAGCACTCCCAGAGCTATAATTAAACTTAGATATCTTATCTATCTCTCAGCTCTAGACATCTCATGTCTCATCTCTCGCTAGACATCTTATATCTCATCTCTAGACATCTCATCTCCATCTCTAGACATTCATCTCTATCTCTCTCCCCCTTTTGGCTTCATCAAATTCCAACAGGTGCAAGCTAGCCTTAGGGATGGGGATACTTTTACGTTCTCCTCGGAATGGGCTTTCTACCTAATATTTCTCCCTATGTATCGTTAATAAGGATTTGTTCTAGACTTATTCAATACAACGTACGAGAATTATCAAGGAAAACAATAATGATTCATGATCTAAATGATTGTATTCGCCCTAATCATTATGTGGGATAGCTAAACATGTTTTTCAAGGATTAAGTCAAGAGCAAACATACAAAACATATCAAAAGTAATTTGATCCTCTCGATTTGATTAACGTGATATCAAAAATAATTTTGATGTGTTTAAAAATGGTGATTATGATATCAAATGAAATATGTGATTTTAAATTCAAATGAGATGAAAATCTGATACCAAATGTAATCAAATGAGATCTGTGAGTTTGAACCTGTGGTATCAAATGAAAATAATTGAATGCCGAATGAAATTTGTGATACCATATGAAATGAAATGAAATCAAATGAATTTGTGATTTTAAAAGTGCCAAAAATAATTTCCAAACAAATTTCCACAGCATCTTAAGAGTTTATTATCGATGACAGCATGTGACTCTCTATTTTCAAGGGATCATTAACAGGTAATGTCCACTTACTTCTCTTCTATATTAAGATTAATCATCATTAAATCAAGAAGGAAAGCATATAAGAGAGGTATGTTATCAATTACTTTCCAGCATGTCATTTAGAGGATACAGATTGTGAGCTAGGATGATTTTCTAAGACAGTGAATGATTTTGAAGTCAATGCAGATTGAGAGAAACATCCTAAGTTGACACCCTTACCAATGCCATGTATGCATCATATGTAAGAGATGGTAAGGTGTAGATGTTACCACAGATGAGGGGTACTCATACTCTATTAGACTCATGAATCTGAATCATACGCAGATAAGCATGCTTCCTGACATCTTCAAGAGATGTGCTATCTCAAGTGGAAACCCCCCTAGCGCAAGTGCTTTGATGATTCGCTTCGGCAAGCTTGAGCTACAACCACAAGCAGACATGACTGGGCAGTCACTCTACTCTTCCCATGGTTCAATAGTTGGCCTGCTATCGAAGGCGCTGATTGTTGTGAAAGCAACCTTGCTCAACTTGATGATTGGTCCTGCATATGCTTGAGGAAACAAAGCTTTCTTCTGATGGTCAGTGAAAGAACTTAAGATTTAACATTGAAGACCATCCTCGGACATTCAAGTCAATCTGTGTTAATCAGCACAAACTAATAATTTAAAGAAATCATGCTTGCTAATTGGTTAAGGAAATATGAGCATGATTATGTGAAAACTAATTTTGAAATTATCTATACATTCACATAGTTTCACTATCAAGACATGAACTCTATTTATACTCTCATGGATAAAATATCAATGTGATAGTACAGAGAATATTAAACAGGTGGCATATTTCAGAGTTTCATAAGCAAGTATAGTTCAATAACATATGCCTCAAGGATGTTCATGTTAGATCATGAAGACAGGTGAATTATTAACACTATGAAAATTTTGAAAAAAAATCTTCATCCTCACAAAAATGAAATACTGGAAATTTCATGCTCACAGAATTTTGATTTTAAGACTAAATTCGGTTTACAAAAACAATCAAATTTCAGCATATGATTACGAGAATAATTTCCAAATATTAGCTCGAATTCTTCTAGATATGCTCAATGTGATCTCATAGTTCTTAGGATATCAACAAGCTTGAAATTAATACGATTATAGCATGCTTGTGATACTATGCCATGTTTTAACAGATCTAGCAGAGTTTAATTCAAGGCATTTCCTAAGATTTCTAATGCATGTCAGACAAGAGAGATACTATCCATTTAATTTCACAACAGAATATGTAAGGGATAGAAATGCTCATGTGTATCGGCGAAAGTTTCTCAGGTTTGGTATAGCCATTCCACACATCTTGATAAGAGACATTTCGTTGTCATTCTCTCTTGGTTATATTCATTGTTCAAGCTTCAATATCTGTGTCAACATTCTTAAACCACAAACTTGAACTGAGATCATTAGTAGATTGAACTTAAAGATGTAATGAAGAGGGATGTATTGTTCTCGAAACACATAGCGCTTATGCATTGAAATTGATGCAAGAGATACCACATGAAATGGGAAAATCAGAAATAGCTTTTGAGTGCTATCATGAGGTACGGTTGTCATGTAGGTTTAAAGAGGATCAGAATCTGTTTGCATTATATCAGAAATGAATTTGATATGATAGGGTTGTTTTTACAGAAAATAGTGTTTCATCACAGATAAGGAAATCATATCAGTTTCAGAGAAATAACGCTGTTGAGCCCTCATGATTTACTAGCCAAGTGATTTTCAAGTAAAGAGAGGGTAAGAATGATATCACCATAGCTCCATTCGCATCTAGCAGTAGCTCGCTTGATTTTGTTGGCATGCATGGAATCTATATTTAGAGCAGTTACCAAATCTAAATGCGTGACCGAATGCTTATCAAGACTTGCTATTGGTTCAGATGAGGTACAGTCCTGATCTTGCTGCGGCTAATAGGATGGATTGGAGCTTGTGCGAGGATGAATTTACTTTGTGATTACTACCACTGGCATCTCTGGCCTCTTGACCCATACTCATACACAGCTCTTAACTCAGATTGAGTGCTGGCGCAGAGGGAGACACAGGTTCAGTAGAAGGTATCTCCGCAGTTGATCACTCAGCGCTATCTCAAGTTTCCTCTGAGCTAGCAGATTGTTGGGGGCACATGAATCAGATGGCTCACTGTGAGGGAGGAGATCTTCCTTTTAGCAAGGCTTCTTCACCCTTGCTTGCTGAACTTCGGATTGCCTTCCTACAAAAATCAGATAGTCCCTTCCTTTTGTATCCAAGTCTGGATCTGAAGGTTAGTTTGTAGGCTATATATAGTTCACATGTATTTAGATTACGTCCTATGTGTATGACATGGTGAATCTTTCATGACTATATGCACAAGGATATACAAGGTTTTTGATCAAGATAGTCATGGACAGTATGTAGATTATGAACATTACTTATTTCTTCAAGCTTTCTTCTATGATGAATATAATGTTCACATCTTAGGATGCTTAATGTAAAATCTCAATAAGTCCATCTAACATTAGCATAGGAGATTTTACTATCAATGCTTCGTTGCTAAGTGATCCCTTGCTTACCAAGGAGATCTTCTATACTTATCCTTGGTTCGAAGCACTTTCTTCTGAGAGGTAGGATTCAAGAGCCTTTCAATGATGATCGGAGGAATCCACTCTCTCTTGTTCTTCTCAGGATAGTTGAATGGAATTTGTGATAGCTCATCCTTGAGACAGAACCATTGTCCCTTGTGTGGCCGACAGCTTCTTATGATTGTACCAGTGGGTTTCAGCAGTTGGCATCACCACGAGTTCTCTTCTTTGGGATAAGAGGAACTCTTGATCTATCCTGCACAAGTAAGGCACTAGGAGGATGTTTTGGTACCCATTTGTACTTGGGTCCTACATGGTTAGCACTGGACCTTACTTGTCCTTTAGGAATCCATACAAACTTATTCTCACATTTGAATTTCTTCTAAGACTGCATGTGTGAGAATATGTCCTAATCTACCACAATAATGACAGATAATGAATGATAATCAAAATGAGGCTTCCTATCATTATCATGATTAGTTTTCTTAGAAAGCTTTTTGTTCCTTGAAACTTTCAGTTTCTTTTGAAAGCTTTTCTTTCCTTCAACACGTGTTTACAATCAAAACATTTTTCAAGACATGTTGATGTTTTCCCTACCGATCAGTGGGCTAGCTATCGGAACCACTAGTTCTTTAAAAAAGAAACCCTCGGAAACTTTAGATGTAGAAGAAGAAAATTAGTTTTTCAAGTTTCCTATCTTTTTCTTTTAGCCTAGAAGTTCTTTTGAAGTTTACAATATTCAGTATATACTCATTGTATGGCATCTTGCAAATCAGAGAGTTCAATTTCAGATCCAGATACCTCACTTTCTGAATCTTCTAGGCAGAGATGGATACTCTCTTCACTGAAGTCTGCTTCCTCATATCAGTTTCCAAAGCTCATCAGTAGATGATCCACAAGAGCACGAGTTGAGCTTTGGACAGCTGTGCTTTCAGAGATGGGTTAGAAGCATTATCACATCAAGAGTATTCCAAATATCTCTAGCACTAGAGCAATGTTTGATTTTCTGGAAATCATTTTCAGTAAGCCTTTGTATAAAATTTTGCATTGCTCTAATGTTTAAGGAAAACAAATTTTTCTCCCTTTCAGTCCAGTTTCCCTCTTGGTTTGAAATCAAAATCATTTTCAAAAACCCCACATTTTCAAACAATAGTGATTTTATAAAACTTTCCATTCTTGCTTCCACAACAAAAATCAATATTTTCTAACACAGTGGA
>JAKELP010000053.1:126896-193175 GCA_029929735.1 Mimosa pudica
ATACTTGTGTTGTTTTTAACCGTAAAATGCGCAGATGGGCTGAAAACGAATTATGGTGAAATATTCGACAAACATGTGGTCTTTTTTGACCAAAAGTATCACTTTCTTGAGATTCTGATACTAAAACACAAAAAACGAGATTAAACTTTTTTTTAAAAAAATAGTTGTGTTATATTTAACCTAAAACGCGCAAATGGGCTGAAAAACGAGTTATGGTGAAATAATCGACAAAACTTCTGGTCTTTTTTTACCAAAAGTACCACTTTCTTGAGATTCTTCACACTTAAAACAAAAAACGAGAATTAAAATTCATAAAAAAAAATAGTTGTGTTGTTTTAACCATAAAAACACGCAAATTGGCTGAAAACGAGTTATGGTGAAAATTTCGACAAACTTCTGGTCTTTTTTACCAAAAGTACCACTTTCTTGAGATTCTTCACACTAAAACAAAAAAAACGAGATTAAAATTCATTAAAAAAATACTGTGTTGTTTTTAACCATAAAACACGCAAATTGGCTGAAAACGAGTTTATGGTGAAATATTCGATAAACTTTTGGTCTTTTTTGAACCAAAAGTACCACTTTCTTTATATCTTGACACTAAAAACACAAAAATGAGATTAATTTTTTTAAAAAAATACTTGTGTTGTTTTTAACCCTAAAACGCGCAAATTGGGAAACGAGTTATGGTGAATTATTCGACAAACTTTTGGTCTTTTTGACCAAAGAGTACCACTTTCTTGAGATTCTTGAAACTAAAACACAAAAACGAGATTAAACTTTTTTAAAAATAGTTGTGTTTATATTTAACCCTAAAACGCGCAAATGAGCTGAAAACGAGTTATGGTGAAATAATCGACAAACTTCTGGTCTTTTTTACCAAAAGTACCACTTTCTTGAGGTTCTCACACTAAAACAACAAAACGAGATTAAAATTCATTAAAAAATAGTTGTGTTGTTTTAACCATAAAACACGCAAATTGGCTGTGAAAACGAGTTGTGGTGAAATATTCGACAAACTTTTGGTCTTTTTTGACCAAAAAGTACCACTTTCTTGATACTGTTGACACTAAAACACAAACATGAGATTAAAATTTTTTTAAAAAATACTTGTGTGTTTTTAACCGTAAAATGCGCAGATGGGCTGGAAAACGAATTATGGTGAAATATTCGACAAACATGTGGTCTTTTTGACCAAAAGTATCACTTTCTTGAGATTCTTGATACTAAAACACAAAAAACGAGATTAAACTTTTTTTAAAAAAATAGTTGTGTTATATTTAAACCTAAAACGCGTCAATGGGCTGAAAACGATTAGTTATGGTGAAACATTCGACAAACTTTGGTCTTTTTCGACCAAAAGTACACTTTCTTGAGATTCTTAACACGAAAACACAAAAATGAGATTAAAATTCCTTAAAAAAATACGTGTCTTTTTTAACTCTAAAATGCGCAAATTGGCTGAAATGAGTTATGGTGAAATATTCGACAAACTTTTGGTCTTTTTTGACCAAAAGTACCACTTTCTGAGATTCTTGAAACTAAAACAAAAAAAAGCGAGATTAAACTTTTTTTAAAAAATAGTGTGTATATTTAACCCAAAAACGCGCAAATGAGCTGAAAACGAGTATGGTGAAATAATCGACAAACTTCTGGTCTTTTTTTACCAAAAGTACCACTTTCTTGAGATTCTTCACACTAAAACACAAAAAAACGAGATAAAATTCATTAAAAAAAAAATACTTGTGTTGTTTTTAACCATAAAAAACGCGCAAATGGCTGAAAACGAGTTATGGTGAAATATTCGATAAACTTTTGGTCTTTTTTGACCAAAAGTACCACTTTCTTTATATTCCTGACACTAAAACACAAAAACGAGATTAAATTTTTTTAAAAAAATATTTGTGTTGTTTTTAAACCCTCAAACGCGCAAATGGGCTGAAAACGAGTTATGGTGAATTATTCGACAAACTTTTGGTCTTTTTTGACCAAAAGTACCACTTTCTTGAGATTCTTGAAACTAAAACACAAAAACGAGATTAAACTTTTTTTAAAAAATAGTTGTGTTATATTTAACCCTAAAACGCTGCAAATGAGCTGAAAACGAGTTATGGTGAAATAATCGACAAACTTCTGGTCTTTTTTACCAAAAGTACCACTTTCTTGAGGTTCTTCACACTAAAAACAACAAAACGAGATAAAAATTCATTAAAAAAATAGTTGTGTTGTTTTAACCATAAAACACGCAAATTGGCTGAAAACGAGTTGTGGTGAAATATTCGACAAACTTTTGGTCTTTTTTGACCAAAAGTACCACTTTCTTGATACTGTTGACACTAAAAACACAAAACATGAGATTAAAAAATTTTTAAAAAATAATTGTGTTGTTTTTAACCGTAAATGCGCAGATGGGTGAAAACGAATTATGGTGAAATATTCGACAAACATGTGGTCTTTTTGACCAAAAGTATCACTTTCTTGAGATTCTTGATACTAAACACAAAAAACGAGATTAAACTTTTTTTAAAAAAATAGTTGTGTTATATTTAAACCTAAAACGCGGTATAAATGGCTGGGAAAACGAGTTATGGTGTGAAATATTCGACAAACTTTTGATCTTTTTTGACCAAAAGTACCACTTTCTTGATACTCTTGACACTAAAACACAAACATGAGATTAAAATTTTTTTAAAAAATACTTGTGTTGTTTTTAACCGTAAAATGCGCAAATTGGTGTGGAAAACGATTATTATGGTGAAATATTCGACAAACATGTGGTCTTTTTGTGACCAAAAGTATCACTTTCTTGAGATTCTTGATACTAAAACACAAAAACGAGATTAAAACTTTTTTTAAAAAAATAGTTGTGTTATATTTAACCCTAAAACGCGTGGGTTAAATGAGCTGGAAAACGAGTTATGGTGAAATATTCGACAAACTTTTGGTCTTTTTCGACCAAAAGTACCACTTTCTTGAGATTCTTAACACTAAAACACAAAAATGAGATTAAAATTCCTTAAAAAAATACGTGTCTTGTTTTTAACTCTAAAATGCGCAAATGGCTGAAAATGAGTTATGGCGAAATATTCGACAAACTTTTGGTCTTTTTTGACCAAAAGTACCACTTTCTTGAGATTCTTGAAACTAAAACAAAAAAAGCGAGATTAAACTTTTTTTAAAAAATAGTTGTGTTGTTATTAACCCTAAAACGCGCAAATGGGCTGAAAACGAGTTATGGTGAAATAATCGACAAACATCTGGTCTTTTTTTACCAAAAGTACCACTTTCTTGAGATTCTTCACACTAAAACAAAAAAAGGAGATTAAAATTCCTTAAAAAAATACTTGTGTTTTTTTTAACCAATAAATCGCGCAAATTGGCTGGAAAACGAGTTATGGTGAAATATTCGATAAACTTTTGGTCTTTTTTGACCAAAAGTACCACTTTCTTTATATTCTTGACACTAAAACACAAAAATGAGATTAAAATTTTTAAAAAAATACTTGTGTTGTTTTTAACCCTAAAACGCGCAAATGGGCTGAAAACGAGTTATGGTGAATTATTCGACAAACTTTTGGTCTTTTTGACCAAAAGTACCACTTTCTTGAGATTCTTGAAACTAAAAACACAAAACAAAAGAGATTAAATTTCTTTTAAAAAATAGTTGTGTTATATTTAACCCTAAAACGCGCAAATGAGGCTGAAAACGAGTTATGGTGAAATAATCGACAAACTTCTGGTCTTTTTTTACCAAAAGTACCACTTTCTTGAGATTCTTCACACTAAAACAAAAAACGAGAGTTAAAATTCATTAAAAAAAATAGTTGTGTTGTTTTTAACCAAAAAACACGCAAATTGGCTGAAAACGAGTTATGGTGAAATATTCGACAAACTTTTGGTCTTTTTTGACCAAAAGTACCACTTTCTTGATACTCTTGACACTAAAACACAAACATGAGATTGAAATTTTTTTTTAAAAATACTTGTGTTGTTTTTAACCGTAAAATGCGCAAATGGGGGGAAAACGAATTATGGTGAAAATTCGACACAAACATGTGGTCTTTTTTTGACCAAAAGTATCACTTTCTTGAGATTCTTGATACTAAAACACAAAAAAACGAGATTAAACTTTTTTAAAAAAAATAGTTGTGTTTATATTTTAACCCTAAAACGCGTAAATGGGCTGGGAGAAAACGAGTTATGGTGAAATATTCGACAAACTTTTGGTCTTTTTCGACCAAAAGTACAAAAGTACTTGAGACTTTCTTGAGATTCTTAACACTAAAACACAAAAATGAGATTAAAATTCCTTAAAAAAATACGTGTCTTGTTTTTAACTCTAAAATGCGCAAATTGGCTGAAAATGAGTTATGGTGAAATATTCGACAAACTTTTGGTCTTTTTTGACCAAAAGTACCACTTTCTTGATACTCTTGACACTAAAACACAAACATGAGATTGAATTTTTTTTTAAAATACTTGTGTTGTTTTTTTAACCGTAAAATGCGCAAATGGGCTGAAAACGAATTATGGTGAAATATTCGACAAACATTTGTGGTCTTTTTTGACCAAAAGTACCACTTTCTTGAGATTCTTGAGACCTAAAACACAAAAACGAGATTTAACTTTTTTTAAAAAAATAGTTGTGTTATATTTAACCCTAAAACGCGGCAAATGGGCTGAAAACGAGTTATGGTGAAATAATCGACAAACTTCTGGTCTTTTTTTACCAAAAGTACCACTTTCTTGAGATTCTTCACACTAAAAAGAAACGAGATTAAAATTCATTAAAAAAAATACTTGTGTTGTTTTAACCATAAAACATGCAAATGGGGTGAAAACGAGTTATGGTGAAATATTCGACAAACTTTTGGTCTTTTTCGACCAAAAGTACCACTTCTTGAGATTCTTAACACTAAAACACAAAAATGAGATTAAAATTCCTTAAAAAAAATACGTGTCTTGTTTTTAACTCTAAAATGCGCAAATTGGCTGAAAATGAGTTATGGTGAAATATTCGACAAACTTTTGGTCTTTTTTGACCAAAAGTACCACTTTCTTGATACTCTTGACACTAAAACAAAAACATGAGATTGAATTTTTTTTTTAAAATACTTGTGTTGTTTTTAACCGTAAATGCGCAAATGGGCTGAAAACGAATTATGGTGAAATATTCGACAAACATGTGGTCTTTTTTGACCAAAAGTACCACTTTCTTGAGATTCTTGAGACTAAAACACAAAAACGAGATTAAACTTTTTTAAAAAAAATAGTTGTGTTATATTTAACCCTAAAACGCGTAAAATGGGCTGAAAACGAGTTATGGTGAAATATTCGACAAACTTTTGGTCTTTTTCGACCAAAAGTACCACTTTCTTGAGATTCTTAACACTAAAACACAAAAATGAGATTAAAATTCCTTAAAAAAATACGTGTCTTGTTTTTAACTCTAAAATGCGCAAATTGGGCTGAAAATGAGTTATGGTGAAATATCGACAAACTTTTGGTCTTTTTTGACCAAAAGTACCACTTTCTTGATACTCTTGACACTAAAACACAAACATGAGATTGAATTTTTTTTAAAATACTTGTGTTGTTTTTAACGTAAAATGCGCAAATGGGCTGTGAAAACGAATTATGGTGAAATATTCGACAAACATGTGGTCTTTTTTGACCAAAAGTACCACTTTCTTGAGATTCTTGAGACTCAAACACAAAAACGAGATTAAACTTTTTTTAAAAAAATAGTTGTGTTATATTTAACCCTAAAACGCGCAAATGGGCTGAGGAAAACGAGTTATGGTGAAATAATCGACAAACTTCTGGTCTTTTTTTACCAAAAGTACCACTTTCTTGAGATACTTCACACTAAAAGAAACGAGATTAAAATTCATTAAAAAAAATACTTGTGTTGTTTTAACCGTAAAACGCGCAAATTGGACTGAAAACGAGTTATGGTGAACTATTCGACAAACTTTTGGTCTTTTTTGACCAAAAGTACCACTTTCTTGTGATTCTTGGCACTACAAAACACAAAAACAAGATTAATTTTTTTAAAAAAAAAATACTTGTGTTGTTTTTAAACCTAAAACGCGCAAATGGGCAGGAAAACGAGTTATGGTGAAATAATCGACATACTTCTGGTCTTTTTTTACCAAAAGTATCACTTTCTTGAGATTCTTCACACTAAACACAAAAAACGAGATTAAAATACATTAAAAAAAATACTTGTGTTGTTTTTAACCCTAAAACGCGCAAATGGCTTGGCTGAAAACGAGTTATGGTGAATATTCGACAAACTTTTGGTCTTTTTCGACCAAAAGGACCACTTTCTTGAGATTCTTGACACTAAAACACAAAAATGAAATAAAATTTATTAAAAAATACTTGTGTTGTTTTTAACCCTAAAACGCGCAAATGGGTGAAAACGAGTTATGGTGAAATATTCGACAAACTTTTGGTCTTTTTTGAACAAAAGTACCACTTTCTTGAGATCTTGACACTAAAACACAAAAATGCGATTAATTTTTTAAAAAAATACGTGTGTTGTTTTTGACCCTAAAACGCGCAAATAGGCTGAAAACTAGTTATGGTGAAATATTCGACAAACTTCTGGTCTTTTTTGACCAAAAGTACCACTTTCTTGAGATTCTTGACACTAAAACACAAAAAACGAGATTAAATATGTTTTTAAAAAAATAGTTGTGTTATATTTAACCCTCAAACGCGCAAATGGGCTGAAAACGAGTTATGGTGAAATAATCGACAAACTTCTGGTCTTTTTTTACCAAAAGTACCACTTTCTTGAGATTCTTGAAACTAAAACACAAAAAACGAGATTAAACTTTTTTTAAAAAATAGTTGTGTTATATTTAACCCTAAAACGCGCAAAATGATGCTGAAAACGAGTTATGGTGAAATAATCGACAAACTTCTGGTTTTTTTTTACCAAAAGTACCACTTTCTTGAGATTCTTCACACTAAAACAAAAAAAACGAGATTAAATTCATTAAAAAAAATAGTTGCGTTGTTTTTAACCATAAAACGTGCAAATTGGCTGAAAACGAGTTATGGTGAAATATTCGACAAACTTTTGGTCTTTTTTGACCAAAGTACCACTTTCTTTATATTCTTGACACTAAAACACAAGAACGAGATTAAATTTTTTTAAAAAAAATACGTGTGTTGTTTTTAACCCTAAAAGGGCAAATGGGCTGAAAACGAGTTATGGTCAATTATTCGACAAACTTTTGGTCTTTTTTGACCAAAAGTACCACTTTCTTGAGATTCTTGAAACTAAAACACAAAAACGAGATTAAACTTTTTTTTAAAAAATAGTTGTGTTATATTTAACCCTAAAACGCGTAAATGGGCTGAAAACGAGTTATGGTGAAATATGAAATGCGTGGCTGTCACCCAAGAGGGGGGGTGAATTGGGTGAGGGAATAAAAACTTAAACTCTTTTCGAAAGACTGCTTGTGCTTGGTGATGATGATAATAAATAATGGTATGCACAAGTCAGTATGTTTAAACGTAAATTTATGCACACATAATTTATCCTGGTTCGGTCACCCAGACCTACATCCAGTCCCCAGGCTACACCTGAGATTTCAATCCACTATTCTTGTTTAAACCGGGCACAAGAGAAGCCTTTACACTTTAGGTTTTACGAGCACGGGTTCACCTAACAACCCACAGGTTTTACAACGGGTTCACCTGCAAACCTTACCGCAAGTTTTACGGGATCACTTGCAACCTTACAAACGCAAGTTTTACGGGCTAACTTGCAACCTATGGAGATTTAGACAACCTCTAAATGCTCCCCCTTACAAATTGTAAGTTTACACTATGTTCACTCTATGAACTGATTTTGTTAAACACTTAAGCTCAAAACTAACTCTCTCAAAGAGTGGATGATGTTACTCACTTAAGTACAATGAATCACTCTCTAAGAATATTACATATCAAAGTCCGAGAGTAGAAGATGAGAGGAATGTAGAATAGTGTTTCAGACAATAAGCTCTGTTCTCTCTCTCTTTTTCAAGCCCCCTTTTTCAGAAATGAAGAACATCCCTTTTATACCAGCCTCTGAATATCTAACCGTTGGAGAGGCAATAAGACCGTTTGATTATAGACGTTGGGGCCTTGTTTACGTTGTCCTCATTAATGCACAGCAGGGTTGACTTTGCTTTATCTAAAAAGGTGCTCTGACCAAGCTGTTCTGTCAACACTGTTCTGGCAATACTATTCTGACAAAAGTCGTTCTGACATCTGAACATTTTGTACGGTCCGACTCTTGCTTGCTGTCAGAGAAGACTTCGTTCCTCAAGCATAAGTCCAGGATGTTAAGAGACTCATTATCGGAAGCTCTCTTGCTATCTGAAGCTCGTGGACTCTAAATCTTGTGGGCAGTATGAGCTTTGACACCTGAGGAATCTTCAGATTATGTTTCATACTCCTCATGCTTGGTAGGTAACATGTTGTTTGAATATGTCTGTTATCCTCTTGTTACAGTTGGAAGGAACATCTTCTTAAATGCTTCAGCAGGGTTGACTTGCTTTATCTCTGAAAAGTAGTCCTGACACCTCTGCTCTGTTAAAAGCATTCTGTCTTCTGAGTATGTGACGTTCACTCTGTACTCTTGCTGACGGATGATCATCGTCATCCGGAAGTGGCAATCTTGCTCTGCAAGGGTTAGTCTCTGAAATCCAATGCCAAGAGTCTTTCCATCCGGAAGCTCATTTGCATCCGCAAGTGTAACTAAGTTCTGCACATACTGGTTAGTCCAACATAGCAATATATATAATCAGATATAGTAAAACTACACATGTTGTGGGAAGTTTGCTATGGGAAGTAGTCTTACTTAGACTATGTTCTGACTTAGTGTAATGTCTACTGACTCTAAGGGATCTCTATTCCAATAGTCAGCTTAAGTCTCGTTAGTTTACTCTAAGTCTTCCTAAGTGACTCAGTGTGTCATTCATGCTATGTATATTAAGTCAACACACAATCACATGAAGTGGGAGTTTACTTAGTCTAGGATGTATCCGGAAGCACTTCTCCATCCGGAAGTGAATCCACTAGATGTAGGATTTTGTTTACTATTGCTCACTCTCGCTCAGTGTTAGGTCACTTCAACAGCCAGCGCTAGTCACTAAGCTATCGGAAGCACTTCTACTGGACGTTGCTTACATTCACTGACGCTTAGTGTTATCGTGTTCTATCAGTCTGCGCTAGTGAAAGTTTATCAGGAAGTGATTCCACTTGACGAGGCTTATTCACTGACGCTCGGGGATATATCTATTCTGTCAGCCTGCGCCAGTCTAAATCTTATCAGGAACGAATTTCACTTGACGAGGCTGATTCACTGACGCTTGGGGATATATCTATTCTGTCAGCCTGCGTCAGTCTAAATCCAACAGGAAGTGTTTTCACTTGGCGAAGTAGACTCACTGACGCTTGGGGTAATATCTATTCTGTCGCTCTGCGCCAGTCTAATTCTAACAGGAAGCGCTTTCACTTGGGGAAGTAGACTCACTGTCGCTTGGAGTAATATCTATTCTATCGCTCTGCGCCAGTCTAAGTCTAACAGGAAGCAACTTCGCTCCCGATTGAACCATAGCTTAGTCTTAGGGTTTGTGCACCTAAAGTTTATGGACTAAGTTAAATCCCTAGTGATTTACTCGCTGCCGCTGGGGGATGACACATTTATCCGCGTGCGCGAGTCCTAATCTATCCGGAAGTGATCTTACATTCTCAAGTGATCTAACTCAGGATTCTAACCATGTCATCTAATCCTTCCTAAGTGCTGATTATGTTCTCTTAAGTACTAGACCATATTATACCTTAGTCACCATCAAAACTTAAGATTCTAACATTCTCCCCCTTTTTGATGATGACAAACCCATAGATGACTAGAGAACATAATTAAACTTAGATCACTCCCAGAGCACTCCCAGAGCTATAATTAAACTTAGATATCTTATCTATCTCTCAGCTCTAGACATCTCATGTCTCATCTCTCGCTAGACATCTTATATCTCATCTCTAGACATCTCATCTCCATCTCTAGACATCTCATCTCTATCTCTCTCCCCCTTTTGGCTTCATCAAATTCCAACAGGTGCAAGCTAGCCTTAGGGATGGGGATACTTTTATCGTTCTCCTCGGAATGGGCTTTCTACCTAATATTTCTCCCTATGTATCGTTAATAAGGATTTGTTCTAGACTTATTCAATACAACGTACGAGAATTATCAAGGAAAACAATAATGATTCATGATCCTAAATGATTGTATTCGCCCTAATCATTATGTGGGATAGCTAAACATGTTTTTCAAGGATTAAGTCAAGAGCAAAACATACAAAACATATCAAAAGTAATTTTGATCCTCTCGATTTGATTAACGTGATATCAAAAATAATTTTGATGTGTTTAAAAATGGTGATTATGATATCAAATGAAATATGTGATTTTAAATTCAAATGAGATGAAATCTGATACCAAATGTAATCAAATGAGATCTGTGAGTTTGAACCTGTGGTATCAAATGAAATAATTGAATGCCGAATGAAATTTGTGATACCATATGAAATGAAATGAAATCAAATGAAATTTGTGATTTTAAAAGTGCCAAAAATAATTTCCAAACAAATTTCATCACAGCATCTTAAGAGTTTATTATCGATGACAGCATGTGACTCTCTATTTTCAAGGGATCATTAACAGGTAATGTCCACTTACTTCTCTTCTATATTAAGATTAATCATCATTAAATCAAGAAGGGAAGCATATAAGAGAGGTATGTTATCAATTACTTTCCAGCATGTCATTTAGAGGATACAGATGTGTGAGCTAGGATGATTTTCTAAGACAGTGAATGATTTTGAAGTCAATGCAGATTGAGAGAAACATCCTAAGTTGACACCCTTACCAATGCCATGTATGCATCATATGTAAGAGATGGTAAGGTGTAGATGTTACCACAGATGAGGGGTACTCATACTCTATTAGACTCAGGAATCTGAATCATACGCAGATAAGCATGCTTCCTGACATCTTCAAGAGATGTGCTATCTCAAGTGGAAACCCCTAGCGCAAGTGCTTTGATGATTCGCTTCGGCAAGCTGAGCTACAACCACAAGCAGACATGACTGGGCAGTCACTCTACTCTTCCCATGGTTCAATAGTTGGCCTGCTATCGAAGGCGCTGATTGTTGTGAAAGCAACCTTGCTCAACCTTGATGATTGGTCCTGCATATGCTTGAGGAAACAAATGCTTTCTGATGGTCAGTGAAAGAACTTAAGATTTAACATTGAAGACCATCCTCAGGACATTCAAGTCAATCTGTGTTAATCAGCACAAACTAATAATTTTAAGAAATCATGCTTGCTAATTGGTTTAAGGAAATATGAGCAATGATTATGTGAAAACTAATTTTGAAATTATCTATACATTCACATAGTTTCACTATCAAGACATGAACTCTATTTATACTCTCATGGATAAATATCAATGTGATAGTACAGAGAATATTAAACAGGTGGCATATTTTCAGAGTTTCATAAGCAAGTATAGTTCAATACATATGCCTCAAGGATGTTCATGTTAGATCATGAAGACATGTGAATTATTAACACTATGAAATTTTGAAAAGAAAAATCTTCATCCTCACAAAATGAAATACTGGAAATTTTCATGCTCACAGAATATTTTGATTTTAAGACTAAATTCGGTTTACAAAAACAATCAAATTTCAGCATATGATTACGAGAATAATTTCCAAATATTAGCTCGAATTCTTCTAGATATGCTCAATGTGATCTCATAGTTCTTAGGATATCAACAAGCTTGAAATTAATACAGATTATAGCATGCTTGTGATACTATGCCATGTTTTACAGATCTAGCAGAGTTTAATTCAAGGCATTTCCTAAGATTTCTAATGCATGTCAGACAAGAGAGAGACTATCCATTTAATTTCACAACAGAATATGTAAGGGATAGAAATGCTCATGTGTATCGGCGAAAGTTTCTCAGGTTTGGTATAGCCATTCCACACATCTTGATAAGAGACATTTTCGTTGTCATTCTCTCTTGGTTATATTCATTGTTCAAACTTCAATAATCTGTGTCAACATTCTTAAACCACAAACTTGAACTGAGATCATTAGTAGATTGAGAACTTAAAGATGTAATTAAGAGGGATGTATTGTTCTCGAAACCATAGCTGCTTATGCATTGAAAAAATTTGATGCAAGAGATACCACATGAAATGGAAAATCAGAAATAGCTTTTGAGTGCTATCATGAGGTACGGTTGTCATGTAGGTTTAAAGAGGATCAGAATCTGTTTGCATTATATCAGAAAATGAATTTGATATGATAGGGTTGTTTTTACAGAAAATAAGTGTTCATCACAGATAAGGGAAATCATATCAGTTTCAGAGAAATAAAAGCTGTTGAGCCCATCATGCATTTACTAGCCAAGTGATTATTCAAGTAAAGAGGAAGGTAAGAATGATATCACCATAGCTCCATTCGCATCTAGCAGTAGCTCGCTTGATTTTGGTTGGCAATGCATGGAATCTATATTTAGAGCAGTACCAAAATCTATGCGTGACGAATGCTTATCAAGACTTGACTAATTGTTCAGATGAGGTACAGTCCTGAGTCTTGCTGAGGCTAATAGGATGGATTGGAGCTGGTGCAGAGGGATGAATTTACTTTGTGATTACTACCACTGGCATCTCTGGCCTCTTGAACCCATACTTCATACACAGCTCTTCACTCAGATTGAGTGCTGGCGCAGAGGGAGACACAGGTTCAGTAGAAGGTATCTCCGCAGGTTGATCACTCAGCGCTATCTCAAGTTTGCCTCTGAGCTAGCAGATTGTTGGGGGCACATGAATCAGATGGCTCACTGTGAGGGGAGGAGATCTTCCTTTTAGCAAGGGTCTTCTTCACCCTTGTCTTGCTGAACCTTCGGATTGCCCTTCCTACAAAATATCAGATAGTCCCTTCCTTTTGTATCCAAGTCTGGATCTGAAGGTTAGTTTGTAGGCTATATATAGTTCACATGTATTTAGATTACGTCCTATGTGTATGACATGGTGAATCTTTCATGACTATATGCACAAGGATATACAAGGTTTTTGATCAAGATAGTCATGGACAGTATGTAGATTATGAACATTACTTATTTCTTCAAGCTTTCTTCTATGATGAATATAATGTTCACATCTTAGGATGCTTAATGTAAAATCTCAATAAGTCCATCTAACATTAGCATAGGAGATTTTACTATCAAATGCTTCGTTGCTAAGTGATCCCTTGCTTACCCAAGGAGATCTTCTATACTTATCCTTGGTTCGAAGCACTTTCTTCTGAGAGGTAGGATTCAAGAGCCTTTTCAATGATGATCGAGGAATCCACTCTCTCTTGTTCTTCTCAGGATAGTTGAATGGAACTTTGTGATAGCTCATCCTTGAGACAGAACCATTGTCCCTTGTGGTGGCCGACAGCTTCTTATGATTGTACCAGTGGGTTTCAGCAGTTGCATCACCACGAGTTCTCTTCTTTGGGATAAGAGGAACTCTTGATCTATCCTGCACAAGTAAGGCACTAGGAGGATGTTTTGGTACCCATTTGTACTTGGGTCCTACATGGTTAGCACTGGACCTTACTTGTCCTTTAGGAATCCATACAAACTTATTTCTCACATTTGAATTTCTTCTAAGACTGCATGTGTGAGAAATATGTCCTAATCTACCACAATAATGACAGATAATGGAATGATAATCAAAATGAGGCTTCCTATCATTATCATGATTAGTTTTCTTTAGAAAAGCTTTTTGTTCCTTTGAACTTTCAGTTTCTTTTGAAAGCTTTTCTTTTTCCTTCAACACGTGTTTACAATCAAAACATTTTTCAAGACATGTTGATGTTTTCCCTACCGATAGTGGGCTAGCTATCGGAACCACTAGTTCTTTAAAAGAACCCTCGGAAACTTTAGATGTAGAAGAAGAAATTAGTTTTTCAAGTTTCCTATCTTTTTCTTTTAAGCCTAGAAGTTCTTTTGCAAGTTTACAATATTCAGTATATAACTCATTGTATGCATCTTGCAAATCAGAGAGTTCAATTTCAGATCCAGATACCTCACTTTCTGAATCTTCTAGGCAGAGATGGATACTCTCTTCACTGAAGTCTGCTTCCTCAATATCAGTTTCCAAAAGCTCATCAGTAGATGATCCACAAAGAGCACGAGTTGAGCTTTGGACAGCTGTGCTTTCAAGAGATGGGTTAGAAGCATATATCACATCAAGAGTATTCCAAATATCTCTAGCACTAGAGCAATGTTTGATTTTCTGGAAATCATTTTCAGTTAAGCCTTTGTATAAAATTTGCATTGCTCTAATGTTTAAGGAAAACAAATTTTTCTCCCTTTCAGTCCAGTTTCCTCTTGGTTTGAAATCAAAATCATTTTCAAAAATATCCCACATTTTCAAACTAGTGGATTTTATAAAACTTTCCATTCTTGCTTTCCACCAACAAAAATCAATATTTTCTAACACAGGTGGAATGGTATGATCAAAGCCTTTGGAAAACATTTTAACCCAAATCAGCCAAGGTCTTTGCACTTGAGATCGTTTGATCCTTTAAACAAGTGACCTGCTCTGATACCAAATGAAATGCGTGGCTGTCACCCAAGAGGGGGGGTGAATTGGGTGAGGGAATAAAAACTTAAACTCTTTTCCGAAAGACTGCTTGTGCTTGGTGATGATGATAATAAATAATGGTATGCACAAGTCAGTATGTTTAAACGTAAATTTATGCACACATAAATTTATCCTGGTTCGGTCACCCAGACCTACATCCAGTCCCCAGGCTACACCTGAGATTTCCAATCCACTATTCTTGTTTAAACCGGGCACAAGAGAAGCCTTTACACTTTAGGTTTTACGAGCACGGGTTCACCTAACAACCCACAGGTTTTACAACGGGTTCACCTGCAAACCTTACCGCAAGTTTTACGGGATCACTTGCAACCTTACAAACGCAAGTTTTACGGGCTAACTTGCAACCTATGGAGATTTAGACAACCTCTAAATGCTCCCCCTTACAAATTGTAAGTTTACACTATGTTCACTCTATGAACTGATTTTGTTAAACACTTAAGCTCAAAACTAACTCTCTCAAAGAGTGGATGATGTTACTCACTTAAGTACAATTGAATCACTCTCTAAGAATATTACATATCAAAGTCCGAGAGTAGAAGATGAGAGGAATGTAGAATAGTGTTTCAGACAATAAGCTCTGTTCTCTCTCTCTTTTTCAAGCCCCCTTTTTCAGAAATGAAGAACATCCCTTTTATACCAGCCTCTGAATATCTAACCGTTGGAGAGGCAATAAGACCGTTTGATTATAGACGTTGGGGCCTTGTTTACGTTGTCCTCATTAATGCACAGCAGGGTTGACTTTGCTTTATCTAAAAAGGTGCTCTGACCAAGCTGTTCTGTCAACACTGTTCTGGCAATACTATTCTGACAAAAGTCGTTCTGACATCTGAACATTTTGTACGGTCCGACTCTTGCTTGCTGTCAGAGAAGACTTCGTTCCTCAAGCATAAGTCCAGGATGTTAAGAGACTCATTATCGGAAGCTCTCTTGCTATCTGAAGCTCGTGGACTCTAACTCTTGTGGGCAGTATGAGCTTTGACACCTTGAGTGAATCTTCAGATTATGTTCTCATACTCCTCATGCTTGGTAGGTAACAATGTTGTTTGAATATGTCTGTTATCCTCTTGTTACCGTTGGAAGGAACATCTTCTTAAATGCTTCAGCAGGGTTGACTTGCTTTATCTCTGAAAAGTAGTCCTGACACCTCTGCTCTGTTAAAAGCATTCTGTCTTCTGAGTATGTGACGTTCACTCTTGTACTCTTGCTGACGGATGATCATCGTTCATCCGGAAGTGGCAATCTTGCTCTGCAAGGGTTAGTCTCTGAAATCCAATGCCAAGAGTCTTTCCATCCGGAAGCTCATTTGCATCCGCAAGTGTAACTAAGTTCTGCACATACTGGTTAGTCCAACATAGCAATATATATAATCAGATATAGTAAAACTACACATGTTGTGGGAAGTTTGCTATGGGAAGTAGTCTTACTTAGACTATGTTCTGACTTAGTGTAATGTCTACTGACTCTAAGGGATCTCTATTCCAATAGTCAGCTTAAGTCTCGTTAGTTTACTCTAAGTCTTCCTAAGTGACTCAGTGTGTCATTCATGCTATGTATATTAAGTCAACACACAATCACATGAAGTGGGAGTTTACTTAGTCTAGGATGTATCCGGAAGCACTTCTCCATCCGGAAGTGAATCCACTAGATGTAGGATTTTGTTTACTATTGCTCACTCTCGCTCAGTGTTAGGTCACTTCAACAGCCAGCGCTAGTCACTAAGCTATCGGAAGCACTTCTACTGGACGTTGCTTACATTCACTGACGCTTAGTGTTATCGTGTTCTATCAGTCTGCGCTAGTGAAAGTTTATCAGGAAGTGATTCCACTTGACGAGGCTTATTCACTGACGCTCGGGGATATATCTATTCTGTCAGCCTGCGCCAGTCTAAATCTTATCAGGAACGAATTTCACTTGACGAGGCTGATTCACTGACGCTTGGGGATATATCTATTCTGTCAGCCTGCGTCAGTCTAAATCCAACAGGAAGTGTTTTCACTTGGCGAAGTAGACTCACTGACGCTTGGGGTAATATCTATTCTGTCGCTCTGCGCCAGTCTAATTCTAACAGGAAGCGCTTTCACTTGGGGAAGTAGACTCACTGTCGCTTGGAGTAATATCTATTCTATCGCTCTGCGCCAGTCTAAGTCTAACAGGAAGCAACTTCGCTCCCGATTGAACCATAGCTTAGTCTTAGGGTTTGTGCACCTAAAGTTTATGGACTAAGTTAAATCCCTAGTGATTTACTCGCTGCCGCTGGGGGATGACACATTTATCCGCGTGCGCGAGTCCTAATCTATCCGGAAGTGATCTTACATTCTCAAGTGATCTAACTCAGGATTCTAACCATGTCATCTAATCCTTCCTAAGTGCTGATTATGTTCTCTTAAGTACTAGACCATATTATACCTTAGTCACCATCAAAACTTAAGATTCTAACAAAATATTCGACAAACTTTTGGTCTTTTTCGACCAAAAGTACCACTTTCTTGAGATTCTTAACACTAAAACACAAAAATGAGATTAAAATTCCTTAAAAAAATACGTGTCTTGTTTTTAACTCTAAAATGCGCAAATTGGCTGAAAATGAGTTATGGTGAAATATTCGACAAACTTTTGGTCTTTTTTGACCAAAAGTACCACTTTCTTGATACTCTTGACACTAAAACACAAACATGAGATTGAATTTTTTTTTTAAAATACTTGTGTTGTTTTTAACCGTAAAATGCGCAAATGGGCTGAAAACGAATTATGGTGAAATATTCGACAAACATGTGGTCTTTTTTGACCAAAAGTACCACTTTCTTGAGATTCTTGAGACTAAAACACAAAAACGAGATTAAACTTTTTTTAAAAAAATAGTTGTGTTATATTTAACCCTAAAACGCGCAAATGGGCTGAAAACGAGTTATGGTGAAATAATCGACAAACTTCTGGTCTTTTTTTACCAAAAGTACCACTTTCTTGAGATTCTTCACACTAAAAGAAACGAGATTAAAATTCATTAAAAAAAATACTTGTGTTGTTTTTAACCATAAAACATGCAAATTGGCTGAAAACGAGTTATGGTGAAATATTCGACAAACTTTTGGTCTTTTTCGACCAAAAGTACCACTTTCTTGAGATTCTTAACACTAAAACACAAAAATGAGATTAAAATTCCTTAAAAAAATACGTGTCTTGTTTTTAACTCTAAAATGCGCAAATTGGCTGAAAATGAGTTATGGTGAAATATTCGACAAACTTTTGGTCTTTTTTGACCAAAAGTACCACTTTCTTGATACTCTTGACACTAAAACACAAACATGAGATTGAATTTTTTTTTTAAAATACTTGTGTTGTTTTTAACCGTAAAATGCGCAAATGGGCTGAAAACGAATTATGGTGAAATATTCGACAAACATGTGGTCTTTTTTGACCAAAAGTACCACTTTCTTGAGATTCTTGAGACTAAAACACAAAAACGAGATTAAACTTTTTTAAAAAAAATAGTTGTGTTATATTTAACCCTAAAACGCGTAAATGGGCTGAAAACGAGTTATGGTGAAATATTCGACAAACTTTTGGTCTTTTTCGACCAAAAGTACCACTTTCTTGAGATTCTTAACACTAAAACACAAAAATGAGATTAAAATTCCTTAAAAAAATACGTGTCTTGTTTTTAACTCTAAAATGCGCAAATTGGCTGAAAATGAGTTATGGTGAAATATTCGACAAACTTTTGGTCTTTTTTGACCAAAAGTACCACTTTCTTGATACTCTTGACACTAAAACACAAACATGAGATTGAATTTTTTTTTTTAAAATACTTGTGTTGTTTTTAACCGTAAAATGCGCAAATGGGCTGAAAACGAATTATGGTGAAATATTCGACAAACATGTGGTCTTTTTTGACCAAAAGTACCACTTTCTTGAGATTCTTGAGACTCAAACACAAAAACGAGATTAAACTTTTTTTAAAAAAATAGTTGTGTTATATTTAACCCTAAAACGCGCAAATGGGCTGAAAACGAGTTATGGTGAAATAATCGACAAACTTCTGGTCTTTTTTTACCAAAAGTACCACTTTCTTGAGATACTTCACACTAAAAGAAACGAGATTAAAATTCATTAAAAAAAATACTTGTGTTGTTTTTAACCGTAAAACGCGCAAATTGACTGAAAACGAGTTATGGTGAACTATTCGACAAACTTTTGGTCTTTTTTGACCAAAAGTACCACTTTCTTGTGATTCTTGGCACTAAAACACAAAAACAAGATTAATTTTTTTAAAAAAAAATACTTGTGTTGTTTTTAAACCTAAAACGCGCAAATGGGCAGAAAACGAGTTATGGTGAAATAATCGACATACTTCTGGTCTTTTTCTACCAAAAGTATCACTTTCTTGAGATTCTTCACACTAAAACAAAAAAACGAGATTAAAATACATTAAAAAAAATACTTGTGTTGTTTTTAACCCTAAAACGCGCAAATTGGCTGAAAACGAGTTATGGTGAAATATTCGACAAACTTTTGGTCTTTTTCGACCAAAAGGACCACTTTCTTGAGATTCTTGACACTAAAACACAAAAATGAGATTAAAATTTATTAAAAAATACTTGTGTTGTTTTTAACCCTAAAACGCGCAAATGGGCTGAAAACGAGTTATGGTGAAATATTCGACAAACTTTTGGTCTTTTTTGAACAAAAGTACCACTTTCTTGAGATTCTTGACACTAAAACACAAAAATGCGATTAATTTTTTTTAAAAAAATACGTGTGTTGTTTTTGACCCTAAAACGCGCAAATAGGCTGAAAACTAGTTATGGTGAAATATTCGACAAACTTCTGGTCTTTTTTGAACAAAAGTACCACTTTCTTGAGATTCTTGACACTAAAACACAAAAACGAGATTAAATTTGTTTTAAAAAAATAGTTGTGTTATATTTAACCCTCAAACGCGCAAATGGGCTGAAAACGAGTTATGGTGAAATAATCGACAAACTTCTGGTCTTTTTTTACCAAAAGTACCACTTTCTTGAGATTCTTGACACTAAAAAACAAAAACGAGATTAAAATTCATTAAAAAAATACATGTGTTGTTTTTAACCCTAAAACGAGCAAATTGGCTGAAAACGAGTTATGGTGAAATATTCGACAAACTTTTGGTCTTTTTTGAACAAAAGTACCACTTTCTTGAGATTCTTGACACTAAAAACACAAAACGAGATTAAATTTGTTTTTAAAAAATAGTTGTGTTATATTTAACCCTAAAACGCGCAAATGGGCTGAAAACGAGTTATGGTGAAATAATCGACAAACTTCTGGTATTTTTTTACCAAAAGTACCACTTTCTTGAGATTCTTCACACTAAAACAAAAAACCGAGATTAAAATTCGTTAAAAAAAAATACTTGCGTTGTTTTTAACCATAAAACGCGCAAATTGGCTTAAAACGAGTTATGGTGAAATATTCGACAAACTTTTGGTCTTTTTTGACCAAATGGACCACTTTCTTGATATTCTTGACACTAAAACACAAACATGAGATTAAAATTTTTTTAAAAAATACTTGTGTTGTTTTTAGCCGTAAAACGCGCAAATTGGCTGAAAACGAATTATGGTGAAATATTCGACAAACTTTTGGTCTTTTTCGACCAAAAGCACCACTTTCTTGAGATTCTTGACACTAAAACACAAAAATGAGATTAAAATTTTTTAAAAAATAGTTGTGTTATATTTAACCCTAAAACGGGCAAATGGGCAGAAAACGAGTTATGGTGAAATAATCGACAAACTTCTGGTATTTTTTACCAAAAGTACCACTTTCTTGAGATTCTTCACACTAAAACAAAAAACCGAGATTAAAATACATTAAAAAAAATACTTGCGTTGTTTTTAACCATAAAACGCGCAAATTGGCTTAAAACGAGTTATGGTGAAATATTCGACAAACTTTTGGTCTTTTTTGACCAAAAGGACCACTTTCTTGATATTCTTGACACTAAAACACAAACATGAGATTAAAATTTTTTAAAAAATACTTGTGTTGTTTTTAGCCGTAAAACGCGCAAATTGGCTGAAAACGAATTATGGTGAAATATTAGACAAACTTTTGGTCTTTTTCGACCAAAAGCACCACTTTCTTGAGATTCTTGACACTAAAACACAAAAATGAGATTAAAAATTTTTTAAAAAATAGTTGTGTTATATTTAACCCTAAAACGCGCAAATGGGCAGAAAACGAGTTATGGTGAAATAATCGACATACTTCTGTTCTTTTTTACCAAAAGTACCACTTTCTTGAGATTCTTCACACTAAAACAAGAAAACGAGATTAAAATACATTAAAAAAAATACTTGTGTTGTTTTTAACCCTAAAACGCGCAAATTGGCTGAAAACGAGTTTTGGTGAAATATTCGACAAACTTTTGGTGTTTTTCGACCAAAAGGACCACTTTCTTGAGATTCTTGACACTAAAACACAAAAATGAGATTAAAATTTATTAAAAAATACTTGTGTTGTTTTTAACCCTAAAACGTGCAAATGGGCTGAAAACGAGTTATGGTGAAATATTCGACAAACTTTTGGTCTTTTTTGAACAAAAGTACCACTTTCTTGAGATTCTTGACACTAAAACACAAAAATGCGATTAATTCTTTTTAAAAAAATACGTGTGTTGTTTTTACCCTAAAACGCGCAAATAGGCTGAAAACTAGTTATGGTGAAATATTCGACAAACTTTTGGTCTTTTTCGACCAAAAGTACCACGTTCTTGAGATTCTTGACACTAAAAAACAAACACGAGATTAAAATTCATTAAAAAAATACATGTGTTGTTTTAACCCTAAAACGAGTAAATTGGCTGAAAATGAGTTATGGTGAAATATTCGACAAACTTTTGGTCTTTTTTGAACAAAAGTACCACTTTCTTGAGATTCTTGACACTAAAACACAAAAACGAAATTAAATTTGTTTTAAATAAATAGTTGTGTTATATTTAACCATAAAACGCGCAAATGGGTTGAAAACGAGTTATGGTGAAATAGTCGACAAACTTCTGGTCATTTTTTTACCAAAAGTACCACTTTCTTGAGATTCTTCACACTAAAACAAGAAAACGAGATTAAAATTCATTAAAAAAAAATAGTTGTGTTGTTTTTAACCATAAAACGCGCAAATTGGCTGAAAATGAGTTATGGTGAAATATTCGACAAACTTTTGGTCTTTTTTGAACAAAAGTACCACTTTCTTGAGATTCTTGACACTAAAACACAAAAACGAGATTAAATTTGTTTTAAAAAATACTTGTGTTATATTTGACCCTAAAACGCGCAAATGGCTTGAAAACGAGTTATGGTGAAATAATCGACAAACTTCTGGTCTTTTTTTACCAAAAGTACCACTTTCTTGAGATTCTTCACACTAAAACAAGAAAACGAGATTAAAATTCATTAAAAAAACATACTTGTGTTGTTTTTAACCCTAAAACGCGCAAATGAGCTGAAAACGAGTTATGGTGAAATATTCGACAAACTTTTGGTCTTTTTTGAACAAAAGTACCACTTTCTTGAGATTGTTGACACTAAAACACAAAAACGAGATTAAATTTGTTTTAAAAAATACTTGTGTTATATTTGACCCTAAAACGCGCAAATGGCTTGAAAACGAGTTATGGTGAAATAATCGACAAACTTCTGATCTTTTTTTACCAAAAGTACCACTTTCTTGAGATTCTTCACACTACAACAAGAAAACGAGATTAAAATTCATTAAAAAAACATACTTGTGTTGTTTTTAACCATAAAATGCGCAAATTGGCTGAAAACGAGTTATGGTGAAATATTCGACAAACTTTTGGTCTTTTTTGAACAAAAGTACCACTTTCTTGATATTCTTGACACTAAAACACAAAAACGAGATTAAATTTGTTTTAAAAAATAGTTGTGTTATATTTCACCCTAAAACGCGCAAATGAGCTGAAAACGAGTTATGGTGAAATAATCGGCAAACTTCTGGTCTTTTTTAACCAAAAGTACCACTTTCTTGAGATTCTTCACACTAAAACAAGAAAACGAGATTAAAATTCATTAAAAAAAGATAGTTGTGTTGTTTTTAACCATAAAACGCGCAAATTGGCTGAAAATGAGTTATGGTGAAATATTCGACAAACTTTTGGTCTTTTTTGAACAAAAGTACCACTTTCTTGAGATTTTTGACACTAAAACACAAAAACGAGATTAAATTTGTTTTAAAAAATACTTGTGTTATATTTGACCCTAAAACGCGCAAATGGCTTGAAAACGAGTTATGGTGAAATAATCGACAAACTTCTGGTCTCTTTTAACCAAAAGTACCACTTTCTTGAGATTCTTCACACTGAAACAAGAAAACGAGATTAAAATTCATTAAAAAAAATACTTGCGTTGTTTTTAACCATAAAACGCGCAAATTGGCTTAAAACGAGTTATGGTGAAATATTCGACAAACTTTTGGTCTTTTTTGACCAAAAGGACCACTTTCTTGATATTCTTGACACTAAAACACAAACATGAGATTAAAATTTTTTAAAAAATACTTGTGTTGTTTTTAACCGTAAAACGCGCAAATGGGCTGAAAACGAATTATGGTGAAATATTCGACAAACTTTTGGTCTTTTTCGACCAAAAGCACCACTTTCTTGAGATTTTTGACACTAAAACACAAAAATGAGATTAAAAATTTTTTTAAAAATAGTTGTGTTATATTTAACCCTAAAACGCGCAAATGGGCAGAAAACGAGTTATGGTGAAATAATCGACATACTTCTGTTCTTTTTTTCCCAAAAGTACCACTTTCTTGAGATTCTTCACACTAAAACAAGAAAACGAGATTAAAATTCATTAAAAAAATACTTGTGTTGTTTTTAACCATAAAATGCGCAAATTGGCTGAAAACGAGCTATGGTGAAATATTCGACAAACTTTTGTTCTTTTTTGAACAAAAGTACCACTTTCTTGAGATTCTTGACACTAAAACACAAAAACGAGATTAAATTAGTTTTAAAAAAATAGTTGTGTTATATTTAACCCTAAAACGCGCAAATGGGCTGAAAACGAGTTATGGTGAAATAATCGACAAACTTCTGGTCTTTTTTTACCAAAAGTACGACTTTCTTGAGATTCTTCGCACTAAAAAAAAAACGAGATTAAAATTCATTAAAAAAAATACTTGTGTTCTTTTTAACCATAAAACGCGCAGATTGGCTGAAAATGAGTTATGGTGAAATATTCGACAAAATTTTTTGAACAAAAGTACCACTTTCTTGATATTCTTGACACTAAAACACAAAAACGAGATTAAATTTGTTTTAAAAAAATAGTTGTGTTTATTTAACCCTAAAATGCAAATGGGCTGAAAACGAGTTATGGTGAAATAATCGACAAACTTCTGGTCTTTTTTTACCAAAAGTACCACTTTCTTGAGATTGTTCACACTAAAACAAAAAAACGAGATTAAAATTCGTTAAAAAAAATACTTGCGTTGTTTTTAACCATAAAACGCGCAAATTGGCTTAAAACGAGTTATGGTGAAATATTCGACAAACTTTTGGTCTTTTTTGACCAAAAGGACCACTTTCTTGATATTCTTGACACTAAAACACAAACATGAGATTAAAATTTTTTTAAAAAATACTTGTGTTGTTTTTAGCCGTAAAACGCGCAAATTGTCTGAAAACGAATTATGGTGAAATATTCGACAAACTTTTGGTCTTTTTCGACCAAAAGCACCACTTTCTTGAGATTCTTGACACTAAAACACAAAAATGAGATTAAAAATTTTTTAAAAAATAGTTGTGTTATATTTAACCCTAAAACGCGCAAATGGACAGAAAACGAGTTATGGTGAAATAATCGACATACTTCTGTTCTTTTTTTACCAAAAGTACCACTTTCTTGAGATTCTTCACACTAAAACAAGAAAACGAGATTAAAATTCATTAAAAAAAATACTTGTGTTGTTTTTAACCATAAAACGCGCAAATTGGCTGAAAACGAGTTATGGTGAAATATTCGACAAACTTTTGGTCTTTTTTGATCAAAAGGACCACTTTCTTGATATTCTTGACACTAAAAAACACAACATGAGATTAAAATTTTTTTAAAAAATACTTGTGTTGTTTTTAACCCTAAAACGCGCAAATTGGCTGAAAACGAGTTATGGTGAAATATTCGACAAACTTTTGGTCTTTTTCGACCAAAAGGACCACTTTCTTGAGATTCTTGACACTAAAACACAAAAATGAGATTAAAATTTATTAAAAAATACTTGTGTTGTTTTTAACCCTAAAACGCGCAAATGGGCTGAAAACGAGTTATGGTGAAATATTCGACAAACTTTTGGTCTTTTTCGACCAAAAGTACCACTTTCTTGAGATTCTTGACAGTAAAAAACAAAAACGAGATTAAAATTCATTAAAAAAATACGTGTGTTGTTTTTAACCCTAAAACGAGCAAATTGGCTGAAAATGAGTTATGGTGAAATATTCGACAAACTTTTGGTCTTTTTTGAACAAAAGTACCACTTTCTTGAGATTCTTGACACTAAAACACAAAAACGAGATTAAATTTGTTTTAAATAAATAGTTGTGTTATATTTAGAACCTAAAATGCGCAAATGGGTTGAATATGAGTTATGGTGAAATAGTCGACAAACTTCTGGTCATTTTTTTACCAAAAGTACCACTTTCTTGAGATTCTTCACACTAAAACAAGAAAACGAGATTAAAATTCATTAAAAAAAATAGTTGTGTTGTTTTTAACCATAAAACGCGCAAATTGGCTGAAAATGAGTTATGGTGAAATATTCGACAAACTTTTGGTCTATTTTGAACAAAAGTACCACTTTCTTGAGATTCTTGACACTAAAACACAAAAACGAGATTAAATTTGTTTTAAAAATACTTGTGTTATATTTGACCCTAAAACGCGCAAATGGCTTGAAAACGAGTTATGGTGAAATAATCGACAAACTTCTGGTCTTTTTTTTACCAAAAGTACCACTTTCTTGAGATTCTTCACACTAAAACAAGAAAACGAGATTAAAATTCATTAAAAAAAATACTTGTGTTGTTTTTAACCATAAAATGCGCAAATTGGCTGAAAACGAGTTATGGTGAAATATTCGACAAACTTTTGCTCTTTTTTGAACAAAAGTACCACTTTCTTGATATTCTTGACACTAAAACACAAAAACGAGATTAAATTTGTTTTTAAAAAATAGTTGTGTTATATTTAACCCTAAAACGCGCAAATGGGCTGAAAACGAGTTATGGTGAAATAATCGACAAACTTCTGGTCTTTTTTAACCAAAAGTACCACTTTCTTGAGATTCTTCACACTAAAACAAGAAAACGAGATTCAAATTCATTAAAAAAATACTTGCGTTGTTTTTAATCATAAAACGCGCAAATTGGCTTAAAACGAGTTATGGTGAAATATTCGAAAACTTTTGGTCTTTTTAGACCAAAAGGACCACTTTCTTGATATTCTTGACACTAAAACACAAACATGAGATTAAAATTTTTTTAAAAAATACTTGTGTTGTTTTTAACCGTAAAACGCGCAAATGGGCTGAAAACGAATTATGGTGAAATATTCGACAAACTTTTGGTCTTTTTCGACCAAAAGCACCACTTTCTTGCGATTCTTGACACTAAAACACAAAAATGAGATTAAAAATTTTTTAAAAAATAGTTGTGTTATATTTAACCCTAAAACGCGCAAATGGGCAGAAAACGAGTTATGGTGAAATAATCGACATACTTCTGTTCTTTTTTTACCAAAAGTACCACTTTCTTGAGATTCTTCACACTAAAACAAGAAAACGAGATTAAAATTCATTAAAAAAAATACTTGTGTTGTTTCTAACCATAAAATGCGCAAATTGGCTGAAAACGAGTTATGGTGAATTATTCGACAAACTTTTGGTCTTTTTCGACCAAAAGCACCACTTTCTTGCGATTCTTGACACTATAACACAAAAACGAGATTAAATTTGTTTTAAAAAAATAGTTGTGTTATATTTAACCCTAAAACGCGCAAATGGGCTGAAAACGAGTTATGGTGAAATAATCAACAAACTTCTGGTCATTTTTTTACCAAAAGTACCACTTTCTTGAGATTCTTCACACTAAAACAAGAAAACGAGATTAAAATTCATTAAAAAAAATAGTTGTGTTCTTTTTAACCATAAAACGCGCAAATTGGCTGAAAACGAGTTATGGTGAAATATTCGACAAACTTTTGGTCTTTTTTGAACAAAAGTACCACTTCTTGAGATTCTTGACACTAAAACACAAAAATGCGATTAATTTTTTTAAAAAAAATACGTGTGTTGTTTTTGACCCTAAATCGCGCAAATGGGCTGAAAACTAGTTATGGTGAAATATTCGACAAACTTTTGGTCTTTTTCGACCAAAAGTACCACTTTCTTGAGATTCTTGACACTAAAAAACAAAAACGAGATTAAAATTCATTAAAAAAATACGTGTGTTGTTTTTAACCCTAAAACGAGCAAATTGGCTGAAAATGAGTTATGGTGAAATATTCGACAAACTTTTGGTCTTTTTTGAACAAAAGTACCACTTTCTTGAGATTCTTGACACTAAAACACAAAAACGAGATTAAATTTGTTTTAAATAAATAGTTGTGTTATATTTAGAACCTAAAATGCGCAAATGGGTTGAATATGAGTTATGGTGAAATAGTCGACAAACTTCTGGTCATTTTTTTACCAAAAGTACCACTTTCTTGAGATTCTTCACACTAAAACAAGAAAACGAGATTAAAATTCATTAAAAAAAAATAGTTGTGTTGTTTTTAACCATAAAACGCGCAAATTGGCTGAAAATGAGTTATGGTGAAATATTCGACAAACTTTTGGTCTATTTTGAACAAAAGTACCACTTTCTTGAGATTCTTGACACTAAAACACAAAAACGAGATTAAATTTGTTTTAAAAATACTTGTGTTATATTTGACCCTAAAACGCGCAAATGACTTGAAAACGAGTTATGGTGAAATAATCGACAAACTTCTGGTCTTTTTTTACCAAAAGTACCACTTTCTTGAGATTCTTCACACTAAAACAAGAAAACGAGATTAAAATTCATTAAAAAAAATACTTGTGTTCTTTTTAACCATAAAACGCGCAAATGGGCTGAAAACGAGTTATGGTGAAATAATCGACAAACTTCTGGTCTTTTTTTACCAAAAGTACCACTTTCTTGAGATTGTTCACACTAAAACAAAAAAACGAGATTAAAATTCGTTAAAAAAAATACTTGCGTTGTTTTTAACCATAAAACGCGCAAATTGGCTTAAAAGAGTTATGGTGAAATATTCGACAAACATTTGGTCTTTTTTGACCAAAAGGACCACTTTCTTGATATTCTTGACACTAAAACACAAACATGAGATTAAATTTTTTTAAAAAATACTTGTGTTGTTTTTAGCCGTAAAACGCGCAAATTGGTTGAAAACGAATTATTGTGAAATATTCGACAAACTTTTGGTCTTTTTCGACCAAAAGCACCACTTTCTTGAGATTCTTGGCACTAAAACACAAAAATGAGATTAAAAATTTTTTAAAAAATAGTTGTGTTATATTTAACCCTAAAACTCGCAAATGGGCAGAAAACGAGTTATGGTGAAATAATCGACATACTTCTGTTCTTTTTTTACCAAAAGTACCACTTTCTTGAGATTCTTCACACTAAAACAAGAAAACGAGATTAAAATTCATTAAAAAAAATACTTGTGTTGTTTTTAACCATAAAATGCGCAAATTGGCTGAAAACGAGTTATGGTGAAATATTCGACAAACTTTTGTTCTTTTTTGAACAAAAGTACCACTTTCTTGAGATTCTTGACACTAAAACACAAAAACGAGATTAAATTTGTTTTTAAAAAATAGTTGTGTTATATTTAACCCTAAAACGCGCAAATGGGCTGAAAACGAGTTATGGTGAAATAATCGACAAACTTCTTGTCTTTTTTTACCAAAAGTACCACTTTCTTGAGATTCTTCACACTAAAAAAAAACGAGATTCAAATTCATTAAAAAAAATACTTGTGTTGCTTTTAACCATAAAACGCGCAAATTGGCTGAAAACGAGTTATGGTGAACTATTCGACAAACTTTTGGTCTTTTTTGACCAAAAGTACCACTTTCTTGAGATTCTTGGCACTAAAACACAAAAATGAGATTAAATTTTTTTAAAAAAATACTTGTGTTGTTTTTAACCCTAAAACGCGCAAATGGGCAGAAAACGAGTTATGGTGAAATAATCGACATACTTCTGGTCTTTTTTTACTAAAAGTACTACTTTCTTGAGATTCTTCACACTAAAACAAAAAAACGAGATTAAAATACATTAAAAAAAATACTTGTGTTGTTTTTAACCCTAAAACGCGCAAATTGGCTGAAAACGAGTTATGGTGAAATATTCGACAAACTTTTGGTCTTTGTCGACCAAAAGGACCACTTTCTTGAGATTCTTGACACTAAAACACAAAAATGAGATTAAAATTTATTAAAAAATACTTGTGTTGTTTTTAACCCTAAAACGCGCAAATGGGCTGAAAACGAGTTATGGTGAAATATTCGACAAACTTTTGGTCTTTTTTGAACAAAAATACCACTTTCTTGAGATTCTTGACACTAAAACACAAAAATGCGATTAATTTTTTTTAAAAAAATACGTGTGTTGTTTTTTACCCTAAAACGCGCAAATGGGCTGAAAACTAGTTATGGTGAAATATTCGACAAACTTTTGGTCTTTTTCGACCAAAAGTACCACTTTCTTGAGATTCTTGACACTAAAAAACAAAAAGGAGATTAAAATTCATTAAAAAAATACGTGTGTTGTTTTTAACCTTAAAACGAGCAAATTGGCTGAAAATGAGTTATGGTGAAATATTCGACAAACTTTTGGTCTTTTTTGAACAAAAGTACCACTTTCTTGAGATTCTTGACACTAAAACACAAAAACGAGATTAAATTTGCTTTAAAAAATACTTGTGTTATATTTGACCCTAAAACGCGCAAATGAGCTGAAAACGAGTTATGGTGAAATAATCGACAAACTTCTGGTCTTTTTTTACCAAAAGTACCACTTTCTTGAGATTCTTCACACTAAAACACAAAAACGAGATTAAAATTCATTAAAAAAAATACTTGTGTTGTTTCTAACCATAAAACGCGCAAATCGGCTGAAAACGAGTTATTGTGAAATATTCGACAAACTTTTGGTCTTTTTTGAACAAAAGTACCACTTTCTTGAGATTCTTGACACTAAAACACAAAAACGAGATTAAATTTGTTTTTAAAAAATAGTTGTGTTATATTTAACCCTAAAACGAGCAAATGGGCTGAAAACGAGTTATGGTGAATTAATCGACAAACTTCTGGCCTTTTTTTACCAAAAGTACCACCTTCTTGATATTCTTCACACTAAAACAAAAAAACGAGATTAAAATACAATAAAAAAAATACTTGTATTGTTTTTAACCATAAAACGCGCAAATTGGCTGACAACGAGTTATGGTGAAATATTCGACAAACTTTTGGTCTTTTTTGACCAAAAGTACCACTTTCTTGATATTCTTGACACTAAAACACAAACATTGATTGGACCGAAATTTATATGATTAAGCATGTGCATTTGAGCTTAATTAGTGAGGTTTAGTTGTTATATTTGATCATTATTGGTGATTTTATGTGCACATGCTTATAGGTGATTATATGGAAAATCCTAGCTTAATTACTTGCATTTTAAGTAACTAAGGGTATTTTGGTCATTTTTGACTATGTGGTGTTTTTCTCTTGTAGGGGGGTCCCACGTGGGCCCCACAACCCTTTGGAGTTGCTTGGAGTGCAAGGAATTGGCTTGGAAGGCAAGGCAAAGGCATAGGACAAAAATTACCCCTTTTGTCAAAAACAAGGGATTTGCACATTTCCAAAAGGGGTAATATGGAGCCAAAAATTCAAATTCAAAGTTGGAGGCTTCATTAAGGGCAAAAAGGGGAGCACAATGACTTGGAGAAAAAGGAGAGAACTTTGACAATGCACCTAGACCACATTAGGACCATATTCACTCACCTTTTACCTAAATACCAAAACTACCCTTCCTTCCCTTTCATAAACCCATTTCGCATAACACCCTCCATTAACCATCAAAATATCTTTTTGACAACTCACCACCACCACTTGACAACTCATCAACTCCTAATCACTCTCATTAACCCAAACTAACTTCATTTAAAACCCTAACCAACCTCTCATTTGACACATATCTTTCTCTCTCTTCATCTCATTTTCTCTCACTTTTCTCTCATCTCCTTCACCATTTTCTCTCATCCCTCTCATCTTCCATTTCGGCCAAGCACCATTTTTCACCCTTCCTCCATGATTTCTCACGTTTTCCACCTTCCTTCCACCATCTCCATGTGCAACTAAGGTTCTTCTCCTCTCCTCTCCAAGGAAAAGTGCTTCAAGTACACAAATTTGGCTTCATGACTTTGTAATTTTTCTCTTTTAGGTTTCAAGCTAGAGGTACATTTTTGCCTATGTATGACCTAGATCTAGGCTTATATAGGTTAGATCATCTTCATTTTAGGTGTTCTACATGATTTTAGCTTGAAAACCTCTCTTTATTTGTTGAGAACATGAAAACCTAAGCTAGATTTTGTAGTTCCATGTATGTACATGTGTGCGATTTGTATCCTTGTGTATGTGTGGAATGAATGTGTTTCCTAGGTGCTAGATTTAGCATTTAGAGTTGCTTTTGGTATGTTCTTGGCTTAAAAGAGCTTTTGGCTTGATTAGGTTAGTTAAATGCTTGTAGATTTCTTTGATTAAAGAGGTCTTAAGTATTTAACTAGTTTAATTAAGTGTGACAAAGTTGTGAAGCCTAATTAACCTAAGGCACTAAGTACTTGGAGAGGGAGGTGATTTCTAAACTTGATATCTTTACTCTTTAATTCGGCTAGTTGTTGTTTGTTAGGTTAAATTTGTAGTTTGTTAAATCAAAAATCAATCTCTTAAACATCCTTAACTTGCGTGACATTTAAACCTAGAACTTATAAGATTTTAACCTAGATTGTGAAAAGACCTAGCTCACCACTACTACCTAGTAGTTGAGTTTAGAATTTTTGATTGACCTAAAAGGCGACATTTAGGTTAAATCAAGTGGCGCCGTTGCCGGTTTAGGTGAAATCTTGCTAGTTTTAGGCTTTAGTAGTCACATTTTAATTTGTTGTTGTTACTTGTGGTAAATTGGCTTAAGTGTGCATTTTGTGATATTTGTTGAAATCTTGTGTTTGCATCACTTTTTGCTGAATATTTGACTTGTTTGGAGGTATATAGGCTGCTCTAGTTAGCCTTTTAGTTGCTGGAAAGTTGTGTCACAAGTTGTGTGCTTTTGCTGGAAACTTGCCTTGAATATTCTGAAATTTCAGCTTACTTGTTTTGAAAACTGGTACTGACTCACACGGAATTTCTTTAAACTGTTTTAACTGAAAAATCTACAAGTTAAGAGCTTTCTATTGACATATTATTTGTCTCTAAATTCGTTTTCTACTGTCCGGGGTGAATTTTTGAAATTGCCCTGTTTTTCTGGAATTTTCCTGCGGACCTGCTGACTTTGGAGCCTATCTGTTTGATCTTATCCTGCGCGGTTTTGCATGATCTTTGGCTCATTGGAACCAGTTTTGAATAAGATTTTGATTGATATATTGTGCTGAATTTTTGGTGCAGTATTCGATTTTCTAGAGGTCAAAAACTACCTGTAATTGTGCATTGTCCTGCTCAATTTTGCACCAAAACTGTTTGCATTTTACTTATCTGTTTTGAGCAGTGTTTGCTTTGTTTGAAAGCTGGTTATTTGCACTTTCTATCTGCCTGGTCATTCTGTAAAATTGGTGTGCAATTTGTGTGAGAAAAGGTGCTCTAGTTGCCTTCATTTTCTAATCGGATCATTGCGGTTGTACACTTGATTCTTGCTGGATTTTCTGGATTGTGCTGGATATTATATTTGTGCTGCTGGCTGGTTGTTTTTGTGCTTTGTTTTGCAGGAACTTTCATCACTGTTTGAAGCTTTAAGTGGTTGCCTTTGCATCACTTTCACTCATACACATTCATTCATTCACTCACTAGCCATCATTTAGCTTGTGCACGTCCCTTGCATTACATCTTGCATTGTTTTGCATTGCATGAGACCTAACCTTCCCTTAGTGCCCTTAAATCCCGAGATTGAAAAAGCCATTAGCAAAGTCAGGGCTAAGAGGCGAAAGGACAAGAAACAAGCTAGTGCATCCACTTCACAACCACACACTTCACCCTTATATTCTCATCACACTATTTTAGATAATCATATCATTATGGCCGCGAGACAAGAAGCTCATAGAGAATATGAGAGAGAGGCTAGAGAGCATGAACATGAGCATGAGAGGCATGATAGGAGAGAGCAAGAGGGTGAACATCATTTTGAGGGGGATAGGCAATTGCATGATGATGATAGACCTATGAGGGAGTTCACACAATCATATGCATCATTTGCACCTCAAGGTTTTTATGCTAACCCCGCCAACTTTGAGATCAAGGGATCTCTTCTTGCTCATTTGCCTAAGTTTACAGGTTTTCCTCATGAAGATGCTCATACACATTTGCTTGGCTTATACCATACTTGTTCCTCCATGAAGCCTCCCAATGCCAACTTGGATGATGTTCTCTTGAGGGTATTCCAATTCTCCTTGGAGGGTAAAGCCAAGGAGTGGCTATTGAACCTTCCTACTCACTATGCTACTTTGTCTTGGGAGCAACTTAAGAAGGTGTTTTTGGATCGTTATTTTCCTATCTCCAAGATATCCAAGCTTAGGAAGGACATAACCGGTGTTCAACAATTCTCCCAAGAGACATTCTATGAATATTGGAGCCGGTTCAATACTTTGGTGAACTCTTGCCCCAATCACAACATCTCCAAAGCCAACTTGGTCCAATACTTCTATGATGGACTTGTGCCACAATTGAAGATGAGTGTGGATGCCGCTTCCAATGGTTCTATCTTCAATTTGTCCGCCAATGAGGGGTTGACTCTTTTCTCAACCATGGCCTCTAACCACCAAAACTTCTATGGCCGAGATGTTGCCTATGGTGGTGCTCCTAGGGTTGCCTCTTTAAGTGGTGATGACAAGCTTTATAATTCTATTGAGAGGTTGACCGAGAGCTTGAGTAGGATGGATGGCCGGTTTGTGAAGCCTACCAACTTTGTTGATGACTCTATGGCTTTGGTTGCTACATCTTGTGACCATTGTGGTTCTCCTATGCATACCACATCTTCATGTCCATCTTATGAGGAGTGTGCGGCCTTATACAACAATCCTAGGCCTCAAGCTAAATATGACCCTTACTCCTCCACATATAATCCGGGTTGGAGGGACCACCCTAACTTCAAGTGGGGGGGGGAGGTTCTAACCAAGGGCAAGTTCAAAATTCCTTCCAACCACAACAACAACCTAAGTGGGGGGGAGGCCAAAATCAATCTTCCAATGCTTATCCTTCTCAACAAGGCTATGGTACATATCAAGGGAGGCCTAACCCTAATGTTCAAGGGTATAGGCCGAATCAACAAGCCTATATTCCCCCTCCATTTGTGAAGAATGATGATCAAGCTCATGCTCCAAGAAATAATGTGGTGGGTTCTCAAGCTTTTATTCCTCCATCTAGCTCTTCAAATTCTCAACAAGACATGATGTACCAAATGATGTCAAGCTTAATGGAGAAGATGAATGGGTTTGAGGAAAGTCTAAAGAAGCAAGAAAATGTCACCACCTTAGTATCTCAAATGTTGAATACTAAAGCGGAGCAAGATGCAAAGAAAGGGGGATTGCCTTCTAATGTGGTGATTAATCCACAAAACATGCATGCTATGCAATTGAGAAGTGGAAGGCAATATGGCCATGCTTATGATTATGAGGAGGAAGAGGATGAACCTCAATTGTCTTGTGAGGACGAGAAGGAGTCTACACATGAGGAAGGGCACTCTAACCTTCAAAATGACTTTGTTGATGATGGTAAGCATGGAGAAACCGAATTGAATCTTCCTCTTGATGAAAAGCTTGATGAGGCCGAGAGCCTCCCTCAAAATAGTGATAAGGCCGAGAGTTCCATGGAGGCAAAGAGGAAGGAGATTGCAAAAGGAAAGCTCAAAGTTGGAGAATCTTCTTCTCAAGAACTACCTACTCAACAAGGGGATGAGTTCCCCAAAGGTAAACCTCTTGATCCCAAGCATTTGCCATTTCCTAATTCATATGCTTTAGCTAAGAAGAAACATAATGATGAATTGGAAAAGGAAATGCTTGACTTGTTTTCTAAGCTAGAAGTAAATGTTCCTATGCTTGTGCTTGTGAAACAAATGCCTAAGTATGCTAAGTTCCTCAAAGATCTTTGCACTAACAAGAGAGCTAGTAATGCAAGTAACAAAGTCCAACTTGGGACTAATGTTTCATCTCTCTTGAAGGGGCACTTGCCCCCAAAGTGTGGAGATCCGGGCTCTTTCACCATCTCTTGTCAAATAGGGAATCTTAGCTTTGGTAAAGCACTTCTTGATTTAGGGGCCGCCATTAATGTCATGCCTAAGGCCACTTATCTTGCATTGGGGCTTAAGAACTTGAGTGATACTAGTGTGGTGATTCAATTAGCGGATAGGTCCATTAAGAAACCTTTTGGATTTATTGAGGACATTTTAGTGAGGGTGAGGGAACTAGTTTTTCCGGTGGACTTCTATGTGCTAGATATGACTAGTGACACTAGATTGGATGATTCTTTGATCTTAGGAAGGCCATTTATGAAAACGGCCAAGATGGTGATAAGCTTAGAAGGGGGGTTTGTTACAATGCAAGTGGGGAACCAAATAATAAAGTTTGATGTGGGAGAAGCCATGAAACATCCCCATGAAGACTATTCTCTCCTAGGGTTGAGTGTGGTTGATTCTTTGATGCATGTGATTTGTGATGAGCATGTTAATTCCTTTAAGTTGAACATGTTTGATAAATTGAATGCTCATTTGTGCTATCATGATTCTTGTGCTAGTTTGATTTCTAATACATGCTTGCATGATGTTCATAATGATTCATCTAGCATAGGAAGTGTAGTAACCGAATTCATGGATTCCATGCATGTGAACTATAACTTTGATGATGATTGCACATCTATTTCTTCTATGTCAAGCTACAACCCCTTGGAAGAGGGAAGTGTGTTCAATTTTGTAGGACATAAGGAGAATGGGAAGTGTGAGTTCACCAAGGAAATTGAGAATTCTAGTTCACAAGGGTTTGATATTGAAGAGTATGAAGCTTTGAGGAGAAGCCGTTTACACAAGTTAAGGGAGAAGCTCTACTTGAAAGAGCATGTACTTGTTGATGATCCACAAGCTTCTACCTTGCTTGATCATGGTGATTTGAGGTTGGATTTGAGTTGTGAGGCCTCAAACTTGAGGAGGTCGAATTGTTTTGATCAAAAGAAGGAGGAACCGAATTGCCTTGAGGGTTTTGAGGAGTTGCCGAATTGTGATGATGATGTCTATGAGCCTCAAATTCTTCAAGTTGAGATGCACACCTTGATTCCTTCTATTGTTGAGCCACCTATTTTGGAGTTGAAACCTTTGCCACCTAATCTCAAGTATGCCTATTTGCTTGAGGATGAGAAGCTTCCGGTGATTATCTCTACTTCTCTTTCTTCTCTTGAGGAAGGGAGGTTACTTGATGTGCTAAGGAAATACAAGAGGGCGATTGGATGGACTTTAGCCGATCTTCCCGGCATGAGTCCAACAACTTGTATGCACCAGATCTTGCTTAATGATGATGCTAAGCCGGTTAGGCAACCTCAAAGGCGGCTAAATCCCTTAATACTTGATGTTGTGAAGAAGGAGGTAGAAAAGATCTTGAGTGCCGGAATTATATACCCGATTAGCGATAGTGAATGGGTGAGTCCCATCCATGTGGTGCTAAAGAAAAGCGGGTTAACGGTGGTCAAGAATGAGAAAGAAGAGCTAGTTCCAACAAGGGTTCAAAATGCTTGGAGGGTTTGTATAGATTACCGGAGGTTGAATGACTCAACAAGAAAAGATCACTTTCCATTGCCATTCATTGATCAAATGTTGGAAAGATTAGCCGGCAAGTCGCACTATTGTTTTCTAGATGGCTTCTCCGGGTACTTTCAAGTTCCTATTGCACCGGAGGACCAAGAGAAGACTACCTTCACTTGCCCCTTTGGGACATTTGCGTATAGGAGAGTGCCTTTCGGTTTGTGTAATGCTCCAGGCACCTTCTAACGTTGTATGATGAGTATTTTCAATGACTTGTTGGAGGATGGCATAGAGGTGTTTATGGATGATTTCTCCCTCTATGGAGATGGTTTTGAAGCTTGCTTGGTAAATCTTGAGAAGGCTTTAGTTAGATGTGTGGAGAAGGGTTTGGTACTCAACTTTGAGAAGTGCCATTTTATGGTGGACAAGGGCATTGTGTTGGGACATCTAGTCTCAAATGAGGGCATTCAAGTTGACAAGGCCAAGGTTGAGGTAATCTCTTCTCTACCCTTCCCTACTTGCTTGAAGGAGTTGAGGTCCTTTCTAGGACATGTGGGCTTCTATAGGAGATTCATCAAGTGATTTAGCCAAGTTGCTTCTCCTTTATCTCATTTACTTCAAAAGGAGGCCGAATTTGATTTCTCTAGTGCTTGTAAGGAGGCCTTTGTTGAGTTGAAGTCAAGGCTTATTTCTCCTCCTATCTTGGTTGCACCTAATTGGGAGTTGCCTTTTGAGTTATCTTGTGATGCTTCTAATGAGGCCTTGGGGGCCATGCTCGACCAAAGGCATGATTCTTTGCCTAGGGTGATTGCTTATGCATCTAAGACCTTGGATAGAGCTCAAAAGAATTATACAACAACCGAGAAGGAACTTTTTGCCATTGTGTTTGGTCTAGACAAATTTCGGCAATACCTACTCCATTCTAAGGTCATCATATTTACTGATCATGCGGCTGTCCGGTATTTGCTTTCTAAGCAACAAACAAAGCCTAGACTTTTGAGATGGATTTTGCTTCTCCAAGAGTTTGAGGTAGAGATTAAGGATAGAGCCGGAAGAGAGAATCTTGTAGCCGATCATTTGAGCCGTTTGCCATTAGATGTAGAAGGTATAGATGACTCTTCTCTTATTTGTGATACTTTTCCGGATGCATTATTGTGTGCTTTGAATGCAAGGAAAGATCCATGGTATGCTCATCTTGTGAATTACCTTGTTGCCGAAGTCACTTCACCTTCTTTGAATAAGCATCAAGTCCAAAAGTTGAAAAGGGATGCTAATTATTATGTTTGGGATGAGCCACACTTGTGGAGGTTATGCAATGACCAAATAATTAGAAAGTGTGTGCAAGATGATGAAGTTCCCTCCATCTTGGAGTTTTGTCATTCTTTAGCTTGTGAAGGACACTTTGGTGCTAGAAAGACTTCAAGGAAGATTTTGGAGGCCGGTTTCTATTGGCCTACCTTGTTCAAAGATGCTTATGAATATTGTAAGTCTTGTGATAAGTGCCAAAGGTTTGGAAGCTTGGGGAAGAGGCATGAGATGCCTCAAATGCCGATGCTATATTGTGACCCCTTTGATGTTTGGGGCATAGACTTCATGGGACCTTTTCCACCATCTAGTGGCTATACATACATTCTCTTGGTCGTGGACTACCTTTCTAGGTGGGTGGAAGCCGTGCCAACAAGAGCCAATGATGCAAGGGCCGTTTTGAAATTCTTGAAGTCTAATATCTTTTGCCGGTTTGGAGTTCCTAAAGCTTTGGTGAGTGACCAAGGTTCTCATTTTTGTAACAAGCTCATGACTACATTGCTCAACCAATTTGGAGTCAATCACAAGGTTTCAACACCTTACCACCCTCAAACCAATGGGGAGGCCGAGGTGTCTAATAGACAAATCAAGAACATCCTTGAAAGGATTGTGAAGCCAAGTAGAAAGGATTGGAGCTTGAGGCTTGAGGAAGCTCTTTGGGCCTATAGGACTTCATTTAAAACTCCTATTGGCATGTCTCCTTATAGGTTGATTTATGGCAAAGCTTGCCATCTTCCGGTTGAGTTACAACACAAGTCTTATTGGGCGGTTAAATCTTGCTTGGATGATATGGATGCCGCGGCTATGGAGAGGCAATTGACTTTGAGTGAGCTTGAGGAGGAATGAGGCATATGAGAACTCAAGGATCTTGAAAGAGAAGACTAAGGCCATACATGATAGTGGCATCTTGAGGAAACAATTCAAGGAGGGTGATCTTGTCTTGTGCTATAGGGTGAGATTCAAGTTTTGTGGAGGAGGTAAGCTTAAAGACAAGTGGCAAGGACCTTATGAAGTGCTCAAGTCTCATGACTTTGGGATGGTTGAGATCAAGAATCTCAAAGATGGCCGAGTGTACAAAGTCAATGGCCACTTGCTCAAGTTGTATAAAGAGAACTTCAAGCCTCCATAAGGTTGTTTCTATCCTTTCCTCACTTGTTTTGCTTAGTCTAATATTTTAAGTGTGGGGAGGACATTAGTTAGAAAAGAAATAGAATTGTATTAGGTTTATTTTCTAGTATGTTGTTTTAGATTGTTAGAAAAACCGGAAAAAAAAATATTATAAACTTGTGTTAGGTTGTGTTTAGTGTTTGTTTTTGTGAATAATTCATGATGGCCATTTGCATGCGTGGACTGCCCGGCCTTGTCTTTGCTGCCTTGCCTATGTTTTATGTCTTCCTACTTGATTTGATTGGTCCCATTGAGGACAATGCATGCTTTAAGTGTGGGGGGGTGTATTATGTGCTTAAAAGTGGTCTAATTCAAAGCTTTCACACTTGATTTGCGGACTTATTTGGCATGATTGTGTAGGAAGTTTAACTTGATCATGACTCTTGAAAGTAAATGGAATTGTCCTCTAGTGTGTAAGTAGAATTTTTGGAATGATTACTTAGGGCATTACTTGGGGCACTTTTAAGGTATAAAGAGGGTGTAAGTTTCTCATTTAACTTTTCTTAGGGAGGAAGTGACTAATTAGAGTAAGCCATCAAAGTGAGAAGCCTCCAACCGAATTGAGTGGGCCAATAGTCTACTTAACCTCCTAGAACTTGTCTTAGCTCTTGTTCAAGATCACAATGCATGACATGATTGAAAATGAAAGGGGCATTTCATTTCTAAACCCTTTTGACCCAAACACTAAGCCACCAAATATTATCCTTTGATTTAACCTCTTTGGGCCATTCACTATTCTTTTCTACCACCTTGACCAATGTTTGAATGAGTGATTATAGCATATGCTTGCATTTATATTAGTGTTGTATTGATGTATTTTATGAAGAGCATGCTACATGAGGGAGAACAATATTTGGCCGAGAGCCTTAGTGAGAAAAGAAAAGAAAAGTGTGGCCAAAGGCCAAGAAAAAAAAAGCAAAGCAAAGAAAAGAGAAAGAGGCCAAAGGCCTAAGAAAAAAATGAAATAAAAGCACAAAGTGCTAATGTATGCCAAAGGCATAAGAGTGAAAAAAAAAATGATGAGAAGCACAAAGTGCTTGAAAAAAAAAAGAGTGATATGTAGCATACTTGATTGGATTGATTTCATTGTATTGCATTCATATGTGGTGATTACTTGTTCATGTCATTGGTCATTGACTACTTTCCATCATTCATCATTCATTATTAGCCTTCCATTCAACCCTTAAAGTCCCCTAGATTCAATTGTGCCATGCATAATAATGGGTGGAGAACTTAGAGCTACTACAAGCTTATGGAGAGGTCAAGTGCATTGAGCCAAAGAGTGATCACAAAGACCTTAGTTAGGCATTTTTCCTAACTTGAGTGAATGAGTGTAAACCCTTTATCCGGTGAGGAAAAATCTCAATTGGCACTCCCCCTTACTTCTAGTTGCTTGCTAAACTTGCATTCACTTTGTATTCTTAGATTTGGCCCATGTGATGCTTTAGGGAAAGGTTCAAAAAGGTCAACTTGTACTCTATGATAATTCCAATTGCCTTCAATATGCTTAATGATTAAGTTAGACTTTTTGGATGACTTTGACCGGAGTTCAAAGATTAAGTGTGGGGGATTTGATTGGACCGAAATTTATATGATTAAGCATGTGCATTTGAGCTTAATTAGTGAGGTTTAATTGTTATATTTGATCATTATTGGTGATTTTATGTGCACATGCTTATAGGTGATTATATGGAAAATCCTAGCTTAATTACTTGCATTTTAAGTAACTAAGGGTATTTTGGTCATTTTTGACTATGTGGTGTTTTTCTCTTGTAGGGGGGTCCCACGTGGGCCCCACAACCCTTTGGAGTTGCTTGGAGTGCAAAGAATTGGCTTGGAAGGCAAGGCAAAGGCATAGGACAAAAATTACCCCTTTTGTCAAAAACAAGGGATTTGCACATTTTCAAAAGGGGTAATATGGAGCCAAAAATTCAAATTCAAAGTTGGAGGCTTCATTAAGGGCAAAAAGGGGAGCACAATGACTTGGAGAAAAAGGAGAGAACTTTGACAATGCACCTAGACCACATTAGGACCACATTCACTCACCTTTTACCTAAATACCAAAACTACCCTTCCTTCCCTTTCATAAACCCATTTCGCATAACACCCTCCATTAACCATCAAAATATCTTTTTGACAACTCACCACCACCACTTGACAACTCATCAACTCCTAATCACTCTCATTAACCCAAACTAACTTCATTTAAAACCCTAACCAACCTCTCATTTGACACATATCTTTCTCTCTCTTCATCTCATTTTCTCTCACTTTTCTCTCATCTCCTTCACCATTTTCTCTCTTCCCTCTCATCTTCCATTTCGGCCAAGCACCATTTTTCACCCTTCCTCCATGATTTCTCACGTTTTCCACCTTCCTTCCACCATCTCCATGTGCAACTAAGGTTCTTCTCCTCTCCTCTCCAAGGAAAAGTGCTTCAAGTACACAAATTTGGCTTCATGACTTTGTAATTTTTCTCTTTTAGGTTTCAAGCTAGAGGTACATTTTTGCCTATGTATGACCTAGATCTAGGCTTATATAGGTTAGATCATCTTCATTTTAGTTGTTCTACATGATTTTAGCTTGAAAACCTCTCTTTATTTGTTGAGAACATGAAAACCTAAGCTAGATTTTGTAGTTCCATGTATGTACATGTGTGCGATTTGTATCCTTGTGTATGTGTGGAATGAATGTGTTTCCTAGGTGCTAGATTTAGCATTTAGAGTTGCTTTTGGTATGTTCTTGGCTTAAAAGAGCTTTTGGCTTGATTAGGTTAGTTAAATGCTTGTAGATTTCTTTGATTAAAGAGGTCTTAAGTATTTAACTAGTTTAATTAAGTGTGACAAAGTTGTGAAGCCTAATTAACCTAAGGCACTAAGTACTTGGAGAGGGAGGTGATTTCTAAACTTGATATCTTTACTCTTTAATTCGGCTAGTTGTTGTTTGTTAGGTTAAATTTGTAGTTTGTTAAATCAAAAATCAATCTCTTAAACATCCTTAACTTGCGTGACATTTGAACCTAGAACTTATAAGATTTTTGTTAGAATCTTAAGTTTTGATGAAGACTAAAATATAGAGGATTAAACCAAGTGCCTAGGAAGCAATAGGATAACATAGGATCCCAAGTAAGAGTGCTTCCGGGTGAAGATCTACTTCCGGATAGATTAGGACTTGCGCATGCGGATGAATGTTTTCATCCCCCAGCATCAGCAAGTAAATCACTGGGAAATAACTTAGTCCATGAGAATTAGGTACACAAAACCTTAAGACTAAGCTATGTTTCAATCGGAAGTGAGTTTGCTTCCTGTTAGACTTAGACTGGCGCAGAGCGATAGAATAGATATTACTCCAAGCGACAGTGAGTCTACTTCCCCAAGTGAAAGCGCTTCCTGTTAGAATTAGACTGGCGCAGAGCGACAGAATAGATATTACCCCAAGCGTCAGTGAGTCTACTTCCCCAAGTGAAAGCGCTTCCTGTTAGACTTAGACTGGCGCAGAGCAATAGAATAGTTATTACCCCAAGCGTCAGTAAGTCTACTTCGCCAAGTGAAAGCACTTCCTATTAGATTTAGACTGGCGCAGGTTGATAGACTAGATATAACCCCGAGCGTCAGCGGAAATGCAACATCAAGTGAAGTTGCTTCCTGTTAGATCTTGACTGGCGCAGACTGATAGAATAGATTTCACCCTAAGCGTCAGTGAATTCACCACGTCAAGTAAAAGTGCTTCCGATAGCTCAGTGACTAGCGCTGAGTGGTGGAATGAAATAGACTAAGCGAGAGCAAGTCATGGTGAACTAAATCTCTCATCAAGTGAATTTACTTCCGGATGTAGAAGTGCTTCCGGATACTCCTTAGATTTAGGGATCACCCACTGCATGAGACTATATGATTATATTGCTAAACTAACGTTCAAGTGCAGCATACTCAGTAAGGTTGCTTCCGGATGAGAAGTTGCTTCCGCAAGCAATCAGAATGTCTGAACGTTCAAAGAGATGCAGTGTCAGAATGCTTTTGTCAGAGCAGAGGTGTCAGGACTACTTTTCAGAGATAAAGCAAGTCAACCCTGCTAAACATTAATGAAGATGCACTTCTCAACGGTAACATAGGATTAACGGCTTTATTCAAACGTTCATATTCAACCTGCCACAGAAGCCTATGAAGCCGAGTATAAAAGAGACATTCATTCAGAAGAGAAGACATGGAGGAGAGAGAGAGAACAGAGCTTATTGTCTGAAACACTATTCTACATTCCTCTCATCTTCTACTCTCGGACTTAGATATGTAATATTCTTAGAGAGTGATTCTTTTGTGCTTAAGTGAGTAACACCATCTACTCTTAGAGAGAGTCATTCGAGCTTAAGTGTTTAGCACAATCAGTTCATAGAGTGAACATAATTGTAATCTTACATTTTGTAAGGGGGAGCATTTAGAAGTTTTCTAAATCTCCATAGGTTGCAAGTTAGCCCGTAAAACTTGCATTTGTAAGGTTTGCAGGTGAACCCGGTGTAAAACCTGTGGGTTGTTAGGTGAACCCGTGCTCGTAAAACCTAAAGTGTAAAGGCTTCTCTTGTGCCCGGTTTAAACAAGAATAGTGGATTGAAAATCTCAGGTGGAGCCTGGGGACTGGATGTAGGTCTGGGTGACCGAACCAGGATAAATTTATGTGTGCATAAATTTACATTCAAACATTCTATTTTGCATCACATAACATACTGACTTGTGCATATCACTACTTCGTAAATATTATCACCAAGCACAAGCAGTCTTTCGAAAAGAAGATTCAAAAGATTTAATTTATTCCCTCACCCAATTCACCCCCCCCCCTCTTGGGTGACAGCCACGTTTATCATTTGGTATCAGAGCAAGGTCACTTGTTTAAAGGATCCAACGATCTCAAGTGCAAAGACCTAGGCTGATTTGGGTTACAAAATGTGTTTTGAAGGTTTTGATCATACCATCCCACCTGTGTTAGAAAATGCTGATTTTTACTTATGGAAGGGAAGGATGAAAAGTTTTATACTATCCACTGATTTCAAAATGTGGGATGTTTTTGAAAAGGACTCTGATTTCAAACCAAAAGTAAATTGGACAGAAGAGGACAAAAGCTTATTTTACTTAAACCTTAGAGCAATGCAAATTTTGCACAAAAGTTTATCTGACAATGATTACCAGAAAATTAAACATTGCTCTAGGGCTATAGATATTTGGAACACTCTTGATACTATGTATGCTTCTAGCCAATTTCTTGATGTTAAGGCTGTCCAAAGCTCACTATGTGCTCCTTGTGAATCCACCGTTGATGAGCTACTGGATGGTGATGTAGTAGAAGCTAGTATCAGCAAAGAGAGAGTGGATCTCCGCCTAGAAGATTCAGAAGCTGAAGAAAATGAGGTACCTAAACTTGAAACTTCTGAATTGCAAGATATGTATAATGAGCTACATGTTGAATTCTGTAAACTTGCAAAAGAAATTCTAGGCTTAAGAAAAAGGAATAGGGAACTTGAGGAACTTATTCCTTCTTCTACAACCAAGGAGTCCAAAGTCCCACTCATAAAAGAAGATTTTTCGAAAGACCCTGAGATTTCAAAAGTTAATAAACATAGAGTCTTTGAAAAGAAAACTGACCACCATAATAGTGATAAGAAATCTGATTCTGAACATCATCCCATTATCTGTCATTATTGTGGTAGAACTGGTCATATTTCTCACACATGCAATTTTAAGAGAAATTTAAATGTGAGAAATAAATATATATGGATCCCCAAAGGACAAGTAAGGTCCAGCGCTAACTATGTAGGACCCAAGTACAAATGGGTACCAAAACTCCCTTCTAGTGCCTTACCTGTGCAGGAAAGATCAAGAGTTCCTCTTGTCCCAAAGAAGAGAACTCGTGGTGATGTCACTACTGCAACTACCTGGTTCAATCATAAGAAGCAGTGCGCTACCACAAGGAACAAAGACCTTGTCTCAGGGATAAGCTATCACAGAGTTCCATTCAACTATCCTGAGAAGGACAAAAGAGAGAGGATGTCTCAACTCACATGGAGAAAACCTGCGAATCCTGTCTCTCCTAAGAAAGTGCTTCAGGCCAAGGATAAGTATAAAAGATCTCCTTGGGTAAGCAAGGGATTATTTAAGGTTGAAGCATGCAACAGTAAAATCTCCTATGCAAATGTAAGATGGACTTATTGAGATTTTACATTAAGCATCATAAGCATGAACATGATATGGCTTATAAGATATTTCACACAATGTTCATACTCTACATGCTATCTATGACTATCATTATCAGAAGCCATGTGCATATAGTCATAGTTGATTCGCAATGCTATATTCATAGTGAATAATTCTTAAGTGCATAAGAATCACATACTTCCTACAAACTGACCAGTCAGATCCAAGTTTGGAGACTGAAAAATGGGAAAGAGAAATCATTTGCTATTTTGTAGGAAAGAAGGTACGAAGGAACAACAATTTTCATGATCATACCTGATCAGAGCAATGTAACAAATCTGAATGAGTTGTTGTTCATACTGGGCTCCGAGAGCTACTGCTCCTGAAATTGAGAAGATCAAACAAACTCTACTTGACGCAAATATGGCTTTAGTTATGAAAGCTTGATCGCTGTGGATGCACAAGAGAGAACATCAACGAGTCACTCAAAGTTAAATCTTAAGTAAGTACCATCGGAAGCAAAACTACTTCCGGATGCTCTCGTGCTGACGCTGAATGACTACTCAAGGCAACCAGGAGCGTCTGTCCAACCGGAAGCAAAATCACTTCCGAATACTCTTTTGCTAGCGCTGGATGATAATTCAATATGATCAAGAGCGCCAGTGTCAGATCAAGGGACACATCACTTCAGAAAACGTTTCAACTTCCTCTATGAAACGCTGTGCCTTCTCTGAAGCAACACGTGTCATCAGGTGTGTCGTTCCAACTTAAAAACTTACGTTACCCAATGTGTGAAAATTTGAAAGAGTATGCCCATTCTATCCTCAGAAGTTTTACCTATAAATAGAAGTCATTTTCCATTTTTCACTTTTTACTACATCTTTTTCACTCGCATCATTTTCTCTGAAAAGTCTTTTCATCTTCTCCATTGTGTTCTTTATTTTTCACACTTCTTGCATTTCATCTTTATTTACACAACATTCATACAAAAAAATGGCCGGTACGAATGAATCCAACCCAGTCATCCAGAAAACCTCTTCTTCCAAGAAACATAAATCGAAATCTGGGAAATCCACTCACAAGCATTCTGGTAAATCTGGGCACCATGAAGAACAACATGAAGAACTTCATGAACGCCAAGAAGGTTCTGGGCAATCACGAGGACAGGGTGAAGACGTTCAGGGTCAGCCTGAAACCTCTGGTAGAATAGAACAGGCAGTGGGTTCTGAACAAGAGCGGGATGCTCAGGGAAAGGGAAAGAAGAAGAAGGTTCATTTTTCTGAGGAGCCTTCCTCCAAGAGGCAGAGGGTTGAGGAAGAAGATGATCTCACAGTTTATAGAGATGGGGCTCTGGAGAGTGTATCCGCCAAATTTGAGACATCCATTCCCATCTTCAACCATGGCCTGTTCATCAATCTAGACAAGTTGGATGAACTAGGGTTTGCTCATCTGCGCCCTTACTTGGAAAAGTATATGCCTTGGCTGGGCATCAACCAGGACTACAACGTCAACGTCCTGCGAGTCTTTTGCCAATCCCTCTCTGGCAGAGCTAAATATAGGAAGGTGGATGGAAAGGAGCAAGTCCACAAACTCTCCTTCACTGCTACTGTAAGAGGAAAAACCTTCAGGTTCACTTGGAGAACCTTGAATGAGATGATGGGAATCACAGAAGAGGATATGAATGAATGGATCTACCCTGAGTCTCACAAGTACAGCAAGGAGGAACTCGAGGAGTTGTATGGCACCAACAGCAAGAAGGTGTCCAAGATGTCTGATTCTAACAGGCTCTTGTACTATATCTACTCCCGGATAATGACTCATAAGGGAGGCAACTTCAACGAGTTCACACTGCTGGACAACCCTTGGTTCCCTAGACTCCTCTCGCTCAAGCCTTTCAACCCTGGGCAGTTGATATGCCTAGAGCTTCAGCGCTGGTTAAGCAATGACAAGTCGGGTTATCTTCCCTATCCCACCATCATTGCCTTCCTCCTCGAGAAACATTTGATCAGGGCTACATCTGCTGTGGAAGAAGAAAATGTCAAATGTAAGCCTGTAGGAGCAACTAATATGGCAAGGATGGGGATTAAGTATCTCAAGCCCCCTAAGCCTACTCGCTCACACTCACAAGCCAGTAGTGCTTCTGGGACTTCAGCCCCCTCTGCATCTGGAGCAGGGGATCAGGAAGTTGACTCACATGCTGGGCCAAGTCGTGTTGCAAGAGTGCCAGCCTCTGTTAGGGTCTTTGCCGAGGAAGTAAAGGAAGAGCTCCTCCTCAAATTGACGGAGTCCTTGGTGGGTCCTCTCCGTGCTGAATGTGAAGCTGGTTTCCAGCACCAAGGGGAGCGGATCCAGCGGCTCGAGGACAGAATAGGACAACTTGAGAATCACCTTACCAGGGTGGATGCAAAATTAGACCTCATCCTCCAGCACCTACAAATTCCCCAACCTTCATCACAAGGTAACTTGCCACCTCCTCCTCCGCCTCCTCAAAACCCTCCTCCTCCTCCTAATCACCCTCAACTACCACCTCCTCCTCCGCCTAACACTCAACAACCTCAGCCTCCACCACAAAATGACCAACAAGCCCCACCATCACCCAACAATGACCAACAATCCCAACCTTCACCTACCCATGACCACCAAACCCAAGACTCACCTCACAACTCTCCACGCCTTTCCCCTAGAAACTTCTCATCCTCACCTTCATCATCCTCATCCTCGCCCATTCCCACACGACCAGGTGCCCCTACACGCTCTCCACTCCGCTTCTCCAACCCAACCCATCAAAGCCCTAGACCCATAGGATCTGAAACAGCCATTCACCCCCTCAGCCAACCATACGGCGAGTATCCCCGCCTTCAACCACTCTCCGATGACCATTTACCCTTTACCCCTGACTCCGCCAATTACAAAGCATACTCCTCCACTTATCCCTATACGGATCTCTTTGTCACCTCCAGTTGCTTCCCCGACTCTCCTCAAACTCCTGAACACCTATCCTCTCCCACATCCTCTACCTCTACCCTATCACCCTCCCCTCCCAAGAAATTTGGCCCTGAACCACCTCCATCCTCCTCCACATCCACTCCATCCCTGGCACTCACCCCTGTTGATGATGACAAAAGGGGGAGAAATGTTATGTCTACTCTTCGCCTAAGTATGGCCACAAGGGATGTCCTCAGCCAGCCATCACTCTGGATTGATGAAGATGTCACGGCCGCCCTGCGTCGTGCATATGAGTCTCAGAGACTGAGTGGTGCAGAGAGCCTTATAAGAGGAGAGGCCCTCCGTTTCATGGAGCAGAAGAGAGCGGCTAAGCAAGGACCCCAATGGGATATGGTTGTGTATGGGCAAAATGAACAATCTTCACAACCTGAGTCATCATCAGAGTCTCCTCCAACTAAAACAAGTAGAGAAATTGTTGAGGAGATCAGGATGAAGTGGGGACTCGAAAAACCCAACCATCCTCCCATTGTGATAGCCAAGCCTGTTCCTACACTATCTGAGCAAGAGTCTGAGGTCCCTTCATCTGAGCAATCTTCTGATCCTCCTCCCTCATCTAAGCCAGCAGCCGGATTCAGTGTACCTAGAAAGAAGGCCGTTGCTAGGAAACGTGCCAGGAAGTTCGTTGCCACCACTGAATCTGATAAGTCTGAGGAAGAGACTCCATCTGACCCACCTGAGCAAGGAACATCATCTGCCCAGATTGAGCAAGCAAATCCAGTGGCTCAAGCAATTCCAATTCTGAAGGAGGTCAAATTGGAAATTGAAGACATGACTCCTGATGAATTTGAGAGATTTGGATTCACTGACAAATTATCTTTTGGTCAGATGGCTTGCCTCGATGCTGAAAGAGCAAGTGCCATGCCCACTCCTCCAATTAACAAAAGCAAAGGGAAGAGCAAAGGGAAAGGGAAAAGGAAAGCCCAAGAAGTTGAAGAGGATCCCAACTTCTCTGCATGGAATGTGAGAATCCGGGCTGTACACTATCCCAATGGAGAAGTCTGCTACTTCGACGATGCTACAGGTTTCCCTGGGTATGAAGAAGTGGAGAACATGAAAAGGGCATACGAGGAGTCCATTGAATCAGAAAGGCTCAGAAGGGAAAAAGAGGAAAAAGAGCTTCAAGAGATCATTGCTCAGATAAACCAGAGTGAGCGTGAGGAAAATGAAGAGAGACAGAAAGAGAGGGAAAAGAAAAAGAGACACAAACTCTAACCCCCAATCCAAATATTTTTGTTGATTTTGTTTTCATGCATATTTTCATTCATACTTAGTGAAATTTATTTGTATACATTCTTTACTTGTATATGTTATTTGATTACATAACTCTGACTTGTAACCTCTGCTTGTCAATAATATTTGTCTGAGTTACTTGTTGTTATCCATTGCTTTTATTCTCTTGATAATCCTTCCTTAGGAACTTAATCGATAAAACTAGGTTTGTCATCATCAAAAAGGGGGAGAATGTTAGAATCTTAAGTTTTGATGAAGACTAAAATATAGAGGATTAAACCAAGTGCCTAGGAAGCAATAGGATAACATAGGATCCCAAGTAAGAGTGCTTCCGGGTGAAGATCTACTTCCGGATAGATTAGGACTTGCGCATGCGGATGAATGTTTTCATCCCCCAGCATCAGCAAGTAAATCACTGGGAAATAACTTAGTCCATGAGAATTAGGTACACAAAACCTTAAGACTAAGCTATGTTTCAATCGGAAGTGAGTTTGCTTCCTGTTAGACTTAGACTGGCGCAGAGCGATAGAATAGATATTACTCCAAGCGACAGTGAGTCTACTTCCCCAAGTGAAAGCGCTTCCTGTTAGAATTAGACTGGCGCAGAGCGACAGAATAGATATTACCCCAAGCGTCAGTGAGTCTACTTCCCCAAGTGAAAGCGCTTCCTGTTAGACTTAGACTGGCGCAGAGCAATAGAATAGTTATTACCCCAAGCGTCAGTAAGTCTACTTCGCCAAGTGAAAGCACTTCCTATTAGATTTAGACTGGCGCAGGTTGATAGACTAGATATAACCCCGAGCGTCAGCGGAAATGCAACATCAAGTGAAGTTGCTTCCTGTTAGATCTTGACTGGCGCAGACTGATAGAATAGATTTCACCCTAAGCGTCAGTGAATTCACCACGTCAAGTAAAAGTGCTTCCGATAGCTCAGTGACTAGCGCTGAGTGGTGGAATGAAATAGACTAAGCGAGAGCAAGTCATGGTGAACTAAATCTCTCATCAAGTGAATTTACTTCCGGATGTAGAAGTGCTTCCGGATACTCCTTAGATTTAGGGATCACCCACTGCATGAGACTATATGATTATATTGCTAAACTAACGTTCAAGTGCAGCATACTCAGTAAGGTTGCTTCCGGATGAGAAGTTGCTTCCGCAAGCAATCAGAATGTCTGAACGTTCAAAGAGATGCAGTGTCAGAATGCTTTTGTCAGAGCAGAGGTGTCAGGACTACTTTTCAGAGATAAAGCAAGTCAACCCTGCTAAACATTAATGAAGATGCACTTCTCAACGGTAACATAGGATTAACGGCTTTATTCAAACGTTCATATTCAACCTGCCACAGAAGCCTATGAAGCCGAGTATAAAAGAGACATTCATTCAGAAGAGAAGACATGGAGGAGAGAGAGAGAACAGAGCTTATTGTCTGAAACACTATTCTACATTCCTCTCATCTTCTACTCTCGGACTTAGATATGTAATATTCTTAGAGAGTGATTCTTTTGTGCTTAAGTGAGTAACACCATCTACTCTTAGAGAGAGTCATTCGAGCTTAAGTGTTTAGCACAATCAGTTCATAGAGTGAACATAATTGTAATCTTACATTTTGTAAGGGGGAGCATTTAGAAGTTTTCTAAATCTCCATAGGTTGCAAGTTAGCCCGTAAAACTTGCATTTGTAAGGTTTGCAGGTGAACCCGGTGTAAAACCTGTGGGTTGTTAGGTGAACCCGTGCTCGTAAAACCTAAAGTGTAAAGGCTTCTCTTGTGCCCGGTTTAAACAAGAATAGTGGATTGAAAATCTCAGGTGGAGCCTGGGGACTGGATGTAGGTCTGGGTGACCGAACCAGGATAAATTTATGTGTGCATAAATTTACATTCAAACATTCTATTTTGCATCACATAACATACTGACTTGTGCATATCACTACTTCGTAAATATTATCACCAAGCACAAGCAGTCTTTCGAAAAGAAGATTCAAAAGATTTAATTTATTCCCTCACCCAATTCACCCCCCCCCCCTCTTGGGTGACAGCCACGTTTATCAATTTTAACCTAGATTGTGAAAAGACCTAGCTCACCACTACTACCTAGTAGTTGAGTTTAGAATTTTGGATTGACCTAAAAGGCGACATTTAGGTTAAATCAAACATGAGATTAAATTTTTTTTTAAAAATACTTTTGTTGTTTTTAACCGTAAAACGCGCAAATGGGCTGAAAACGAATTATGGTGAAATATTCGACAAACATGTGGTCTTTTTTGACCAAAAGTACCACTTTCTTGAGATTCTTGATACTAAAACACAAAAACGAGATTAAACTTTTTTCAAAAAAATAGTTGTGTTATATTTAACCCTAAAACGCGCAAATGAGCTGAAAACGAGTTGAGGTGAATTATTCGACAAACTTATGGTATTTTTTGAACAAAAGTACCACTTTCTTGAGAATCTTGACACTAAAACACAAAAACGCGATTAATTTTTTTAAAAAAATACTTGTGTCGTTTTTGACCCTAAAACGCGCAAATGGGCTGAAAACGAGTTATGGTGAAATATTCGACAAACTTTTGGTCTTTTTCGACCAAAAGTACCACTTTCTTGAGATTCTTGACACTAAAACACAAAAACGAGATTAAAATTCATTAAAAAAATACGTGTGTTGTTTTAACCCTAAAACGCGCAAATTGGCTGAAAATGAGTTCTGGTGAAATATTCGATAAACTTTTGGTCATTTTTGAACAAAAGTACCACTTTCTTGAGATTCTTCACACTAAAACACAAAAACGAGATTAAATTTGTTTTTAAAAAATACTTGTGTTATATTTAACCCTAAAAAGCGTAAATGGGCTGAAAACGAGTTATGGTGAAATAATCGACGAACTTCTGGTCTTTTTTTACCAAAAGTACCACTTTCTTGAGATTCTTCACACTAAAACAAAAAAACGAGATTAAAATTCATTGAAAAAATATTTGAGTTGTTTTTAACCATAAAACGCGCAAATTGCCTGAAAACGAGTTATGGTGAAATATTTGAAAAACTTTTGGTCTTTTTTGACCAAAAGTACCACTTTCTTGATATTCTTGACACTAAAACACAAACATGAGATTAAAATTTTTTTAAAAATACTTGTGTTGTTTTTAACCGTAAAACGAGCAAATGGGCTGAAAACGAATTATAGTGATATATTCGACAAACATGTGGTCTTTTTTGACCAAAAGTACCACTTTCTTGAGATTCTTGATACTAAAACACAAAAACGAGATTAAACTTTTTTTAAAAAAATAGTTGTGTTATATTTAACCCTAAAACGCGCAAATGGGCTGAAAACGAGTTGTGGTGAATTATTCGACAAACTTTTGGTCTTTTTTGAACAAAAGTACCACTTTCTTGAGATTCTTGACACTAAAACACAAAAACGCGATTAATTTTTTTTAAAAAATACTTGTCTTGTTTTTTACCCTAAAATGCGCAAATGGGCTGCAAACGAGTTATGGTGAAATATTCGACAAACTTTTGGTCTTTTCGACCAAAAGTACCACTTTCTTGAGATTCTTGACACTAAAACACAAAAACGAGATTAAAATTCATTTAAAAAATACGTGTGTTGTTTTTAACCCTAAAACGCGCAAATTGGCTGAAAATGAGTTATGGTGAAATATTCGACAAACTTTTGGTCTTTTTTGAACAAAAGTACCACTTTTTGAGATTCTTGACACAAAAACACAAAAACGAGATTAAATTTGTTTTAAAAAAATAGTTGTGTTATATTTAACCCTAAAACGCGCAAATGGGCTGAAAACGAGTTATGGTGAAATAATCGACATACTTCTGGTCTTTTTTTACCAAAAGTACCACTTTCTTGATATTCTTGACACTAAAACACAAACATGAGATTAAAATTTTTTTAAAAAATACTTGTGTTGTTTTTAACCGTAAAACGCGCAAAGGGGCTGAAAACGAATTATGGTGAAATATTCGACAAACTTTTGGTCTTTTTCGACCAAAAGGACCACTTTCTTGAGATTCTTGACACTAAAACACAAAAATGAGATTAAAATTTATTAAAAAATACTTGTGTTGTTTTTAACCCTAAAACGCGCAAATGGGCTGAAAACGAGTTATGGTGAAATATTCGACAAACTTTTGGTCTTTTTTGAACAAAAGTACCACTTTCTTGAGATTCTTGACACTAAAACACAAAAACGAGATTAAATTTGTTTTAAAAAATACTTGTGTTATATTTGACCCTAAAACGCGCAAATGGGCTGAAAACGAGTTATGGTGAAATAATCGACAAACTTCTGGTCTTTTTTACCAAAAGTACCACTTTCTTGAGATTCTTCACACTAAAACACAAAAACGAGATTAAAATTCATTAAAAAAAATACTTGTGTTGTTTCTAACCATAAAACGCGCAAATTGGCTGAAAACGAGTTATGGTGAAATATTCGACAAACTTTTGGTCTTTTTTGAACAAAAGTACCACTTTCTTGAGATTCTTGACACTAAAACACAAAAACGAGATTAAATTTGTTTTAAAAAATAGTTGTGTTATATTTAACCCTAAAACGCGCAAATGAGCTGAAAACGAGTTATGGTGAATTAATCGACAAACTTCTGGCCTTTTTTTACCAAAAGTACCACTTTCTTGAGATTCTTCACACTAAAACAAAAAAACGAGATTAAAATACATTAAAAAAAATACTTGTGTTGTTTTAACCCTAAAACGCGCAAATGGGCTGAAAACGAGTTATGGTGAAATATTCGACAAACTTTTGGTCTTTTTCGACCAAAAGGACCACTTTCTTGAGATTCTTGACACTAAAACACAAAAATGAGATTAAAATTTATTAAAAAATACATGTGTTGTTTTTGACCCTAAATCGCGCAAATGGGCTGAAAACGGGTTATGGTGAAATATTCAACAAACTTTTGGTCTTTTTCGACCAAAAGTACCACTTTCTTGAGATTCTTGACACTAAAACACAAAAACGAGATTAAAATTCATTAAAAAAATATGTGTGTTGTTTTTAACCCTAAAACGCGCAAATTGGCTGAAAATGAGTTATGGTGAAATATTTGACAAACTTTTGGTCTTTTTTGAACAAAAGTACCACTTTCTTGAGATTCTTGATACTAAAACACAAAAACGAGATTAAATTTGTTTTTAAAAAATAGTTGTGTTATGTTTAACCCTAAAATGCGCAAATGGGCTGAAAACGAGTTATGGTGAAATAATCGACAAACTTCTGGTCTTTTTCTACCAAAAGTCCCACTTTCTTGAGATTCTTCACACTAAAACAAAAAAACGAGATTAAAATTCATTAAAAAATACTTGTGTTGTTTTCAACCATAAAACCCGCAAATTGGCTGAAAACGAGTTATGGTGAAATATTCGACAACTTTTGGTCTTTTTTGACCAAAAGTACCACTTTCTTGATATTCTTGACACTAAAACACAAAAATGAGATTAAAATTTTTTTAAAAAATACTTATGTTGTTTTTAACCGTAAAACGCGCAAATGGGCTGAAAACGAATTATGGTGAAATATTCGACAAACATGTGGTCTTTTTTGACCAAAAGTACCACTTTCTTGAGATTCTTGACACTAAAACACAAAAACGAGATTAAATTTGTTTTAAAAAAATAGTTGTGTTATATTTAACCCTAAAACGCGCAAATGGGCTGAAAACGAGTTATGGTGAAATAATCGACATACTTCTGGTCTTTTTTTACCAAAAGTACCACTTTCTTGATATTCTTGACACTAAAACACAAACATGAGATTAAAATTTTTTAAAAAATACTTGTGTTGTTTTTAACCGTAAAACGCGCAAAGGGGCTGAAAACGAATTATGGTGAAATATTCGACAAACTTTTGGTCTTTTTCGACCAAAAGGACCACTTTCTTGAGATTCTTGACACTAAAACACAAAAATGAGATTAAAATTTATTAAAAAATACTTGTGTTGTTTTTAACCCTAAAACGCGCAAATGGGCTGAAAACGAGTTATGGTGAAATATTCGACAAACTTTTGGTCTTTTTTGAACAAAAGTACCACTTTCTTGAGATTCTTGACACTAAAACACAAAAACGAGATTAAATTTGTTTTAAAAAATACTTGTGTTATATTTGACCCTAAAACGCGCAAATGGGCTGAAAACGAGTTATGGTGAAATAATCGACAAACTTCTGGTCTTTTTTTACCAAAAGTACCACTTTCTTGAGATTCTTCACACTAAAACACAAAAACGAGATTAAAATTCATTAAAAAAAATACTTGTGTTGTTTCTAACCATAAAACGCGCAAATTGGCTGAAAACGAGTTATGGTGAAATATTCGACAAACTTTTGGTCTTTTTTGAACAAAAGTACCACTTTCTTGAGATTCTTGACACTAAAACACAAAAACGAGATTAAATTTGTTTTTAAAAAATAGTTGTGTTATATTTAACCCTAAAACGCGCAAATGAGCTGAAAACGAGTTATGGTGAAATAATCGACAAACTTCTGGTCTTTTTTTACCAAAAGTACCACTTTCTTGAGATTCTTCACACTAAAACAAAAAAACGAGATTAAAATACATTAAAAAAATACTTGTGTTGTTTTTAACCCTAAAACGCGCAAATGGGCTGAAAACGAGTTATGGTGAAATATTCGACAAACTTTTGGTCTTTTTCGACCAAAAGTACCACTTTCTTGAGATTCTTGACACTAAAACACAAAAATGAGATTAAAATTTATTAAAAAATACATGTGTTGTTTTTGACCCTAAATCGCGCAAATGGGCTGAAAACGGGTTATGGTGAAATATTCAACAAACTTTTGGTCTTTTTCGACCAAAAGTACCACTTTCTTGAGATTCTTGACACTAAAACACAAAAACGAGATTAAAATTCATTAAAAAAATATGTGTGTGTTTTAACCCTAAAACGCGCAAATTGGCTGAAAATGAGTTATGGTGAAATATTTGACAAACTTTTGGTCTTTTTTGAACAAAAGTACCACTTTCTTGAGATTCTTGATACTAAAACACAAAAACGAGATTAAATTTGTTTTTAAAAAATAGTTGTGTATGTTTAACCCTAAAATGCGCAAATGGGCTGAAAACGAGTTATGGTGAAATAATCGACAAACTTCTGGTCTTTTTCTACCAAAAGTCCCACTTTCTTGAGATTCTTCACACTAAAACAAAAAAACGAGATTAAAATTCATTAAAAAAATACTTGTGTTGTTTTCAACCATAAAACCCGCAAATTGGCTGAAAACGAGTTATGGTGAAATATTCGACAACTTTTTGGTCTTTTTTGACCAAAAGTACCACTTTCTTGAGATTCTTGACACTAAAACACAAAAATGAGATTAAAATTTTTTTTAAAAAATACTTATGTTGTTTTTAACCGTAAAACGCGCAAATGGGCTGAAAACGAATTATGGTGAAATATTCGACAAACATGTGGTCTTTTTTGACCAAAAGTACCACTTTCTTGAGATTCTTGACACTAAAACACAAAAACGAGATTAAATTTTTTAAAAAAAATAGTTGTGTTATATTTAACCCTAAAACGCCAAATGGGCTGAAAACGAGTTATGGTGAAATAATCGACAAACTTCTGGTCTTTTTTTACCAAAAGTACCACTTTCTTGAGATTCTTGACACCAAAACAAAAAAACGAGATTAAAATTCATTAAAAAAATACTTGTCTTGTTTTTAACCATAAAACGCGCAAATTGGCTGAAAATGAGTTATGGTGAAATATTCGACAAACTTTTGGTCTTTTTCGACCAAAAGCACCACTTTCTTGAGATTCTTGACACTAAAACACAAAAATGAGATTAAAATTTATTAAAAAATACTTGTGTTGTTTTTAACCCTAAAACGCGCAAATGGGCTGAAAACGAGTTATGGTGAAATATTCGACAAACTTTTGGTCTTTTCTGAACGAAAGTACCACTTTCTTGAGATTCTTGACACTAAAACACAAAAATGCGATTAATTTTTTTTAAAAAAATACGTGTGTTGTTTTTGACCCTAAAACGCGCAAATGGGCTGAAAACTAGTTATGGTGAAATATTCGACAAACTTTGGTCTTTTTCTACCAAAAGTACCACTTTCTTGAGATTCTTGACACAAAAACACAAAAACGAGATTAAAATTTATTAAAAAATACTTGTGTTGTTTTTGACCCTAAATCGCGCAAATGGGCTGAAAACGGGTTATGGTGAAATATTCAACAAACTTTTGGTCTTTTTCGACCAAAAGTACCACTTTCTTGAGATTCTTGACAATAAAACACAAAAACGAGATTAAAATTCATCAAAAAAATATGTGTGTTGTTTTTAACCCTAAAACGCGCAAATTGGCTGAAAATGAGTTATGGTGAAATATTTGACAAACTTTTGGTCTTTTTTGAACAAAAGTACCACTTTCTTGAGATTCTTGACACTAAAACACAAAAACGAGATTAAATTTGTTTTTAAAAAATAGTTGTGTTATGTTTAACCCTAAAATGCGCAAATGGGCTGAAAACGAGTTATGGTGAAATAATCGACAAACTTCTAGTCTTTTTCTACCAAAAGTCCCACTTTCTTGAGATTCTTCACACTAAAACAAAAAAACGAGATTAAAATTCATTAAAAAAATACTTGTGTTGTTTTTAACCATAAAACCCGCAAATTGGCTGAAAACGAGTTATGGTGAAATATTCGACAACTTTTTGGTCTTTTTGACCAAAAGTACCACTTTCTTGATATTCTTGACACTAAAACACAAAAATGAGATTAAAATTTTTTTAAAAAAATACTTATGTTGTTTTTAACCGTAAAACGCGCAAATGGGCTGAAAACGAATTATGGTGAAATATTCGACAAACATGTGGTCTTTTTTGACCAAAAGTACCACTTTCTTGAGATTCTTGACACTAAAACACAAAAACAAGATTAAATTTGTTTTAAAAAAATAGTTGTGTTATATTTAACCCTAAAACGCGCAAATGGGCTGAAAACGAGTTATGGTGAAATAATCGACAAACTTCTAGTCTTTTTTTACCAAAAGTACCACTTTCTTGAGATTCTTGACACCAAAACAAAAAAACGAGATTAAAATTCATTAAAAAAATACTTGTGTTGTTTTTAACCATAAAACGCGCAAATTGGCTGAAAATGAGTTATGGTGAAATATTCGACAAACTTTTGGTCTTTTTCGACCAAAAGGACCACTTTCTTGAGATTCTTGACACTAAAACACAAAAATGAGATTAAAATTTATTAAAAAATACTTGTGTTGTTTTTAACCCTAAAACGCGCAAATGGGCTGAAAACGAGTTATGGTGAAATATTCGACAAACTTTTGGTCTTTTTTGAACGAAAGTACCACTTTCTTGAGATTCTTGACACTAAAACACAAAAATGCGATTAATTTTTTTTAAAAAAAATACGTGTGTTGTTTTTGACCCTAAAACGCGCAAATGGGCTGAAAACGGGTTATGGTGAAATATTCCACAAACTTTTGGTCTTTTTCGACCAAAAGTACCACTTTCTTGAGATTCTTGACACTAAAACACAAAAACGAGATTAAAATTCATAAAAAAAATATGTGTGTTGTTTTTAACCCTAAAACGCGCAAATTGGCTGAAAATGAGTTATGGTGAAATATTTGACAAACTTTTGGTCTTTTTTGAACAAAAGTACCACTTTCTTGAGATTCTTGACACTAAAACACAAAAACGAGATTAAATTTGTTTTTAAAAAATAGTTGTGTATTTAACCCTAAAATGCGCAAATGGGCTGAAAACGAGTTATGGTGAAATAATCGACAAACTTCTGGTCTTTTTCTACCAAAAGTCCCACTTTCTTGAGATTCTTCACACTAAAACAAAAAAACGAGATTAAAATTCATTAAAAAAATACTTGTGTTGTTCTTAACCATAAAACGCGCAAATTGGCTGAAAATGAGTTATGGTGAAATATTCGACAAACTTTTGGTCTTTTTCGACCAAAAGGACCACTTTCTTGAGATTCTTGACACTAAAACACAAAAATGAGATTAAAATTTATTAAAAAATACTTGTGTTGTTTTAACCCTAAAACGCACAAATGGGCTGAAAACGAATTATGGTGAAATATTCGACAAACATGTGGTCTTTTTTGACCAAAAGTACCACTTTCTTGAGATTCTTGACACTAAAACACAAAAACAAGATTAAATTTGTTTTAAAAAAATAGTTGTGTTATATTTAACCTAAAACGCGCAAATGGGCTGAAAACGAGTTATGGTGAAATAATCGACAAACTTCTAGTCTTTTTTTACCAAAAGTACCACTTTCTTGAGATTCTTGACACCAAAACAAAAAAACGAGATTAAAATTCATTAAAAAAAATACTTGTGTTGTTTTTAACCATAAAACGCGCAAATTGGCTGAAAATGAGTTATGGTGAAATATTCGACAAACTTTTGGTCTTTTTCGACCAAAAGGACCACTTTCTTGAGATTCTTGACACTAAAACACAAAAATGAGATTAAAATTATTTAAAAAATACTTGTGTTGTTTTAACCCTAAAACGCGCAAATGGGCTGAAAACGAGTTATGGTGAAATATTCGACAAACTTTTGGTCTTTTTTGAACGAAAGTACCACTTTCTTGAGATTCTTGACACTAAAACACAAAAATGCGATTAATTTTTTTTAAAAAAATACGTGTGTTGTTTTTGACCCTAAAACGCGCAAATGGGCTGAAAACGGGTTATGGTGAAATATTCCACAAACTTTTGGTCTTTTTTCGACCAAAAGTACCACTTTCTTGAGATTCTTGACACTAAAACACAAAAACGAGATTAAAATTCATTAAAAAAATATGTGTGTTGTTTTTAACCCTAAAACGCGCAAATGTGCTGAAAATGAGTTATGGTGAAATATTTGACAAACTTTTGGTCTTTTTTGAACAAAAGTACCACTTTCTTGAGATTCTTGACACTAAAACACAAAAACGAGATTAAATTTGTTTTAAAAAATAGTTGTGTTATATTTAACCCTAAAATGCGCAAATGGGCTGAAAACGAGTTATGGTGAAATAATCGACAAACTTCTGGTCTTTTTCTACCAAAAGTCCCACTTTCTTGAGATTCTTCACACTAAAACAAAAAAACGAGATTAAAATTCATTAAAAAAATACTTGTGTTGTTCTTAACCATAAAACGCGCAAATTGGCTGAAAATGAGTTATGGTGAAATATTCGACAAACTTTTGGTCTTTTTCGACCAAAAGGACCACTTTCTTGAGATTCTTGACACTAAAACACAAAAATGAGATTAAAATTTATTAAAAAATACTTGTGTTGTTTTTAACCCTAAAACGCGCAAATGGGCTGAAAACGAGTTATGGTGAAATATTCGACAAACTTTTGGTCTTTTTTGAACGAAAGTACCACTTTCTTGAGATTCTTGACACTAAAACACAAAAATGCGATTAATTTTTTTTAAAAAAATACGTGTGTTGTTTTTGACCCTAAAACGCGCAAATGGGCTGAAAACGGGTTATGGTGAAATATTCCACAAACTTTTGGTCTTTTTCGACCAAAAGTACCACTTTCTTGAGATTCTTGACACTAAAACACAAAAACGAGATTAAAATTCATTAAAAAAATATGTGTGTTGTTTTTAACCCTAAAACGCGCAAATGGCTGAAAATGAGTTATGGTGAAATATTTGACAAACTTTTGGTCTTTTTTGAACAAAAGTACCACTTTCTTGAGATTCTTGACACTAAAACACAAAAACGAGATTAAATTTGTTTTTAAAAAATAGTTGTGTTATATTTAACCCTAAAATGCGCAAATGGGCTGAAAACGAGTTATGGTGAAATAATCGACAAACTTCTGGTCTTTTTCTACCAAAAGTCCCACTTTCTTGAGATTCTTCACACTAAAACAAAAAAACGAGATTAAAATTCATTAAAAAAATACTTGTGTTGTTGTTCTAACCATAAAACGCGCAAATTGGCTGAAAATGAGTTATGGTGAAATATTTGACAAACTTTGGTCTTTTTTGAACAAAAGTACCACTTTCTTGAGATTCTTGACACTAAAACACAAAAACGAGATTAAATTTGTTTTAAAAAATAGTTGTGTTATTTAACCCTAAAATGCGCAAATGGGCTGAAAACGAGTTATGGTGAAATAATCGACAAACTTCTGGTCTTTTTCTACCAAAAGTCCCACTTTCTTGAGATTCTTCACACTAAAACAAAAAAACGAGATTAAAATTCATTAAAAAAATACTTGTGTTGTTCTTAACCATAAAACGCGCAAATTGGCTGAAAATGAGTTATGGTGAAATATTCGACAAACTTTTGGTCTTTTTCGACCAAAAGGACCACTTTCTTGAGATTCTTGACACTAAAACACAAAAATGAGATTAAAATTTATTAAAAAATACTTGTGTTGTTTTTAACCCTAAAACGCACAAATGGGCTGAAAACGAATTATGGTGAAATATTCGACAAACATGTGGTCTTTTTTGACCAAAAGTACCACTTTCTTGAGATTCTTGACACTAAAACACAAAAACAAGATTAAATTTGTTTTAAAAAAATAGTTGTGTTATATTTAACCCTAAAACGCGCAAATGGGCTGAAAACGAGTTATGGTGAAATAATCGACAAACTTCTAGTCTTTTTTACCAAAAGTACCACTTTCTTGAGATTCTTGACACCAAAACAAAAAAACGAGATTAAAATTCATTAAAAAAAATACTTGTGTTGTTTTAACCATAAAACGCGCAAATTGGCTGAAAATGAGTTATGGTGAAATATTCGACAAACTTTTGGTCTTTTTCGACCAAAAGGACCACTTTCTTGAGATTCTTGACACTAAAACACAAAAATGAGATTAAAATTTATTAAAAAATACTTGTGTTGTTTTTAACCCTAAAACGCGCAAATGGGCTGAAAACGAGTTATGGTGAAATATTCGACAAACTTTTGGTCTTTTTTGAACGAAAGTACCACTTTCTTGAGATTCTTGACACTAAAACACAAAAATGCGATTAATTTTTTTAAAAAAATACGTGTGTTGTTTTTGACCCTAAAACGCGCAAATGGGCTGAAAACGGGTTATGGTGAAATATTCCACAAACTTTTGGTCTTTTTCGACCAAAAGTACCACTTTCTTGAGATTCTTGACACTAAAACACAAAAACGAGATTAAAATTCATTAAAAAAATATGTGTGTTGTTTTTAACCCTAAAACGTGTTAGAATCTTAAGTTTTGATGAAGACTAAAATGTAGAGGATTAGACCAAGTGCCTAGGAAGCAATAGGATAACATAGGATCCCAAGTAAGAGTGCTTCCGGGTGAAGATCTACTTCCGGATAGATTAGGACTTGCGCATGCGGATGAATGTTTCATCCCCCAGCATCAGCAAGTAAAATCACTGGGAAATAACTTAGTCCATGAGAATTAGGTACACAAAACCTTAAGACTAAGCTATGTTTCAATCGGAAGTGAGTTTGCTTCTGTTAGACTTAGACTGGCGCAGAGCGATAGAATAGATATTACTCCAAGCGACAGTGAGTCTACTTCCCCAAGTGAAAGCGCTTCCTGTTAGAATTAGACTGGCGCAGAGCGACAGAATAGATATTACCCAAGCGTCAGTAAGTCTACTTCCCCAAGTGAAAGCGCTTCCTGTTAGAATTAGACTGGCGCAGAGCGACAGAATAGATATTACCCCAAGCGTCAGTAAGTCTACTTCCCCAAGTGAAAGCGCTTCCTGTTAGACTCAGACTGGCGCAGAGCAATAGAATAGTTATTACCCCAAGCGTCAGTAAGTCTACTTCGCCAAGTGAAAGCACTCCTATTAGATTTAGACTGGCGCAGGTTGATAGACTAGATATAACCCGAGCGTCAGCAGAAATGCAACATCAAGTGAAGTTGCTTCCTATTAGATCTTGACTGGCGCAGACTGATAGAATAGATTTCACCCTGAGCGTCAGTGAGTTCACTACGTCAAGTAAAAGTGCTTCCGATAGCTTAGTGACTAGCGCTGAGTGTTGGGATGAAATACACTAAGTGAGAGTGAGTTATAGTAACCAAGATCCTTCATCTAGTAGTTTTACTTCCGGATGTAAAAATGCTCCGGATACATCATAGACCAAATCAGAACACAGTCTAAGTAAACTACTCCCCATAGCAAACAAGCTTCCCACAGCATGAACAATTCTTATATATATTGCTATGTTGGACTAACCAGTATGTGCAGAACATGGTCACGCTTCCGGATGCAAATGAGCTTCCGGATGGAAAGACTCTTGACATTGGGACTCAGAGCTTAACACTTGCAGAGCAAGATTACCACTTGCGAATGAAGATGATCATCCGTCAGCAAGAGTGCAAGAGTAAAAAATCACATACTCAGAAGTCAGAATGCTTTGTCAGAGCAGAGGTGTCAGGACTACTTTTCAGAGATAAAGCAAGTCTACCCTGCTAAGCATTAATGAAGATGTACTTCTCAACGGTAACATAGGATTAACGGCACTATTCAAACGTTCATATTCAACTGCCACCGAAGCCTATGAAGCCAAGTATAAAAGAGACATTCATTCAGAAGAGAAGATATGGAAGAAAGAGAAGAGAACAGAGAAAAGTATTGATATATCATATTCTTCATCCTATACATCTTCTACTACTCTCAGATCCAGATTTGTGATATTTTTCAGAGAGTAACTTTATTGTACTTAAGTGAGTAACATCATCCACTCTTAGAGAGAGTTAGTTTTGTGTTATTTAGTTTTAGCACAATCAGTTCATAGAGTGAACATAGTGTAAACTTACAATTTGTAAGGGGGAGCATTTAGAGGTTGTCTAAATCTCCATAGGTTGCAAGTTAGCCCGTAAAACTTGCATTTGTAAGGTTTGCAGGTGAACCCGGTGTAAAAACCTGTGGGTTGTTAGGTGAACCCGTGCTCGTAAAACCTAAAGTGTAAAGGCTTCTCTTGTGCCCGGTTTAAACAAGAATAGTGGATTGGAAATCTCAGGTGGAGCCTGGGGACTGGATGTAGGTCTGGGTGACCGAACCAGGATAAATTTATGTGTGCATAAATTTACATTCAAACATTCTATTTTGCATACATAACATACTGACTGTGCATATCACTACTTCGTAAATATTATCACCAAGCACAAGCAGTCTTTCGAAAAGAAGAATCAAAAGATTTAATTTATTCTCTCACCCAATTCACCCCCCCTCTTGGGTGACAGCCACGTTTATCATTTGGTATCAGAGCAAGGTCACTTGTTTAAAGGATCCACGATCTCAAGTGCAAAGACCTAGGCTGATTTGGGTTACAAAATGTGTTTTGAAGGTTTTGATCATACAATCCCACCCGTGTTAGAAAATGCTGATTTTTACTTATGGAAGGGAAGGATGAAAAGTTTTATACTATCCACTGATTTCAAAATGTGGGATGTTTTTGAAAAGGACTCTGATTTCAAACCAAAAGTAAATTGGACAGAAGAGGACAAAAGCTTATTTTACTTAAACCTTAGAGCAATGCAAACTTGCACAAAAGTTTATCTGACAATGATTACCAGAAAATTAAACATTGCTCTAGGGCTATAGATATTTGGAACACTCTTGATACTATGTGTGCTTCTAACCAATTTCTTGATGATAAGGCTGTCCCAAGCTCACTATGTGCTCTTTGTGAATCCACCGTTGATGAGCTACTGGATAGTGATGTAGTAGAAGCTAGTATCAGCAAAGAAAGAGTGGATCTCCGCCTAGTAGATTCAGAAGCTGAAGAAAATGAGGTACCTAACTTGAAACTTCAGAATTGCAAGATATGTATAATGAGCTGCATGTTGAATTCTGTAAACTTGCAAAAGAAATTCCGGCTTAAGAAAAAGGAATAGGGAACTTGAGGAACTTATTCCTTCTTCTACAACCAAGGAGTCCAAAGTCCCAATCATAAAAGAAGACTTTTCGAAAGACCCTGAGATTTCAAAAGTTAATAAACATAGAGTCTTTGAAAAGAAAACTGACCACCATAATAGTGATAAGAAATCTGATTCTGAACATCATCCCATTATCTTCATTAATTGTGGTAGAACTGGTCATATTTCTAACACAATGCAATTTTAAGAGAATTTAAATGTGAGAAATAAATATATATGGATCCCCAAAGGACAAGTAAGGTCCAGCGCTAACTATGTAGGACCAAGTACAAATGGGTACCAAAACTCTCTTCTAGTGCCTTACCTGTGCAGGAAAGATCAAGAGTTCCTCTTGTCCCAAAGAAGAGAACTCGTGGTGATGTCACTACTGGCAACTACCTGGTTCAATCATAAGAAGCAGTGCGCTACCACAAGGACAAAGATCTTGTCTCAGGGATAAGCTATCACAGAGTTCTATTCAACTATCCTGAGAAGGACAAAAGAGAGAGGATGTCTCAACTCACATGGAGAAAACCTGCGAATCCTGCCTCTCCTAAGAAAGTGCTTCAGGCCAAGGAGAAGTATAAAAGATCTCCTTGGGTAAGCAAGGGATTATTTAAGGTTGAAG